>CM070673.1:27183688-27602881 GCA_036346575.1 Dendrocalamus sinicus
TGGTTGAGGCAAAAAGCCTAGGATGAGTTGTATTAGGGTTGATGTCGTATTGGCGTCGGTTGAGAGAGCACTAGATAAATAGAGGCGGTGGTTTTGTTTATTGGTGGCTTTTGGAGAGGCTAATTTTGTGTTAGGGTTTAAGGGTGCTAGGAGAGCACTTGTAGCGGCATGATTGAGGAATAAAAGATGTATTCGGAAAGAAAATTCAATCGCGTGGTGCGTCGCGCTACTCGTCTCGGTGAGGTGTGTACCAACGCATCGTCGAAGCGCATTCGTCATCGCCATCTCCGATCTACGTGAAGCCGAGTTCAACGCTAAAAGAAATTGCGGAGCAATGTTTGGCTAGCGCCATGCGAGATAGCGCCTCGATCCATTCGGTCTCGGTCATGCGTGTCGCCTCGGTAATTCTTTAGCGGCGTGTGCAAGCCGAGACACGCATCTATCGTTGTAGCTGGACTCTTTCACGGCAAGGTACGGACACAAAGTGTTGATCTTTCATCTACACATACGAGGAGGCATAGACATCGGTTCATGCATCAACCGAATTGAAAAGGTAACGTTGTGAATTTTGTGCATGTATGCAAAAGTGCGTGAGCATGCATGTCTGTAACGCCCCGTTCCGGGGCGCGTGCGGACACGCGCACTCGCAACTATTCACGCATGAACGATTATGAAGTGTCGCGCAAGAGTATACCATTGCATGCTTATAACAAAAGACCAAAGATAGATTTCACATACGGATTAACATCCATTTTTCAACGGGCGTGCAAGCCCAAAGCATAATTACATTACTGAGCTCCAAAATCCGCAGCGCGGCCAAGACCTAAAGTCACGGGTCCTCGACGGAAGACCCTTCCAACACGAAATCTTGAATTGCCTCTTTTCCTTACGGTATACGTGGCAATAGCAAGCCTGAGTACTCGACCCGTACTCAAAGAAATCACAAGGGAAACCCTAATTTACTATTTGCATGGGTCAACAAAGGAAGGAGTATACTTGGTTTATTACATTTGGTGGATGCGGTTTATTTGCAAGCATTTTATAAAATGGACCCAAAACTACTTCTCAAGCTCTCGGGGTTTTCAACAAAAGTTCATTAACCAACCTAATCCAAATTAAACATGTATAAAACTACTTAAGCTTTGTTTTGGAATCACCAAGTGACACGCTCAATAATCTGGGAGCACGGCGTATTCGAATACCATTTATTTGACTCTGCGAGTTTGCTCAACTTTACCCACATGATTCCTTAACCCTCATGAGTTGAGAAAGCCGGATCGTTTCATGCTCAACTCTTTATATAGGCTCTACCCGTAGAACCCACTCGGGTCTGGATCACGCGCACACACACACCCACACAAGAGAAAACAAATATCCGCTTCGAGTGGACTCTACCGTTGTTAGGCACCCACAGCACGGCCTGCCTAACCTCACTGCTAAACCTCCTGTAGAGTTTCAATCGAGTTGAGCAGCTACTAGACAAGTGTTGACAAGTCAACTCCCGTGGTTGGCGATCATCGTGTGACATTTGCTCGGCGTAAGGGTTCAGTCCTTATATTTTCACATGGTCGCAACCTCGCGGGCCGCGACCCAACCTAAGGTAGCGCGGTGGCGTGACCGTCTCGCGCGCTTCCCAACACCACCTTACCCTAACTTCAATCCTAGGGTAAAGATTGGCGAGGACCGCCATGCAGTTTCCACTCCCCTACCCTACCTTGTGCCTTGGCACTCTCCGCTCTAAGATACGGTGTCCCATACCACCCTACCTTAGAGTCGGGTTTTCCAAAATTCTATTGGCCCCACACCACAACCTTATTAGTGTAACATTTTGTATGATAATAATATCCTACAATTATCTAGATTAACAGATATTTATTTCTAGGGTTACAAAGGCATGGCAACAATTTAACAGGGCATTTGACGGTGGTGGGTTTAACTATATAGCATGTCATTCCAAACATTTTATTTTACTTTCGAATTAACATTTCAGAATTAGCTCAATGCAAATAATATATTAGCATAATTAGATAACATGGGTTGCAACATGATCAAAGACTTGTGACTTGCCGTGAATCGGACGAACTTGGCTAGCTTGAGCGTAGGCGCTTCGGATCCTCGCGTGCGCACTTGAGCTTCTGGAATTTCCGATACTAGCGCAAACACTGAAAATAACATAAATCCGGCTTGAGACTAATCAAGCGAGGAAAAATAAACTATTTAAAAAGGAGTAAAATGCATAAACCCTTCAAATAGAATTTTAGGAATTTATCTGGGATGAATCTGGAGGAATGGAGGTCAAAAATGGGTCAAGAATATTATTTGGAGCAAAGTGGTGAAATTTGGGAATTTTTGGGATTTTCTGTGATTTTCTAGGATTTATTTGGATTTTTCTGGATTTTGGAAATTGATAAATCGGGGAAAAATCGGTATGAATAGTGCTGGGCCGGCCCGGAGCTACAGCGCGGCCCGGGCGAGAAAATGGCCCGCGCGGCCGAGAGGCAGCGCTTGTGCAGCGGCTCGCCTCGCGCACAGCAGCTCAGGCGGGCGGCCACAAGCGGGAGAGCGCGGGCACAGCGGCGATGCGGAGAAGCGGGCGACGGATCTGAAGCGGATGGCGTCGAGCAGCGGTGGAGAGGGAAAGGCGGGTGAAGCGGGGTTTGATCAGGCGGGTGGGAGGGGCGATTTTAGTGGGATCGGACGGCCGAGATGGGTTGCCATCCGGCGGTGGAGGTTAGAGCGGCACGAGAGAGGGCGGGCGGCGGGGATGCGTCCACGCTCGCCGTCTTCCTCCTCCCGCCGGGCGCAAGCAGAAGGCGGGGCAGCGGTGCCTCCGCTCTCGGCGGACAGTGAGACTCCGGCGGTCGAGGATGGCACTAGGGAGTAGGGCTCGCGAGGATCCGTTTACGGGTCTTGGGAGCCACGGGAGAGGCGATGGCGGCGCAATGCCGAGAGAAGAAGTGGCGGTTCCGGGCACCGGAGGCCAACGGCGAGATCCGAGCCAAATGGCGGCGGTGGGAGCATCTCACGTGGCTTGGAGAACTCGGGGAGGTGGCGGCTCGAGTGTGGGAGATACACGGCGGCCACGCCACGCGACCCCTTCCGGCGATGGCGAGCCGATGCCAACGCGGAGGAGGTGCTCGGCCGGGAGGTCCACCACCGATTGGGAGCAAAGAAGATCGTGTCGATGAAGGGAATTGGATTTCAATCGAAAGGAGGAGAATAGCTCGGGGCTCACCGGGCGGTGAAGGCGTTGTCGGCGGCGAGACACAGCTCGAGCTCAATTGGTTGCACGAAGCTTCACGGGAGCAAGGGGAGCGCAATGCTGGAGTGCAGTGGGGCTTAAAAGGGGTGGAGAGGGTGGCGACGTGGAGGCAAGTCGGGCGGTCGGGGATGGTAATGGCGGGCGTGGCGGGGTTACGGGCTCGCACGCGTGGGGATCTTTGTAGAGTTGACGCGCGTCGTCTCCGCGCGGATGGAGGAGACAGGCACCGCTAGGAGTTAAGGCGAGGGACGGGGCGGTGAGTAGTGGCGAGGCGGTGCGGCTTGCGGGGAAGGAGAAAGAGGAGGGAGGTGCGGGCGGGACCGGGTGGCGGAGAGGCGAAGACCGGTCAAAGCGGTTGGGAAAAGCGGCTGACGGCGAGCCGACGCCATGGCGGTGCAGCAGAGCCACGGCACAGCGGCGCACAGGCGAGCGAGCGCAGGAGAGAAGGAGGAGGCGGAGGAGGAGAGAAGACGGGAAGGAGGAGGAGGGCACCGGGAAGGGAAAAGCGGAAATGGGGCGAGGCGCCAACCGAGGGGAGAGGCAAGGAGAGGGAAAGGCGCCAAAGAAGAGGGAACGGATTTGCGAGAAGGGAAAGCGGGAGGGGGGAGGACTTTCCAAAAGGAAAGTCTCAAAATTCACTCAAAAATTCAGGAAAAGGCTCAAAATTTTGAAATTTTTAGGGGCTTTTCATGTCCTAGCCAAGTACTATGATTAATTTGCCGTATTGTGTTTTGTGATTAGACATGATTAGGAGAGAGAAGTAATTAGGAGGTTGGATGCTATGAGATTAGAGTTTTTGTGTTTCGGTTTCTCTGTGTTCAAATAATTGAAGATTATTATTATCTTTTGCTTTCTTTGCTTTTGTGATCTGAAAAGTTTGGTTAATTAATTCCCTACGAATTTTACTTAGTTGCATAATTAGGGCTTAATTTATTCTCGTCACTATCCGCATCAGCAATTTTGTTTATTTTATATCTCATGTTCTAGACCTCCGATTGACATAATTCCAGTTAAGTTAGGTCAATAATTTTCTCTAGTTTATTCTGACAAAGTTTGAGATTAATCGGAGTTACGGTTTTTTATTGAGATCAGTTTTAGTAAGGATACAGTTTCTGTCCAGAACTTTAAACGAGGCTTAAATAGATTTTGTGTTAAAGGGGAGTATTAAAATTTATTTTTAGCTTCCGCAATCATTCACCCCCTCTGATTACCTATCTTAATGTGAATCGATCCTACATATAAGCAACTTATTGCATTATCCGTCAAGAGAGGACAACAGCATGATTCACCTTTGTGCAATCATCAAGAAAGTGAAAGGATTCAAAACATAACCACCAAATGGAACAAAAAAAGTGAAAGGATTCAAAACATAACCACCAAATGGAACAAAAAAAGCCACTAGATTGAGTGTACATAGTATTTGCTCATTAGGATTGAAAATAGTATCGTTCTCTTAATAGACGCTGCATCATGAATTGAAGGGCTGAGCCTTTTGTGACTGACCAATATGTCATGGACTCATCCAGGATTCACATTAGGCTGGGCTGCAACAAGAACTTGGGCTCTACGGGCTGGTTGTGGCCCATGCAGGTCAGCAGGAGTTCAGCATAAAAGTAGTAGATACGCTTGGGCAGAGCAGTGAACTGAATAGACCTTCGGCTTTCTCTGTTCCTCTCGAGTGTTCTCTCTGTTCCCAGTCCCCTCTTCTGTTCTTCCCAAAATCGCTCTACTATCCTAAGGTTCTTCCCAAATGCTTGTGTGATTTGTATCCAGTGATCAGGCCTGTAACACAATCAATCAAGGAGACTTTGATTGAACTGAATATTATTATCCAAACCAACAGGTTAGGGGACCAAAATTGTCCCATTTTTCAGCATGCGAATCAACCAAATCTCCCAAGACAACCAGATAATTCCTAGCCACAGCTACAATTTTTCCCCAGACAAGGCATAACAATCAACTAAAGCTCGGATCTTTTCTGCAAAACAGGCACCCACCTGCATCGTCTTCCTCCACAGCAGGACCGGACAGGGAACCGGCGGCGCACTTCACCGAGAGGACTGTGGGCTTGGCATGACTCGGGACGAGGCAAGAGGCGCAGAAGCCGATGAGACAGAGCCGAGGAAGATGATGCGGTGATGGACTTGGCATGTGCGAAGCATAGGGGCCGGAAGGGTTGGACTGCAACTGTAGGGTGTTCAGTGTTCGTGCTGTTCCTTGTGTGGATGAACTGACATAGAGCACCGTCGGACAGAAAGCAATAATCCGAACATTTCTTTCCCTGATCTTTTTTCCCCCTTGTTGGTTTCTTTCTGATGTTAACAGCAGAATACCAAGATTCTAAAACACATAATGAAAGTATTTCTAGACCCTGAACGCCATAACATATTGTATTATTTATATTCGTGACCGAAACCCCTACGCCTTGATATATAAGATGTAGACATAAGATTATGTATTTATGTGGCATATTTTGCCAATTACACTGCTTACTACATTGTTTTGCACAATTGTGTGCATCTCCGTTTGCATTGTGTGGTGATAAATATGAAACCCCTAATTTGTCTAAGCAACTTCGGTTCTAATGGAATGTTGATCACTTGTAATCGGTTGTTTGGCATTGTATCCCACATGTCCGAAATTTGCTGATCTTGCGGTCTATTTTAATAATTATCCTTTGGAAGCCCGACGACATGACCAAATAAGCACCATTTCTGCATGCCAAACATTCTATCACAGGAGAACTCTGAATATTTTCATAGCCAGCTGTTGGTTTTAGCATCCATGTATATGCTCATGTTGTCTCGACTCATCCTACCTATACCTCGTTCATGCATAGCACCTTCAGAGGTCCATCAGTGTTAAACTTTTACCTACTCTTAAAGAGTGGCAGAGCCAATATAGAATGTTATGCTTCTCGACCATATCCCACATATGAAAAGTGCATCCTCCTCCTCTGAACATAGCTTGTCAGTTGTCACTAAGTAAATTCCACGAGACAGCATAACATAGTGAAAACAACGGCGCCCCCTGGTTTTGCGAATTGTGATCCAATGGCCTGTGAGATAAAGCCCAGAGTAGCCCACGCGAATCAGATTGGAGAAAAAAGCGTGGCTGGCAAGGAATCCAAATATCCAATGGCCTGATGTTTCTTTCTTTCTTTAGCAGTTGCACTTTAGCTGTGGTGTTTCGTCTCGCTAGTTGCTATATCATTTGTAACTCAGCAACTTTGGTAAATATGGTATTAACCAATACTACGCCGAAATAAATTGGGATTTACCGATACCGAATCATACTTCTAAAAATGCCGTATATTACCAAACTACAAACACCGTATTTACCGTATATACCGAACCGATTGCACAGTCGTAGGTGGTGGCGTGCTACCGCCACTCCGAATCTCCCTTGCCCGGCCTTTCTCTTCAACACCTCCGTGTCCCTTGCCTTCCCCGAGAGCTGCCGCCCATTCCGCCGATGTCACCCTACTCCTCGCATGCTGACCTGCCGCTGCCACCTCCCCTTGGCCGTTTCAACCTAGGAGCGCCGCCCTTACTGGTTGGTCGCCTTACCTCGCGGGTCAATTAACATTGTCATTCTTGATACGTACAAGGATGTTCGACAATTTCATGTTTTCCACCAATGAAACAAGGTTTCCTCATGCCGTTTAGTATTTATGCAACCAAGTACTTTTGTCAGATTCTTGTGGACATGCAGATGAGTTGCTGGACTCATCTTTCTACTCTGTGAACTTCATCCTGTCCATAGAATGTGTTCAAGGCCTATATTTCTCTTGTGGATGCACAAAAGGCTGAGAGCAAAATTACTAGCTTTAGCTTTCTATTCACTGTGAGGGAAAATAAACAATCGAAGATTATTTGCATTCTTCACATCTTGATCTCAATTGGTTTACTTCATTTGGATTGTTCAGGGTGCACTGTGATGGCTAGCATCACCGTGGCTTGTCGTTCTATGTGCATAGTTAGTTTTCTATTTATTTTTACTGAACCAATCAAGTTAATTCATTTTCTCATGAATTTGGCATGACTTTTATTAGAAATGCCAGTTGAGGCTGACAAGGAGTCACGGCGCCAAACAGCCCAGGGCAACTTCAAATGGAGGAGCTTCTGACCAAATATCTAATAATGCAGCAAAATACTTAAGACGAGCTTAACAGTTTCGAAAGCCTTGTCTGAAGAACCAAATTCTGTTACAGTAACCCAAGATCAATAGAGCGTGTATCTGTAACCTTAACCCTGTATATATATACGAGAAAATTGCACAGTAGCTTTTTAAACTTGTAGTGTTGTATTATTTTAACCCTGAACTTAGCATAGTCTAAAGCCCGTAGAACATCACCACAGGATCAGCTTAGCCTAGTCTTCTGCAAGCCTAAATAGTTAACTACCAAATGCACGGATGCCCGAATTCATCTATCCAAACATTCTCCTCAATTTGGTACTCACCCTCCATGCCACATAGGTTTTCTAGTCCAAAACCACACATACTTCACGTGCACATTACATGTAACAAAAAGCAAATAATCTAACGTTCC
This sequence comes from Dendrocalamus sinicus, assembly GCA_036346575.1. Classification (NCBI taxonomy): domain Eukaryota; kingdom Viridiplantae; phylum Streptophyta; class Magnoliopsida; order Poales; family Poaceae; genus Dendrocalamus; species Dendrocalamus sinicus. The sequence continues at coordinate 27,191,503 of CM070673.1, forward strand.
AATCATTGAGCCACTTACCAGGCTCTGGGCAAGGCAGCAGGAGCGACCACTTAGGACCCACGAAAGCTAGAGTCTCTAGTTCATATATGTTAGTATGTATATATGTATGATATAGTCTATGTACTGAATACTGAACGTAGTTGATTGCACATTTATCCAATCTAAGCCACATATGGCATCTTTACAATCTAAGCCCTCAGCAATGGCAAGTAACAAGCCTCAGTAACAGGGCAGACAAAACGAATCGAAAACCTAATGGCTAGATTCTTTTCCACTTTCAACCAAACTTATGCTTGCGATTACAATAATTAACTTTAAATAGTGCGTTTTTAAAGCGGAGTCAACAGGAATATTATGGTAAAAGTGTACCGAGTTCACCAGATCAATTAAAATCGCATGCGACTATTTTTCTGTGCGTACTACTCTCACAAACAGTTAGAATTCAAATATTTAAACCATAAGTCATAAGCCCAAAAGAACCCAATTGTTCACCTCAAGCCACTACTAGAGTCCACAATGCAGTAAGAAACCCTAGTTGGCAGGTTAATAAGCCCATCGACTGAAAAAATACGGAACAAATCCAAACACTAACAACCGATGATCCGAAGAAACTAGACCCCGCTCATTTCAGCTAAAATAAGATGTCTTATGACTTATTTTGCAATGTAGATATTAGTAGTTTTTTGGTGTAATTGAAATTAAAAAATTTAAAATAAAAAATATGTTAGCCCATTACAGATAATATAAACGAATACAAAAATAGAAAATTAGAAAAATTAAAAAATAATAAACTAAAAATCAAGAAGCTGAAGTTGAAACTAGTAGAGAGACACCACCGGCACAACAGCACGCGAACACGACCCATGAAAACACCTCAAACATGGTAAGCCACGCATCGCAATCGAGATCCCTAATCAGTAAAGTAAAGCGGAAGCAGGGGAAACCCTAAGGTGACCTAGGGCAAGCAAATCGGGGGCCGGAACCCAAAATCAAGCTACGAGAGACTAGCCATTTCCACTGAAAAAAAATACTTCTTTTGCTGTAATTGCCACGCTACATAAAGCTGCCTGCTGTGAGATGATGCTTTATCGATTATATTGATAAATTTCTAATCCCCTGTTCTCTTTTTACTCATCCCCTTTATTCTCCCCCTGTTCTCTTTTTACTCATCCCCTTTATTCTCCATTTCTCATCCCCAATTTATCCCTTATTATCCTAAGATTTTTCAAGAATTGGATTGGGATTTACTTTGGGTCCCGACAAAATGGTATCAAAGCCGCGATCCTGGCCTCAGTTCCGTCTGAGATAAGGGTTTGGTAATTGATTTCCCTGTAAACTTACTGAGTCGGAGCTGTTCTTGAGGAATTTTGGGGTACAGTGGAAGGTAACTCATGGTGGTTTGGAACCTGTAGTTTAGCTTTAGGACTAGCACAGTTTTCTCTTTCTTTCTTCTTCGAAACGACTAGTACCGTATTTAAGTTGGACGGTGGCGATGGTACTCCTAATCAAAGAAATTCATTTGTTTTTCACCTCTACGCTACAACACTACAGTTAAAATTAGTAGCATTTCTTTCTTCGCGTCACATTCGCCTGCCTGCCGGTTACGCGCAGGCGCATCAGCCTCACCGCATCCCACCCGACGCGCCGCTCCTTCCGGTGTCCACCACTCAGCATGTTCCACGTGTAAAATGAACACTAGGTAGACGGCGTGGCGTGGTACACACGGAGTGCTACGGCATCGTGCTCGTGCCGCCGTCAACGACCTAGAGGTCAGGTCAGGTCAGGTAGAGGAGCAGCTCTAGCAGGTTCAGACCCAACGCAACGCGCCAAGCTAACACATTTTTCCCACCCTACCTGAACCCCTCGCCTCGCAACGGCCCATTTTTATAGCAGCCAGACATGCCTTGATTAGTTGATTGCCATCCATTCTTCTTCCCCAGCGAGCAGCAGCCAGTATCAGCTAGCAATAATAGGTCCCCGCCGTTGCCACGGTACTAGTTACTGCTGCACGTCATGGGCAACTTGGTGTCGGCGTCGGTGAGCGCGGCCGGCAAGATCGTGCTGCCGGACGGGAGCGTCCGAGTGATCAGCGAGCCTGTGTCCGTGGCCGAGCTCATGATGGAGCACCCCTGCCACTTGGTAGTCGACGCGCGCCACGTGGCGAGCGGCGGCGGTGCCAAGGTCGCAGCGCTGCCCGCCGACCACGCGCTGGACGCTGGCGGGGTGTACGTCGTGCTCCCAGCCACCTGGGCAGGGTGTCCGCCGACGAGGCGCGGCGCGTGCTGACACTGACAACGTCGCGGCCCCGGTCGGTGCCGGCTGATGGACGACGGGAGCAACAGGTTGAGACGGTAGAGGCGGCGGCGTGGCTGCAAGGGCTTGGAGACCACCGGCCGGAGTTCCTGAGCAGGGAGCTGACGTGCAGGGGATGGAAGCCCAGCTTGAAGACGATTCAAGAGCGTGCGTTGCCCAGAAAGGTGCCTCATTGGCTCTTCTGATGGGCCAAGTAGGCTTGGTCGGATTTATGTGTTCTGCGTGCGCGTATCTGCACCTGCACGCGGTTAGCAGAAAGTAGACATGAAATGGCATGTAACTATGAGATTTTCTCGGAATTGTTCTTGTGCTGGGATGTATATACAAGGAAATTGTGTCTTCTTTCTGGCGAAAAGAAGTCTTACATACCTACATAGTTTGGTAGGTTCATCCGTGAGATCCTGTACTACATTACAATTCCAAAATAGAATGGGTGGCATGATCATGCCCTGGGTAGAACATTCGCGCTGCACCTGTCTGGAGAGTCATCAAACTTGGTATGCTTTAGTAGAGATGGCAGAAGCATACTCAGAAATTGTCGGATCAGGCGACTGCCTCAGGTGCACAATGATTGGGAGCAGCTCTGATGATCGGAGGAAGAGCCTGCAGACGGCGTGGTCGCACATCTTGCGCAGAGCGAAGAGCACAATTCTTAGTGGCGATTCAGTTAGAGCATCTCTCCTGCTGGGGCTCAGAGCAACGGCAGAGTAACTACTGACCATCTTCAACAGGGCCTGCACAGCAACAAGTCAGGGCATAAGAGAGTATCTCGCAAGGAACGCAAAACGTAAGGAGGACTCTTCAGTCAGCAAAGGTTGAAGAAATTAAGAAGCAACCATTTATCATAGAATAGGATACCAAAGCATTAGGTTGGTTTAAATTGAGCCATAGTAATTAGTAGGATTAGATATCTTTCATTTTATTCATCTTCCGGCCTCATATGAACTTTAAAATGGTGTCGGAATTCAGAAGCTACGAGAGCCCTTGGTATCTAATGGCATGGAGCAAGAACAGACTAGTACCCCACTTACTGGCGTCGAGATAACAGTGAATTAGTCATTATATCTGGTTATGCTCAACTAGTAGATACACTGAATCCACAATAAGCATCTATGAATTATGGATCACAATAAGCATCTATGAATTATGGATTGTTATCCTAACTGTACGACTAAGTAACATCGTTGTGGTGTTAAAAGAAGTAACAATACTTGGTCACTAGGCAGAGATGACAGAACATGACTCATGAGTAGTAGGCAAAACTTGGCAAACCTGAATTGCGCCTTGGGAGACAATGTCTTCACAGAGAATATCGGAGTTCCGCACTAGATTACTCAGCGCCCCTGCAGCATTGCCTTTGGTTTTATCCTCCTCAGGAGCAAGAAGTAGCTTAGTGAGCTGAGGTATGGACCGTCTGAGTTCTTCATACAGCATGTCATTGTGATAAGCAGCATTGCCTACCTGAAATGGCAAGAATTAATCAAGTTTCACGACGCATCTCCACAACATGAGCAGGATTCTGGTCTCCCCTTGATAGATAAAAATGCAACAATGGTAAAAGAGCGTTTTACGAGCTTACAGCAAAACATGCAAACTTCCGAGTGCGTTTGTCAGGGTCAGAACATCTGTCAACCACCAGCTCAATTGCCTTATTTGCTGCCTGTTGCCAGATAACAAGGTTAAATATCTCTGTCATACAATTTTATTCTACTTATAAATAAATGATTCTTTTCTTACAAGTGAACTATAGAAGTAGGGACTATGGCGACACATGTTGCCAATGGCACTGCAAGCTTTTGCTCTTATATCTGGGTCCTCATTTGATAGAAAATTCTTCAAAAATCCAACCATACCTGCCTTATCAATGGGCTCGTAAAAGTCCTGGACACAAACATAATTTGTGTCAATATGTATATCTAACAAAGCATAATTTGTGTCAATACGTATATCTAACAAAGCTTTGACATCTCAATGTAACATCATTCTTGGGCAACTGAGACATGTGCAAACAAGATAATAAATGACAAACCTTTGACATCCGAGCAAGATCAGAAACTATCATGAGGAAGTCAAGTAAAGTCTCCTTAGCAATAGGCCCTTTGAGTAATTTTGCTACTCTACTTGGATTTAGAAGACCCTCTCTAAGAAACTGCAAAGCAAGGGGACGGTAGCCCACCATTTTGGCCACGATGGCCAAGGGCCTTGCTATGTCTTCCATATCGACATAATCAAGACAACGAAGTATACACCCAGGAACAGCAACCTAAAAAAAGAATGAGACAAAATTATTGAAATGTGTACTAATAAACAAGAACAAGATTAGAGTCAGTCAGTCAGACCTCTAGCAGAACTTGAATGTATTGAGGCATGTTATGCTCAATAGTTTTGAGCATTTCCTTATTCTCCGTACCAATTCTTCCACCAGGTGATGCAATGTTGAGAAGAAAGCCACTATTGATGGATGCAGATGTTGATGGCATGTTCGGAGAACTCTGCACCGCGACAAATGGAAATGCCAAAATGTCAACCACCGAGTTTATCAGTTCCCGGACTCCCCTTTTCCCGCCACCAAGACCAGTCCATGCTGCCAATGCCTTGAGGTGCATATCGCACAGCAAGTCAGTTAAAAGCTTTACATGTTCCCTTTGATACAAAATTTCACAGAAAACACCACCAGGAAGGCATTGAGATAAAGCAGAAAGAGTCCAGACAACTCCCAATGGTGATAATCCACTGCAGTGTGTTGAACCTTCTTTTCCATCGGAGGGCTCCTTTGAGAATCCATCAGTAAGCAAGCGAATTAGGAGCTGCGGGATGCCAACTGAGCAGGCTTGTTCGATGGCCAATGGGCCACCCCATTTCAATCTTGTCTCCAACAGCCCAATACTCCCATCACGAAGGCCAAACAGATTCAACAGGCCAGCATTATATCGACAAAGTGCCTCACTTCCGTCAGATAGCCAAAGCTTCAGCAATGTGCGCAGTGTTGCCATACGAGGAAACAAAGCAAGGGCGGTTTCACAAAGAGAAGATCTGGTTTGCCCTCCATTTTCAAGTGAAATAAGTGACGATAGTGCAAGCATTGCTGATGCACAGTGTGGCTGCAGGCAACTCTTGACTGTATCATCGACAGAAGAGAGGTGTGCAAGAACAGAAAGTCGGGACCGCTGTTTCTTCTGTGCACTCGTTAAGATAAATGATGCAGAAGATTTCCCCTCCGACTTCAGACACGCAGCTATTGTTGCCAATGCAAGACAGCAGTGCACTACTAGGGCATGAGGGTTGGATAGTTTGCATTTCTGGTTACTGTTTTGCTTGGACTCCTTATTCAGATATGAGCCGCAGAGTGACAACAACGAAAACATATCAGATACAATTGTCCCATCTCCACCATATTCTACTTCACTGACATCGGGTGATGAATTCAATGGACCACAAATAATAACACAGAAAGACGCATTCAGCAGGCAGGCCCTTGAGATGAGCTGAAAAGCAACATTTAAGTGCATTAAGAATCATAATCTTTACTATTTAATAAGTTTGAGTTGGTGGTTGATGTATTCTCCTTTCTCCCTTCTCAACCGCCTGATCTGAATACTGAAATCTTGACCATCTATCTAACATCTCTCTCCTCTCTCTCATATCTAGCTACCCTCCTCTCCACTTCCACCAACAGTTACCATCTCCCACCTCCTCTTCTACCCAGCCTCTTCTACGGATTTTAAAATTTTATCATACTACATGTTTTAAAACTAACAGGTGGTAAAATTTGTTGGAACATGTATACAAATATGTTCTATTTTTTTTTTAATCCGTAGCAGCATGGTATTCAGCTAGTAATATATGTAATTTCAGTTGCAACTGGAGATGCACTGAATTGCACTTTTTTGGTAGAAAATATAATAAGCTTAATTCTCAATAGTTTTAGTGTAAAAAGATAATTCAATCAACCTTGCAGCTTTTTTATTTCTACAATTCAGTTCTATTGCAAGATTCTAACAAAAGTCAGAGCAGAGTACAACCTACATTGATGTAAATATACTTTAATTTCTTTTGTAAATGGGGAAAGGCATGCGATGAAGTTTCCGCAAGCTCATGCTGATTTCGTTCTAATCAATCATGTACAAGAAGAAAAACAGAATTTGGGAGACTGAAAAGTAGGCTGAGGATGAAGCATGGTAGAATCAGAGAGGACAAGATAACGGCAGCAAGGCTGCTTCTGAGTTTGTCCGGAAGTTGATGAGAACAAAAACAACAGAGTAAAACTAGTTGATTGGATAACAGTACAAACAAGTGCACAACTGAGTATGTTTAAGCAATTTTCCATCTCATGTTTTTAAGGATTCTGCTAGGCCTACAAAACGGATATCTACTACCATGCAAAAGAAACATTTGGAGATAAACTGCTGCATGAGAGAATTACCTGAAGAGAAGCATGAATAGCTGACTCTAAACCATTATGCAAGCAGTGGTAAACTGCAACCTGCATTGGTCGTGAAGCCAGGAATGATTTGACAAATATGCTTATCAGATTGGTAGAGTCTGAATCTGGTAATGAACCTTGCTCTTGAATTTTATTATCGAGCTTTGATTGAACTTGTCGCCATGAGTTAGCTAATGGAAAGGAAAAATGATGTGCACCAAGGGACATAATGTCAACAACATGAGCTAGATACCAAATAGCCTTGCATGCCTCACAAGCTGCTGGTACCATATTAGTAGAACCTGATATTATGTCTGAACCTGAAGCTATTAGACACTCACACAAGAGTTCTAATAACTGTGACCTCCTTGCGTGATCAATGATCTTGACGAGATTTTCTTCCACTGGCTTCGTACCCTCAGAGGAGATACTTGTTTTCAACCCAGAAATAACCGAGATAACATCAGAGCAAGGCATGCAGTCGACTCACGAGAAATTCTTCCAGATGGATCAACTGTAGAAACCAAAATCTGCAGATAAAAAATTAGTCAAGACAAAAGAAAAAACATATCAGACAATGAAGCATGAAGTGAGTAGCAAAGTGTGACCTGTGAATAAAGCTCATACAAGGAGAACCAGTGTCTGTCATAAGAACTTAACACAGCACCTTCACTTGTATCAAGTAGCTTTCGTGCTATCGCTAGGCACTGCCAAAGTGCCAATAAAAGCATTGTTATAAAGTGCAAGTGATCCCATCAAATACATTTCTAAGAATTACTTGTATCTTTTCAAAACTGAAAATTGCATAGCGTGTTATTCATATATGTCAAAAGAATGGAGGTTGCTTCCGTTTCAGTTCTATTTTACTTGGAGAAGTCAATATTTATCTTGAAAATAAACTGCAGTATGCCTGATGCAAGTACCTTCACTGCAAGGCTGTAAGCATCTGAAAGCTTCATTCTGATAATTAGACTTGTAAACTCAAGAAACATACAGATGATGTCATCAATTGCTGCACAAGATTGATATGACCCAGCTTCAATTAAATTTTTAACAATTCTGAGTGACTGATTTGCACCATCAAAATTCAACTCCCTGTAAAAGTTGACCAAGCATAAGTTGTAGTTGGGATGACATGAATTAGAACAAAGTACAGCTAGGAACTTTTATTCTGAGTGAATGCTGTGCAACTATGCAAAGCAATATTCTCACCCAAATATCTATTCAATGGAGCATCTGCGGACAACCTAAATCCTTTGTAGATTCAAACCTACCACTAAAATGATGTCAAAATTGTGATAGTGCATTCATGAAGAAGAGATCAGATGCATACAAACCAACACAATAAAACATGAGCACTGTTCTTGAGAAATTGTGTGGATAGTGGGTAGCAACCATGATGAGATGCGACGAGTCTGCTCTTTTCTTTCTTCATGTTTCCACAATAAAACAATAACCGGAATGGCTCATGTTGAATGGAAAAGCATAAGCTACAAATCTACCTGAATGAACTAGGAGGATTGCTCAACCAAATTTTGATGGGACTGAGGATAGTCAACAGAGCTTCACTATCTTCAACAATGTTGTTTGCACCTTTTACTGTCTGTGAAGTTTTTTCCAGCTTATCTAAAGCTGTACACTCTGCAATGAAGTAGTACATAAATTTGTGCTGTTTAGTAGGATTCATAAACTATTGATCAGATCATACAGTGAAACAAATATAAGTTATTAAGGGTTAAGACTTACGAAACTACTGCTAGATAGTTCTTTATTATGACTAAACACCAAGAGTGATGTGATTCAGTCCGCCATTGAACAACTAAAAGAAGCCCCATCCACCCACACCCTTAAAATCCCCACAAACATGCATGTTAACGGCATAAAATGCTAGTCTAGCATAGTCATGTATTGTCTTTCCTCAAGTCATGTGTCTCGTGATACTATACATTGGCCCTTTGGCCTACAATAGCAATTAGCAATACAATATTTTTAGACATGTATAGGCTAACAGCATTAGTACATTGTACAGGGTGTTCTATGCTTATTTCCTAACTCATGTTACTCATGTAACATGTATATGTTGCCTATGGTCCATGTGAATAATCAAGCCCACTTCATAACATGGTATCAAGCCAAGGTTAGGTTTCCAACCTAGCTGCCGCCGCCGCATTTCCTGCGCGCTAACGCCCCGCGCCCACGCTAAGGCCCGCGCCGAGCTGCCTCCGGCACCGCCAAGCTCGGATACAACCATCTCCGAGCCAGATTTGGCCATCTCCGCCGCCTCCAACCCTAAATCCAATCGCCCCCACGTCGGATCCAGCCGTCTCGCCACCGCCAAGCCTGCATCCGCCCCAGATCCGGCCCTCTCTGCTACCACCTCGCCGGGATCCGTCCGCAGCAGGCCTTTGTTGGCACCCGGCCACAACTACGGTCTTCTTTCGTATATGATGGCTACCCATAGTGCTATCCCAGTTCCGAAGGTCATCTTTAATGGGATGAACTATCGTGAGTAGGCCACGCATATGCGGATCCACATGAGGAGCCAACGCCTTTGGGGCCATCTTACTGGTGAGAGGTTGTGCCCACCTTGCCCTCCGCTGCCAGCCGCCCCTCAGATTCCTACAGTTGCTGATGAAGCAACCCAGAAGACTGTGATCACTGCCTTTGAGGAGGACATGGAGGTATACCAGACTCAGCTTCACTCCTACAGGAGGTGGCAGGGCGACGAGGCTCGTGCTTCTGCCATCTTAGTGGCTAGCTTAACTGTGGCTATCTCCATGGATATGGTGGAGCTGCCAACCTCTTAGCTGATGTGGGAGCACCTTTGTGCCCACTTCGAGCCGATAGCAGAGGAGATTGTTGCTCTGGAGCATACTGTCACTTGGGATCTTGTTCCCCTACCTGCTCGTGTCACTCTCATTACATGCAAGTGGATATACAAGATCAAGACTTGCTCAGATGGTTCCCTTAAGCGCTACAAGACTCATCTTGTGGCGCATGGTTTTCAGCAGGAGTATGGTCGTGACTATGATAAGACCTTTGCTCATGTTGCTCATATAACCACTGTTCTCACTCTTCTTGTTGTGACCTCTATTCATCAATGGTCTATCTCTCAATTGGACGTCAAGAATACATTTCTTAGTGGTGAGCTGTGTAAAGAGGTCTACATGCACGCCTCCTGGTATTCTATCCCCGACGGTATGGTTTGTTGCCTTCGCCGCTCTCTATGGGCTCAAGCAAGCCCTCGTGCTTGGTTTACGAGCTTCTTCATTGTCACTACCGCGGCCACCGCTAGTGATCATGACCTGCTCTCTTTGTTCACACCTCTCCTCGTGGTGGACGCTTCTTCTTTATGTAGATGATATGATCATTACTGGGGATGATCCATACCATATTGCTTCCATGAAGAAGCATCTTAGTGAGCATTTCTTGATGTCTGATCTAGGTCTCCTTCGGTATTTCCTTGGAATTGAGTTTTCTTCTACGCCTGAATGCTACTACCTCTCCTAGGAAAAGTACATTCAGGATCTTCTTGCTCGTGCTGGTCACACTGATCAACGCACGGTGGACACCAATATGGAGCTTGGTTTTCATCTTCGACCCACTGATGATGAGCCCCTTGAGAACCCCACTCGCTACCGTTACCTTGTTGGTAGTCTTATCTACCTTAGGATCACTAAACCGGATATTTACCACTCTGTTCACATCTTGAGTCAGTTCGTTTCGGTTCCCACTCAGCTCTACTGCAGCCACCTTCTTCATGTTCTACGATATCTTCGCGAGACCATCTCTCGTCGTCTATTCTTTCATCACTCTAGCTCTTTACATCTTCAGGCATACTCTAATGCGACCTGAGTCAGTGATCATTCTAATCGTCGGTCTCTTTTTGCCTACTGTGTTTTTCTTAGTTCCTCCTTGATAGCTTAGAAGACCAAGAAGTAGACTACAGTTTCTCGTTCGAGTGATGAGGCTGAGTTGAGGGCTATCGCATCGCTGACTGCTGAGATCACTTAGTTACGGTGGTTACTTACGGACTTTGGTGTTTGTCTCTTCACCGACTCGCTTTGTCCGACAAAGACAGTGCAATCGGTATTGTTCGCATTGCCCACCACTACTGCATCACTACTAGCTCAAAAATCACCTATATCCAGGACCATTATATTATATCATTAAATTCTCAAGGATGTCCTACATGCAGGAACATACAAACTTCCCTTGAAATCCTACTATGTAATATTGTGTATTGTGAAGAACAACTCCTAACAATTAGTGGCATATTCAGTATTCACTAATACCGTCTAATTGCATGGTCCAGAAACAAACCCATGACTGTTTTGAGCAAAACTACTACCCCCAATAAATATTAGTCGAAACTTGCAATTTGAACTTCTGTTTGGGTAATAACATGCCTGATGGAGTGCTGATGCCAGAAACAGCACCAATAGATGAACCATGATGATCCTCAGTAGGTTGCATAGGGCCATCTTCTTTTTTATTGCTTTGTTTATCGGAGGCATTTTCCCTAATGTTAACTGTATTTCTACCTGCCAAACATTCAGATAGGTTCAACATCTAGAACACTAGTAAATGCCTAAGCACAATGAAATAACTTTATTTTATTCGTCTACTTTGTGGATCAGCAACAGAAGGTTGGTTCCTTGATGTTTGAATTTCTTCTGCCTTCCGGTAGCCTCAGATCCTTTAGCTTCAAAAGGTGTGGTTTGAGTGTCCTAGGAAAATGATAACAAAAATAATGATATGTGGTTACTATATAGCTTTATGATATGCAAACTCCTAATTTCTAAAATTTCTTTATTTGTCGAGGAGCAAATAACTCAAGGTACTTACAGCTGCTGATTCCACTGAATCATCTTTGACAAATGGGTGCTCCAACAATGCTGGCCAGGTTAATCTACTTTGAGGCAACTGCTTTCATCATATACAGCATTAGCAAAGAAAAGGAGGAATCAAACAATTCAACACTGTGGTCTAGGAGAAAAAATATATATATCATTTAGGACCTTGTTTAGTAAACCCCTTAAGAAGCTCTTAAAGTTTGCACTCATATTATCTGGATATTTCACAGGATCCTGCCACAATGCAGAGAGAGCATGCATAAGTTTTGACAATGGTAAAGAGCAGATATTAGAAATAAGAAGTTAACAGACCAACCTTGACAATGTGTCGTATAAGTGCATAGACTGAATTTGTATAAAAAGGGGGTTGTCCAACAAATAGTTCGTACCTGGCCATCCAAACAGAAAAGTTACTAAGTTAGCTTGATGAAAGTAGATAGACTATCAAACAAAAAGCAGCCAGTGGTTTAACTGTGTTACAATACAAAGTAGCTCAAACAAAGCAAGTTGGGTTACAAAATATTCTTTATAAAAAGAATAGAACTGTGCACTTGCTACAGAATCAGATAAGTAAAAATACTAATCAGATGAGGTATTCATGAATCAATTATGTATGGCCCTCTGGATAAAAGTAAACTAAACACAAAACATCGGTGGAATTACATAGTCAGAGTTCTGGTCAAATTATGTGCTATTAAACCACGAAGAGTAGTATGTGTCTTGTTTATGTCACCTGGCAACAATTGGCATATGCATCAAACTGGCATGGGATATTAAAGTGGGACAAAATGAAATGGATTGTTGTTCTCAGTCTTACTTCAAACCATGCTTGAGCTGGAACACGTTTGGAATGACAGATATATTTTGGTTTGTTTTACTTATCTGATTATCTCTAACCATGTTTGCGCGTAACCACTATGGCATACAAGTCATACAAAAAGGAACATGATAGTATGGCATACATAATACATTGACAAGAGATGATTTGCAAAGTAACACTGTGTTAACAGAAAAAACAATAATTCACGTACAAGATGACCCCAAGAGACCATAAATCTGCCGTGTGGTTATAAGGTTGTTCCCTCACAAGTTCTGGAGCCATATATAACGGTGTTCCTGGGTGGGAGAAGCATGCTTAGTAAATTGGATGGCTGGCAGGGCCTCAAAATAAAATATTAACAAGGTTAATCCATATGAGTATGCCACAGGCCACAACAATAAGCTAACCAAGAACCGATAAAGAGATGCTAAATTGAAAGAAATCATCATCTTGTGTTAAATTATGGCATACAATGGTGGCTGTTCTGGAAAGTAGGGAGTCTAGGACCAACAGTGTAAAGTCAACTCCAAAATTTAATGCTAACACAAACAAACCGGTTGGAATAAATTTCTCAATAGGAGAGCTAAATTTTAGTGTAGTATAACTTGAAAAAGATGACAACATGGCTCTATATCATAACTTGTAGTTTTCTTTAGACTTCTTGATGTGGCGCAGGGGCTGGCGAAGACTCCGAAGGAAGTAGCGGTGGGAAGGGGACGCACGGGGCTTAAACCCCTGGCGTCGTGGAGGCGCCGTGAGGGTTAGGGATGGCGGCGCACGTGAGAGGAAGGAGATCACAGGAAGCCTGCAACGATATGTTGCTTTGCTTGCTTTATTCAATCCCTAGGTGAGGCTATTTATCCTCCCTTACAAATCAATCTAGATTGCTAATCAATCTGAATTCAATCTGGATTGCTAAGCAATCTGAATCCTATTGCTTATGGATAGAAAGGTATTAAACCTAATGAAGGAAGGAAATAACGTAATGAAGGAAAGTCTTATGGGCTCAAGGCCTTCTAATTGCCGGTTGATGCCCCTCCCTGTGTGCGTGTCCGGCGTCCATACGTGATCCCGGTCATAACACTTCTCATGATTTTTATTTTATAGAATCAACATGCTAATGTTAATGCCAACAGCCAATACATGGCTAGATGAACAGAGTTAAAAGACCAAAAGACATTCAGTTGTCAATAAAAAAAATGAAACATACCAATAGACACATACAGACTTTAAATACAAGGCAGGAAATGATTTTACAAGAAGCTCAGCTCACATGCAAAGATGAAAAGTACCTTTTATAGAGCGTAATACAACAGTATTAGCTGACATGGCACGAGCAAACCCAAAATCACAAAGCTGTGAATAATGCAAGAAAAAACAAAATGGAATTTCAGCCATAATATAATGTAATGGATGAGAAATATTAAAATTGGAACAGAAAACAAAGGTGCCATAAACAGTGATTGAACTTCTCCCAGCTCATAAATTAGGTCTTTAAGGATTGTGGTTACTGAGATGAGACTTCTTTTAGCAATATGAATAGACACAGCTAGCCAAAATCATATTGAAGAAAGAAACATAATTGAAAAAGTGAAACACATAGACTTGTGTTACCGCAAAAAATAGATGGAGTCAATTTATTACATTGAATGATACAGAATTATGTGCACTGTATAATATTGTGTCGATGAAGCAAATAGTTCACACAGTGAAAATAGAATAACATATTTTTATTTAAATGGGGGCTGTAGTATCCCTCTAAATAAAAGGAGGAAAGAAGGAAGATGACAAGCACCAGCGATAACATCTTGGAGAGGAGTTACTTTGAGCTTCGAAGCATATAATGTTCACCAAAATACTTCTTTTATCGTCTAATATAAAGTGTTCAGCTAACATAGAAAAGGTGATCAGCCATTGTCAGTGTAGATATGGAGTAGAATATACCTTGACAACAGATCCTTTCCCAATAAGGATGTTCTGAGGTTTCATATCCCGATGGATAATACGATTGGAGTGCAAGTAATACAATGCTTTTACCTGAAAAATGAGGGCACGTGCTGAAACCATGAAGGCAACCAAAAATGGTTCTGAACTGGTATGGTGCATAAGGAACAAGAGAATGGTTTAGTCCATACCAGCTGCTTAGCAATCGCTTGAACTTGTTCTTCTGGAAGGCATTTATCATCCTCAAGCACCTCAAACAGTTCTCCCTGAAACAACAATTAAGAAAGAAATTTAGCCAACCCAAGTACATTGAAACCAACCATTGATGAGGAAGCACACCGTATAAAACCAGGTTCTTGTGTACCTGAGCAAACTCTGTGACAACACAAAACTCCTGAGGCGTTTCAAAAGCATCGATCATTTCAATTATGTTCTCATGTTTGAGTTTCCTCAGGATCTACAAAAATTTCAATGACAGCACAGTAAGATGGTATAGTGAGATAAGAAACACTTCAAATAAAACAATTTATGAACTAGTGTAAACTTCTACTATATGGCTATCACTTCTTCCATACATTCCATGTCTCTCCCACTACGAAAACTAACAAATCCAGGCAATATTTGGGATTTCCAAGTTGTCTTATGTCTTAGTTTAGATTCAGTAAACCATGGGGAAACCCATCATGTCTCTCACACTGCCCCATCCCCATCAAGGCAACAAGCACAAACCCCCAGCGCACCCCACCCCCCAAAAATCCCAAACAGGTGGGGGACGATTGGGACTTCCATTACGTCTTAGCACCACCAGTGGCATTCCCCACATGCAGTTGCAATTTGCAAGTACGGATGAATTGCTACAAATCTCGTACCTGAATTCTACACATTTTCTTAAGCAGTCTCAAATCTTAAGTAGACAAACCAATAGCAGTAGTTACCTCGATCTCCTGCCTTAGGTTGTGTATATCCTTGTCGGTCTTCCCGTGCTTAAGAATAAACTTCATCGCCACAGTCTGAGTCGAATTTGAACAGAAGAAATTAGAATTTAAATGGAAAACACGCGCACACATGGATCGCTTTCATCGTATCAGCGAAATCCAGAAGGCTCCAGGAGGGGTCCGATGCGAACCTGGCGAGTGTACTTCCGCCTCCCCTTGTACACCTTCCCGAAGGAGCCCTCCCCGACGAGCTCGACCACATGGTAATCCTCTGTCCCCATCTCCCGCAGGCCTCACAAAACCCTAGCTCGAATCAACACCTAACGATTAATCAGGGGGAACCGAGGCAACAAAAGGCAGCTAAAAAATCGAGCAAAACGCCCAAAAACATAAATAAATAAAAAAGCTCACCGATGATCGATTCGCCGCCGCTAGAGCAGCTCGAATCGGCGGAACCCTAGCGGGCGGATCCGCCCAAAGCTCCCGGCCGCCGAATCAAGCCGAGGTGAGAGGAAGGGGATGAGCCTGGGATTTGCAGCTTGGCGAGTCCTTCCGCGTGTGATTTGAAGGTGGGATCGGAGGAGGAGGAAGCGGAGCTCACCTGATGCGCCGCCTCCGCTCCGGTGGTCGCTGCTTCGCAGTTCGATTTTTTTTTTTTTTTTGGAATTGGCTTCGCAGTTCGATTTGGTCGCAGCGGCTCTGGGAATTTTTCGTTGGTTTCAGTAGGGGTTTAAATATTTTTCCCGCTCGGTACGCGAATTTCTCATGGATGGAGAACTATGAATGGCTCGGCCGGCCCAAGAGGCCGACTGCTTGTTTGGGCTGGAATTTGGCAACACAAAACAACTTAGCCCATTTATTATAATTTGGGCTGTCTCAAGTAAATCGGCAGATCCTCTTAAAAAAAACTGTACCAATTAT
This sequence comes from Dendrocalamus sinicus, assembly GCA_036346575.1. Lineage (NCBI taxonomy): Eukaryota > Viridiplantae > Streptophyta > Magnoliopsida > Poales > Poaceae > Dendrocalamus > Dendrocalamus sinicus. Next base: position 27,207,715 of record CM070673.1, read on the forward strand.
TAGCTGCCACAAAAATAATGCGATTGGAAAAACTGAGACTACCTGCAAAGTCCATCCTGGCTGGGGATGTTAGAGCAACTCCAGCAGAGCCTCTACTTGAGCCCTTATCCTACTTTTGAGGGCCGAGGGGCAAAAAACTCACTCTAGTAGGGCCCCTACTTAGCCCTCAAAAGTAGGGGGCCCTCAAATCTCCCCCTCGAGCCCTCATTCCTGGGGGTCTGGAGGGAGCCCCTACTTTTGAGGGCTGGGTCCTGCTGGAGTGAGTTTTTTGCCCCTCGACCCTCAAAAGTAGGATGAGGATGAGGGTGGGTCCTATGTGTCATTCTCCCTAAGAATGAATTTGAGGGTCCTGTTTTGAGGGCTCCTGCTGGAGTGTAGTTCAAAAAACAGAGCTCTCAAAAGTAGAGAGAGCCCTCAAATAAAAAGTAGGGGCCATGTTTTGAGAGCTACTGCTGAAGTTGCTCTTATAGATGCGTACAAAGTATAATAATAAACATGTCCATGTTGCTAGAATCGGTTTATTTACTTTGGTCTGGTCACATGACATCTCTGTACTCGCGTCGCATGCCACAAGGGTGCTCGCATTCTACATTTCTCCGCTTCTTCATGGACCATGCAATGGCGAGGCTTCATGCATCGTCATCATCAAGAGGTTGATACCACACACCCAATATAACATACACGACGCGCACACACGTACAATACCACACGCACACACTTACAAACACGACATCTACGAAAGACTGAACGAGCAAAAATTGACAAAGAAATGATAAAATCACCATCGGCGTCTCGCTTGCAATGGACACGTCACCTCCCACTTAAAGAAAACCCTCCTAAATGAGATACGCAGAGTCAAACCTGGGGTTTAAACTCTGGTGGACTAAGGGTACAACCACCTCCACTAGCCACCCAAGCAAGACTTGATTCTCCATCAAGTTTATTTTCAAGGTGTAGAAATTACCACATTAATCGGAGCAAAAAGAAAAGGATTTGTACCGTCAATTGATATGGATCCAAATTATAATGGTTGAGATAGATCTAAATCAGCAAATCAAAAAAAGAAGGTGTCTAGGATAGAATAGGAAAATCAAAAGAAAAAACTTTACAAAACAATCCAAATTGTATACGAGGAGCTCCCATTCGAGACAAAGTAGAAAAGAAAGTGTTCGGGATAGAATAGGAAAATCAAGGGAAAAAACTTTGCAAAACAATCTGAATTGTATATGAGGAGCTCCCGTTCGGGACAAAGTAAAAAAGAAGGCATTTGGGATACAATAGGAAAATCAAAGAGAAAAAACTTTACGAAACAATCGTTGAGCACAACCACTGCTCCTTCTCCGACCACTCGACCACGACATATCAACCACGGCATATCGACCACGACACCTCGACCACGAAGCCCCAACCATGCCACTTTGGTCATGGCGCCTTGACCACGGAGGCAGTCATCTTGCTGCTATCGAGTACCTACTTGTCGAGTGAACAAGGCGAAAAAGGCCATGACACCAAAGCATGCGAGTATAGGCAAAGCAACGAGAAGAGAAACAATTTTATTGCTCCCAGATTTGGACGAATCCAATCACAGTTCCAAAGTGGTGGCAAGATGGAAGAAAGCAAATGGGGAACAAGCTACCTATTGAATAAAGCTGGAACGAAAGGACACCATGCAGTAGAAAAGGTATCGGTTTGCTTTGTCTTAAAAGTGTATTTCTCTTATATGTTTCATATTTAAACAATTGTTATTTTCTAAAATAAATATTATACTAAAATTTTTTTTTCTACATGTAGTTTGTCTATTATCTCATCTTCCTTTATACAGAAAACATTAATTACAAAATATAATATTACCAAGTAAAAATAACATTTGCACCATCCATCGTGGTGCGTCCAAAATATAAGGGCTTATATTCAACTAAAAAGTCCATGCCAGGTAAAATGTAAAAAAAAAGAGAGAGAGAAAGAATCAGCTTAATTTCAATACAACTTTCAAACTGAAATCCCTAAATAACTGAATAATATAAACTTAGAATAAAAAACAATGAAATCGTAACTTTGAAACCAATCCAACTATGCTTTTACACGGGTCACCCTCCTAGTTTATTATCATACCAACAAGAGAAGGCAGGACTGCAAGACGACCAACCTTCCAGGTAAAGTGCAAAAGGTGAACACTTTCCTTTGCAATTTGCATTGCAGCACGTCCTAGGCTCCATACTTGTCACCACGTAACTGAATATATGATACGATTCCGTCCGATGCATGGACAGGGCATGCATGCAGAGCAGAATGCGTATCTGGCCAAGAAGAACTTGCAACGATCATCGTATTGTAGCTAGCTGGCCTTTGTAGGAGGAACGAGGACGGCCTCTTCAGACTCAGTTGAGTACCATACGGTTTGGTCAACCATCACACCCGGATGCACCATCTCGTACCATACAATGGATGTATACAAATGTTACGCCATTGTTGCAACAAAAGTGTCCAAGTTCAATAGCATTAATTTGCACATGATATAATGCAGAGAAGTAGGACGGTTCACATTAGTCCCTAACCAAAAAACAGAACCAAGGAGCACTTAGTTCAGCTAAAATAAGTAGGACGGTTCACCCATAGTGGCTGATTTGTCCTGTTACTCCACGTTGTACAGCATGGTTGTCGAGGTATTTGAATAGTAGTACTGCACAAAAGCAGTGCAATGAATTTCTTGGGTATGACATGAGACATGAGCGTGAAGAGATGTTTCATGAGGTTTTCCTTGGATGCGGCGTCTTCCACATTGAAACACCAACAGCCGTTGATCAGATGCGTGCAAGTGGTAGGGGTGGGACCATGCACAACTAACTAACTCTGCAAAGCTTAACATGAAAAGCCGTTGCATCACATACCAACCAGGCAAACCCATCCATGCGCATGTGCCTGTATTATTGAGCAGTACTGTTCGTGCAGCTGACTGATAGAACAAAAAACCAGCGATCTGATTCATATGTAATGTAGCCCATACATATAACTTGTTAGAGCAGAGATGCCTGTCTCGCTGCAACATAATGTTGATTTGTGGCCTCCTTTTTGTTCATCACAAGTTCAGAAACAGGTAGGTAGCTGGCCATGTTTTTTTGTCAGTTCATGGACACTGAGGGGTCTCAAGCAAACAGTAGTCCATGGAAAATCGAAAATGTCATCTTTGGAATCTTTGATGGTTTGGTGGATGGATTGGATGGTGCGTGCTCCTAAAAGAAGCCGCAGAAAGCAAAAAGAATAAAGATATCGAGGGGTGACTTGATGAAAAGACAGGGCTTTGTTGGCTGGTTTGATGCATGGCTTGGTAGCAAAAAGTGCTCCTGAAGCCATTCCTGATGCAGAAAACCTTGCGTTGCTCGCTCGCTCGCTTGCTGCTGTGGTAAGCATCGGCTCCATTAGTTCCAGATGGTTGCGCTGCACATACAAGATGCCATTTTCAGAACTATCTTTGCCTAATCTCCTGATACCTGACGCTTAGGTAATCAAGATGTAACCTTTGTATAATCATGCATGGAAACCCCCTGGGTAGGTAAAGAATGATGCCATTAACTCCAGATGGTTGCACAAAAGTTTTTCCACTTGATTCCTGATCACGAACGTGCGTTTTGCTCACTGACCAATTAATCTACCATAAATATCTCCTGTTCATAGACCGGCATGTACAGAACAGATGAAAACAAAAACAGAACGAGAGAAGAGACAAAAGCCGATCGAGGAGCACAGGCCACTAGCAGTAAATTAGCACCGCCGTCGACGGCATCAGCTCTGTCAGGTAGTACCTCATTAGTCATTACGGTCCGATTACGCATGACTATTATCGTAAATCCAAGTCCTTAATCATATCCTAGGTTGCGCCTTGTCTTCTTCAATTCTGATCCTCTAATAAACAAATTCTGATCCTCTCATAGGAAAAAGGGACCCCGAAACGACAAAGTTGGCTAACAACTTGATATTGCCATGCTACTCAAAGAGTTTTCTAAACTAACTTCTAAGGATACATAATACTAACAACTTGCTGTATATGATCGCGTGGTTCCCCTTGGCCAAATCTATCGATCAGATGAAGCCGCACGTTACATGCACGGGAGATTGGAAACCTGGAGCTCCGACCAACCAAATACTCCTACTAATGAAGTTGCTTGCTTTATCAGCATGCCATTGCTATGCCGACAAGCAATCATGCTTGTAGTAGATCGTGTTGGTTCTTGCTTAAACACAGAAAGTGTTGTAGTATTTGTGATTGAAGCTTGTTCGTATGTGTAACAATGCAGGCTCTGGATTAAGGTAGAGACAATAAGTGTTTATATTAATTTGTGTTGGATTTAGTAGGTTGTGCTACTTAAGTTGCTTATTGTGTTATCCAGTTCCAACCAAGTGATCTGCCTGCCCTTGCCTTTGCGTCCACAATCAGCTGGTTGCTTGGCGTGTGGAACAAATGAGTTGTGTGTCAGTATGTGCATGGCTTGCATAGTTTAGATGTACGAATTTTTAAAAACAATTTATTTTTATTTGAAAATATAAAAATATGTGTATGTCTATACAACATTCGACTGTTTTTTAGAACAAAAACAGTCAGATTGATCTGAGGCGTTAGATCTTCATCCAACGGATCCACCCATACAAGCCCCCCTCCAAAAAATGATCAAGAGTGTTGGATCTCCATCTAACGGCTCAAAATCTGACTGTTTTTGTCCTCAAAAATAGTCGAATGTTGTATAGACACTCCCTAAAAATATACCCGCATTTTTTTTACAGAAATAGCATCCAACCAACAACGGTTAGGCGACTAGACCTCGTAGCCTAAAAGCCAAATGACACACAGCGATGTCCAACCGTTGGACGACAAAACCTTGTCGTCCAATAGTTGGGCGACTAGAAATCCACCCATTTTTGTGCAATTGGCCCCCAACTGCGGATCAACTGGTTGGCGATGCGTGTCATTTCTGCGAAAAAGGCCCAAGGAGATGTGCAGTCTCCACGCGTGGGGCTAAATGTCAATTGTTGTAGGTAAGCAACATTTATCAAATCTTATTTGTAAGTTGTTTTTTAAGAAATGAAAGTGATGCAACCGGGAATTCATACACAGAGGAAAACAACACGACTGTTCATCCGATAAGAGGGTTACATGGCACACATGCTAAAGAACCAAGAATGGTACATGCATGCCTTCAGAGAATTAGAAATACATAGGACATATGGACGAAGAGCATCGAACTACTGCGTAGAACATGACCATTTACCCTTATGGCCCAGCTCGGTATTGTAGTCCTCGCCGTCAGCCCTGACCTTGGCCGCCAGTTACATAGTAAATAATTTAAATTAATATAATTTTTATTAAAAAATAGGTGCAAAATGGTCGAAGTATTGACTCTCCTTACTCACAGTCTTGTTGGTCTTGATCTAGCTCGAACTGCTGCTCTTCTAGGTCTTCAAAATCTAATCGAGCGATTGTGACAAAAAAACAAATAAATACAAGAGAATGCCAATAATTAAAATAAATATTCAAATGAATTTGGAAAGAACTTGAATTTAGATTAATTTAAAAATAAGTTTTTAGAGCTAAAACGATTGAGAACGGGCTCTCCGAAGTTTAAATTCAGAAAAAATCCTAAAATAAATAGAGAAGAGATAGTGTGTCTCATTGACAGCTGGGGCCCACATTTTTATTTTTTTCTAATTTATTTTAGTATTGGAAATTATGTTAGAGGCTGACATGTGGGGCCACCAGGGTTTTCAATTTGTTTTTGAATTATTTTTCTTAAAGAAATCACATGAGTGACTATGGGTGGGGCAGTTGTGTTTTGATTTTCTTTTAAATTACTTTTTTTTAAAGGAAAGGAATGAGTAACTAACAGGTAGACTCGGGCATAGTGAAGAGCACGCATGTTAGTGACTTAAAGTTTTAATCTAGTTTTAATTAGGATTCTTAATACTTGGGTCCACATGTCAGCAACCCATTAACCTAATTTAATGCACGTCATTAACCTAACTTAACTATGTCCTAGTGATATCATTAATGCTAATTACATGGCTTTAGGGCCTTCTCCCATGCCCAAACAACGCACTTGTCCGCCGTGAGGCAAGCGGCAACGAGTGCCATCAACCCCCAAAATGAGTTGTCAGGACCTCGGCGGTCCCATGCACGACGACGACGTGGTCGGTGGCGAGCTACCGCGGTGGAGCAACAACGCACGGCAACAGTGGAGGCACGACTATCAATGCAACAATGCTAGCAACGGCATAGTGAGCAAAAAAGGTACGAGAAGCATCTACGGTGCACGGGGTGCTCACCGATGAGGTCGGCGTGGTCAAGGGAGCCTTGAGGTGGTCCAATGGTGGTGACCCAAGGCGGCATCGTGGCTTCAACGGCGACGACGAGCGGGAGACAATGGTGAGCCAAATTGAGGGAGAGGGCCCTGCGAGGGATGTATAGGGTCTAGCCGACGAGAATCAAAGCGAGGCTCACTAGAGGGTGAAGTGGCTAAAGTTGAGGAAGACAACGGTGTGAACGAGCTATGGGTGACAAAAACAATTGAGTTAGGGAATCAAAGAGGATGGCAGAGCAGTTGTCTTGATGTGGTCGAGATAGGGAGGGGCTCAACGGAGCAACAGGACAGCAGAGAGGTTACGTTGGAGCATGGCGGTGAGGCTCAGCGAGCCTAGCTCGGCTTGGTGTGGGCTATGGCGAGGTGAGGGGAGAGAGTGGAAGGGATGAGGAAGGAAATGGGAGCTTGGTGGGTTACCTAGCCGAGCGGAGGTGGGTTGTGTCGTGCGTGCATTCATGGTGATGCGACGGCGGCCGAGGGCGGCGTGAGCGCAACGCAGAGCTGAGGAGAGAGCGGGCGCACGATGGAGACTATGTAGAATGGGTGATGGCATGGGCGTGAGGCACAAGCATGTAGTGCGGTGCGGTAGAACCAGTCGTGTGCGCGGTGCCGGCTCAACACGGCGGTGAACGATCGGGAGAGCGGCACGGCGCATGGGATGGGTCAGCATGACACGACATGGGCGTGACAGGCGTGATGGGGCAAGGTCGGGGCATAGCCAAGTATAGAGGGGGGAGAAAGATAGAGAGAGAGGGAGGGGATGGGCTGTGCTGATTTCATTTCTAATTCAAATTTGAATTTCAGTTTTGGTTTGATTTTTGAATTTCAATTTGAATTCAATTGAGCCAAAATTTTGAATTGTGCTCAGAATTAATTTTTCTTCAAAAATTTTCAAAGGGGTCCCAAAATGGGATGTTACACCAACCAACCACGCAAAGACACGAACACGAGTGCACAAACGACGCATGGATAGGGGTAAAAGAAAAAGCGAAAGGATTCCACGCATTATGGAGATATGAAGAGCATTTGACGATTTGAAAGCAGCAGCAGCCAAGGAAAAAAAAATTCAGAGATAGAGAGCGAGAAAGATGCCAAGTCAGTCAGTCAGTGAGGAGGAGAATTTGGAGAGAGGGAAGGTAGGGATCAGGCCAAGACGCTAGGATCCAAGGCAAGAATAGAGAGGCCACAAGAAAACTAATGTTAGAATCCAAGGCAGGAATAAGCTAAGCTAGAGCCTACAAGGACAGAAAAGGGGAGGCCATGGATGCATGAGAGGGGCCTTCGGACTGTCGGCCGCTGCTTTCTGCATGCGCATCGCGTCTATGACAAACTATACTGCTGAAGTTTCTTCAGTCTATCGGATACTGTACATGCATGTTACTATAAATTTTGCAATCCTATCTACTTGTACATTGATGGTGCATTATATAGTGTGAAAAAGATCTCCTGTGAACCTAGTCATTGCACATTGGTACGTTGTGTGTAATTAATTGGGTGATTTACGAAGCAATCGTAGTTGGCTAGTAATGATTGCGATTTATCTTCTAAAGATGGTTAAATGAAGATAGGCAAATCGAACCAAATCAGTTTAGAAATGTTTTGTTGACTATACCTTTTAGTGTAAATGATGACAAATCTAGATAAACGTTGAATGCATCTGGAAGGTTTTCTATTCAGTCGGTTTATAAACAACTTCATAATCATCTCGCTAATAAAAATGTGAAAGTGTTTTGGAAATCAAAGATTTCTCTTAAGATTAAAATATTCATGTGGTTAATTGAAAACAATGCCATTTTGACAAGAGATGTATTGTTAAAGAAGAAGTGGTCCGGAGATCCAACTTGCAACTTTTGCTGTGAGAATGAGACTATAAATCATCTTTTTTTTAATTGTGTGGTTGCCAAATATGTATGGGGTGTTATTGAATCATTTCCAGAAGCCAATTGTAGGCCTAATTCTTTTAACCGATACTTGTGGTGGGCTAGTCATTATCTACCTGGTAAATCAAGTTTTCGTATGGTTTGTTTGTCGGATGTCTGCTGGGCTATGTGGAAACTAAGGAACAAGACTAGTTTTGATAAGAAATTGATTAAATATCTAACTGAGATCATATGTTATATATGCATATTCCTAAAATTTTGGGCAGGACTTCACAAGAAAGAGGAGAAAGACGTCTTGGTGGCTGGCGCTAATATGCTGCAGAGTGAAGCCCTCAGGATACAGAAGTGAAGAGGACGCCTAAGAAGAGGAAGCTAAATACACTCTCAAGCGTAGGATGATAGATTCAGGCTTCTATGAAAAAAAAAAGAAAAATTAGTCTTTTGTATCTAGCTTGGTTATTAGTTTTCTTCTTTTACTTTTTGTCGAACTGCAGCTGCCTTGATTGTGGTTCTCTCGCTTAGATCCTAGCTGTGGCTGTACTTAGTGCACTTTGACGGGGGACAGAGGGGGAAAACAGTAAACTTGCAATAGCAGTAACTAAGAAACACTAAAACAGAACTATGTAAATTCTATTATATTGGTAATGGAATCCGAGTTTCTCGTGTGAAAAAAATTTGTAGTAGTGGTAATGGAATCGAGTTTCTCTTGGGGAAAAAATTGTAGTAGCACAAGTATGTATGTATTTTCAACTTGTTGAGCTTTGTTAAGTTCTTGTCATGGGTTCCCAATTTGAGCCACCAGATTCACATCTGCTGTTCCATCCATGTACTGTATTTGTTGCCAACAAATCTTGTTTTGATGCATGATTAGATTGCCACGTGCATCTCTCCCAATCATGTCTACATATAAAATGTAGCTACATGTATGTACGAAGGACGGCTTTTATGGTTGGAGAACAGGTACAAATTAAGAGTCCTGTAGGGGCTGCTCATATTCCAAGCACCAATCAATTGTCATGATAAAATACAATGGAAACGAAGAATAACATAACATGATACAAGCACAATTGGAAAGCGAGTAAATACTAGATAAACAGGCTCTTAATTCCCCTGTATACATCCATTTTTAACCATGCAATCCATACAATATACGGTGAATCAAAACAGGAAAGGCATGCTTTGAATCGTATAGTAGACCATGCCATGCCACACAAATACACAATCAAGCCCATTGTACACGTACGTTGGGTGTGTACATCCAGTACGTGTAAACCGGGTGTAATCCAATGAATCCAGTGCTCAGCTCGTTTCGACCTTTCTTGCCTTCCTTTCTCACAACCACAAGGCTACGCTCTCTCCTATATATCTGTGGGTATTCACACGCTTCTCTTCGCAATTCACATCTAGTCTGTCTTCCGTCTCACGTTCCCCTCATCTTTCCACACAGTGCCAAGGTTCTCCCTCACCTACCCAAATCTTTCCATAATTCACACAAATTTGCACTTGTTCCACGATAAATAGCCTCCCCTTAGGTCTTGATGTTCATCTGTTCTTGGGTCGCTGAAACTTGCTTGTTGTTCTTTGCTGTGGAGTAGGGAGAGGAGGGAGAGAGATGGCAGACTGCAACGACAACTCATCAGCCTCGTCCATGGCAGAAGAGGTACTTTGCTACGATTTCTCTGGATTGCACAATTCGCGAGATCAAGAATCCTCGTATTCAGCTATCTTGCGGTTGTTCCATTTTCCGATTCAAAGAACGATACGCGGTGAACCATGTGTGCATATGTTTCATCTCTTTCCCTGCTTTGGTTATGATGTTTTCCTGCCTGATCCTTCCGAATTGTAGTCTCTTCTTCATGTTTGGATATGTTAACGGTGAATTCACTGTTTCTGCAATAGTTTAACATGGCACGCCAATCCAATCTGAAAAACCAATTTTTGAGGCAACTGTTTTCACTAGGACCCTGTTGTTGTTGTCTTCCTCTTTTTTCTGTGTGGTAGAAAACAATGCAATGTAGATTGTCAAGGACTGATTATCTGAAGATTTCAGGCCCCATAATGTCCCTTGATCCATGCTTGATCTCAATTGGGACATCTACTAAACTACTCATGCCCCCTAATTTTTTAGTAAAAAACGTTGTTAGCATGTGAAATTGGAGTTACCTTATCACCTAAGCGTCTTGTAAACCACCACTTATCCCCAACAACTACATAACAAAATCAGGAGAAGTGCTTCTATACTTTCCTCTCCAACAAGTGTAACATTAATCTCAACGCATATGAAAAGGTAAATAATATCTATCCACCATTCGTTGTACTTTAAAAATTGTGCAAATTACTGTTGAGAAAAATATAGAAACACCTTCCTAAAATCAGTCACTTCCTGTGTGTCAATAGGAGAGTGCTTTCGTTGACTACACATACCAACCATATAATCACTGAATTTTACACGATCTATTAAAAATCAAAAAAGAAAAGAAAAATGGAGAATCTCTTGTGCTGAATTTTCTGAGGTCCTGAAGAAAAGACGAAGATTGTGCGTATATATGTATCGTCTCCACGATAGACTAGAATACTACTAGCCTTTTACTCACCTCTTTTCAGTAATGAGAAATCTTGGAATCTTTCACCTTTGGATACCCTTCCGCATGGATTGTGCACAAGCAGTGAACTGCATTCCACTGCAACCCTCAATCATTTGAGTAGATTTAGCTGAATAGTTTATGGAATTCTGACCTTGTCTAGGACGGCTTTGTTAGGGGATCACAATCAATCTAGTATGGTTCAGATGCTTGTAGTGCTCTCCAAAGTAATCGTGCAATATTTGCATCCTGCAATAATGAATGATGTATGGTTGCATAACCTTGAAGTGAAAAGGTGGGATTTTGAGTGTAGATTTCATGAATAAGCTTGTGCTAGTCACATTACTTTTCATGCATTATCTTCGGTCATGATTAATCGGTGGTCTAGAAAGTAAGAGTACATGACAATTTGGGTTTAGTCTGATGTTTGCAGCTAGCATATTGCGCATAGAGGTTAGCAATTTTTTGAAACTCCTAAAATCTCTGAGTTGCAGGCCTACATTGAGAAGAAATATGGAGGAATTGCACCTAAGAAGCCTCTGATTTCAAAGGTATGCAATTCCAAAAACGGGCATCTGCTAACTACTGTTGAGTGATCCTAAATGCTCTTAACTAGTAACATACACACAAAAAGTTCTTACCTCTGTTTCACTTCATCATCATATTCATCGGTTTGACCAGTAACGGCACAGTACTGGTTTTCTGAATCAAAAGTAGGAACTGCAAATGAAACAACCAGCAACATGAAATTTCTTTTTAAGAACATTTGATCATTTTCTGCTCTCCTTCATTTGTTTGGTCTCTACTGCAGGACCATGAGCGCGCCTATTTCGATTCCGCAGACTGGGTCCTTGGCAAGGTACACAATCCTTCTAACCCAGAAATGAATCTCTCTGCCTTCACACGTTACGTATGCTACGTACAAACACTTTTTTTTTCTGATGCTTTGCTTCAGCAAGCTGCAAACAACAGTGCACGGGCTGCAATCGAGTCCTTGAAGCCAAAGTTAAAGGTCAGTACAAAGAGGCCAGTGATTCTATTTCAACTGCACTGCACGTATTTATCATTCAGAGTGTTGCATTGTGGTGTAAGCAAATCGCTTTGCTCTTTGCGTGCAGAGAACTCCTCATCACCAGCTTCCCCCTCGCAAGCCGACCTGCGCGTCCAGCTGAGTGCAACAATGTTAGTAAAGCTGTGCACCTCTGTAACTTCTGCAACTTACATGTTCTGAACTCTACAATTTACATAATTATCTGAACAGTTCTTATCTGATCATGTAGGGTTCACTGGAGAAGCTGAAGTGCTCACAGGAGATGGAAACTGGGATAGTGATTTATTAGTTGGTTTTATATGTTAGGAGAAAAAAACCATGATTAAACCTGCAATTGTCTTCTTGGTTCTTGCAGCCTAAGTCTGTCAGAATAGGCTAGACATATATTGCCATGCTTTTAAGTTAGATGTTGTTTGGTTTTAAGTATTTTCTGTCAGCAACTCAGTGTATCTTCTCTACTTCAGTTCTTCCTACATTCACAAGAAATTGAAAAAATACTTCAAATTTGGGGCGAAGAATATCAATTCTTTCGGACATATATATGTAATATGTGCGTGCATGTCTATCAAAATCCAATCAGAATGAACCCAGAAGCATATTGATCTGTGTGGTATTCAAGACTGGGCCTTGGAAATAGTTACTCTGGTAGTTGCTGCCCCCTCTTTGGGCCATGGCCTGCAAAGCCTTAAACCTGAACCGTACAAAGCACAAATATTGTGAACATAACCTGCAACTGCAAGACTTAAAATCTAGACAGTACCAAGTACAAACTTTGACAGTAGTAACATGCATGCTTATTCATCTTTCAGATTTTGTCAGATAGGCATTTCAATTTTCAAGTACAATGGTGGGATTTTTTCTTTTTTTCTTTGGTTTGCTTTACTCTTTTTCATATGCTTACTTGTCAACCTAGCCAGCTCCATATTAGTCTCTCTTTTCACTCTCTTTTGCTTCTTTTTCTCATGTCCTGCTAAGTAGGAATCTGCCTTTCAGATAGCCATTCCGCTGTACCAAACCAGATCTAATGTGGAGACCTTGGACCAGTACTCGACATTTTTGTCTTCTTTTACATACCGCCTTTAGGTTCTTGGATCTTGTGGCCAAAAACCAATTTCAGACTCAGTTTTTTTTTAAAAAAAAATAGTTAGCTAGTCGATTTTGGAGAGTCCAAGAGCATGTTTCTTATATATGTTTTCCTCGGCAAATTCTGATTTGGCATCATTTCTAAAGGCAATGTCATCTTTACATTGACCTTATTGATGGAATGGAAGTGAAACCGGTTTTTCCTCCTGTAGTACCGTACTGGCAGATGACGATTAGGTTCTTCTTGGGATGGCTAGCTACCATGATAATCACTGTAAAGCTGCAAGGGTTGTTAGGATAAGATTTTGGTTTGATCCTTTTCCTTGGTAAATTGAATGGTTGGGAACATCCAACTACACCCACAGAAGAAAAGTTAAGTCTTGATCAAAAGTGGGAATAGAACCCAATAAATCCTTGAGATCCAACATTATGGAGGAAACTTTCCAATTGAAAGGAGTAGTAGAGGGAAAGAAAGAAAGAAATTAAAAGGCTAGCTACAACGTGATGGTGATTACAAAGAAGAACCTCATCCGCTTAACCATTAATTTCAGCCCTAAACCTTCAACCTTACAAGTATATATAGTCAAACCCCGTAAAGCCCGACTAGTTTGCAAAAGTCCAGATTAAACCGCAAATGTGTCCAGAGCAACACTGAAAACATTGCAGTTGGTTTGATCTGAAAATAAGAAAGGACTTCGAAATGAAGTTGTATGTGGCTAGGTTAGTCGAGCCTTGACAAAATCTCAAACTGGCAGTGCATGCACACAGGACAGGAACAAAACATTCCAGCTACAGCTTAGATGGCCGTACGTGCATGCAGGCGTTCTGTTTCGTAGAACGGACAATGCTAAAGAACAAAACGTCCCACGTTGGTTGGATCTGCGGCAAGCATGCATCTCCCTCCCAATGATTGATTAGTTCATGCCGATCGAACTGGACTCCAATCGATTAGTAACTACTATCTTCTTCTGATCCATGGGTCGATCGATCTGCTGGATTACATTGCATGATTGAACATTACACGGCGCCCCACCCGGCTGGCAGCTGGGACTCGCAGCCAATGATTCCATCAGATCTAGCTATCTGCTAGCTACCTCTGCATCTGCAAGCACCAACAAATAACGACCAACGCCAGCAACTACTCACTCAACGTCACTGTACAATGGCAAACTTTAAAAAAGTTAATCGTCCCTGCTGATGTATGAGAATTTGACTCTCATGTATGTGCTGCTGTTTTAGTTGAATTGAAGTGGCAGTGTCATGATCAAGCAAGCGACGATGTCGCGTGCTCGATCTGTACGTGCTCAGGTCTAATTTGAGAGTTGTTTTTCCTTGGAAGAATGGATAAGCTAGCCAGTCGATCTGCAATATACAGTGAGCTAGCTACCGTTATAAGAACCGATCGAATCGCAGCAAATCGCAATCCATTGGGAGTTTTTGTGGTGCGCCCTTGAATCGTGATCCACGAACGTTTAATTGGATGGACGAACTTACTGTAGATCGATGCGACTAATCATGCAGCATGTACAGATGGGCGTTGTACACAGCATGCATCAATCGGCCATTGCACACTGGGACAGCGTCTGCCAGTACACATCAGTGCCAGCCTCCATATGCATGAGCCAGGCCAGCATAGCTTGCCATGTGCTGCATGCTGCTAACGCCATGATCGAGATAGTGCAGTTCGTCGATCGAGGCCCCACCCCGCAGCGAGGCAGTGCGCCGGCCGGTGAATTTAATTCGTGGGGATCGGAGACGGCCGGGGACGCCATGGATTATTGCCGAGCAGACGATCGAGCACTGTCGTGTTGGGTGGAGTCTGTGGCACCGGCGCCCAAGGAGCTGGGCCTTCCAATGCGGACCCAGTTGTCAGCTCCCTTTCTCCCTACGTGCGTGGCCTGTTTCTTCTGCCTGCTTGCTTTGGGGCGTGACTGGAGTGCGTGTACCCGCCCCGCACAAGTACGCACGTCCGCTGCATCTGCAGTCACGTTAGGGCAGGCATGTTGGTAGCCTCGCAGGGTCAGGTGGGCTCGGATGTCACCGTGGAGGTAAGTTGAGTGCACCGGCGACCCTCTGGGCAACAGGCGGCGGTGGGGGAGCTTCACAGGGTGGCGGCAGCAGCTATGTAGAGCAGGAGTGAGCCCCTGGCAGCTACAGCAATGTAGAGCAGGAGTGAGCCCCTGGCAGCTACAGCGATGTAGAGTACGAAGTGAGCCACGATGACGGCAACGATGTGAGCCCCAGCAGCGGTGGCGAAGGAATCTGGCTGGTGTGGAGAGGGAGGGGGGAAAAGGAAGGCGGCAATTCGGCTGAGGAAGATGCCGATCGGGTCGAGCACCGGTGGTGGATGATGACGTCTGGGAGAGAGAAAAGGAGGAAAGGGTAGGTGTGGCTGACATGTGGGTCAAGGGTTGCTATGCAATTTATTTGTATCTTTAAGGTTCCAAGTGGAGATATTTGGCCTTACTTGTAAATGAAAATAACACAGGGCCTGAAATAGAAAAGTTTTGAGGGTTGCTATGCAATACTTTTTTTCCTGAGTCTGCCACTTGAGCTACCATGCATTATACGTGTTGTTATCGGTGATGGTGATTCATCGAAAAGCAATGATTTTTCATTGAACAAGCTGTATGAGTTGTAGTTTGAACTCCAATATACGCAACATTTGCTCTATCTCGATTTGTTTTTCCAAACAAATAAAAAGGAAAGAAACAATGTTCGCTGACAGAGTGGCTGCAATGCAATGCATGAACTTAGGCATGTACAACAGATAAGTAGCGGAATTAACAATAAGAACATACACAAAGTGACACAACGATTTTCGTGGAAAAACCTCCTTGATGTGAGGAGTAAAACTACTGGGCTTATACACCTACTCCTAAATTTTCCACTATAATCAATAATGGATACAAGGAGTCTTCTCTAGAACATATAGAGGTACATCACAGAAACACACAGTCTCATCAAGAAATAATCTTAGTATCATTATCAACTACCACACACAACTAACAAGAGGTACACTAACAGCCAAGCAGAGAAGATACAGTTTCTATCCCCTTTAGTTATTAGTTCATATATTGCAAAATACAAATCCAAATTATGTGAAAATTTTCAAGAATGTGGATCCACGAGTCCCTAACAAGCTTTCAAAATTTCAGCCAAATCCTACATCATTTGGACCTCCAAATAGATAATCTATCAAAACTGCACATTGTTGAATCTGCTGCAACCCAAACTGAAAATACTACTCTAAAATCTAAAATCCCTCTATTCCAATCTTTAATCCAACTGTACAAATCTAAGATTATCAAGTCAAAAATATACTGACCAAGTTTGAGCTCTATCTGATGACGTTTGATGCTCCGATCAATGTCTTGATTAAGACTACATAGGATTACCTGAGTTGGAACAGATCTTCACTTCTTTTCCCTCTCCTCTCTTTCTTTGTTGTCTAGGTGTGTGTTGTTCTAACTTCTCCAGCCTCCCTCTATCCAACAAATGAAGGAAAGGGGCTATGGTTTTCTTCCCCTCATCAAGTGTAACATCCCAAATTTCGGGTATTCAAAGATATGAAAATTTTAAAACTTTCTCATGCAATTTGCTGGCGTTCAAATTCTTTTTGAGTATTTATTTGAAATTTTTCTGAGTTATGAGGCATGCAAATTAATAATCAGGGATAATCTCGAAAAGAAATAAGGTCATGTACATAATAAAAATGGAAGATGACATGGCAGATCATGAATTCAAGTACTAAAATCTTGAATTTAAATGAAAGATTTATAAAATGACATCGAGAAGAATATTAAGACATATTTCTAAAAGGTTGAGCTGGGAATTCATCCTTTTAACTTAATTAACATACGAAACCCAAAATTGGACATTTGAAAATTTATATATACACAATATATAGCAAAAATTAAATAAAATCTAAAATAGAAAGCTATTAAATTTTGTATCAAGATAATTGAGCCAAAACTTGGAAATTCAAATTCAAGATTCAAGTTTCAAAATCTGCTAAAGCTCCTCATTTACTCTCATTTCTAAATCCTCTCTATTATGTGTGGCCCCACTCTTCCCTCTCATTTCCTCTCGCCGCCCCCCTTCCTGCTCTCTTTCTTTTCTCCTTCTCTCACCGCTCCTGCCGAAGCTCCATTTCTTTTTCCTCTCCCTCGTGGCGACGCTCGCTCCACGTCGTCTTCTTCAGCACGCCTACCCACTAGCCCTGCTCCTCGCGCTCGCCTCCGCAGCCCGCCCGCACCGCCGCACTCGGACAGCGATCCCATCCTCCGCTGTCGCCCGCGCCGCCGCTCTTTTCTTGCTCGCCATGCCCGGTCTCATCGCCTCTTTTTCGCCCCTCCTGCCGGTCGCATCACGCGCGCAGCCGCCGCCTCCTTCGCCACCCACGCGATGCTCGTGCCATCATGCCAATCCGAGCATATCTTGCGCCTGCACCGCCGCCTGCCGCCGCCGCCGACAAGACCAAACGAGCGAGTTCCCGATGCCGCCCTCCTCATGTGTCCATAAGGGTCACCGAAGCCCCAATGTGCTCCCCACACCTCGCCCCCCCCCTCACACCAATCGAGCTAGGGACCCCGGATGGTAGCCGTCCGTGTTTCTCCCCACCTCCGCCGCCATCGCCATTCTCCCGCCGCCGCCTCGGTTGGCCATTTCGATTCATCACGGTGGGAGCACTCGACGCCCTGGCGTTTCCGACCGCCGACCGGTCGCCGCCGCGACGCCGCCCGCATCCGCACGCCATCGCCGCCCGAGCCCGCCTCACGCCGCCACCTTCCCGGCGCATGTTCCTCCCGCAAATGCATCGGTGAGCTTCCTCTATATCCCTTAATGCTCGCTCAAGCCAAATTGTTAGCTCTCCCACGCGGCACCGCCGCCCCGAAAGCACACCCCACCGCCGCCGCCCGAGCAAGGCCCCCCATCGACTGGCCGCCGCACTGCGTCGCCTCCTCCACCGGCATCCACCACCCCAGAACCCATTTCGCGGCCTACTCCACCCCTTTTTCCTCCCGCAGCCACTGCCCGCCGGCCGGCGCTTTTTCCCCGCCTCCTGCTCGGCCAGCACACTCGTAGTGGAGCCCCGCCCGCATAATGCTTTCTTTAAATTGCCAACCCTTCTTCTAACAGCCAAAGGCTTTTTCCCACTTGGTTACCTCTGCCAACACTCAAGCCCCATTGCCCCAGGTCCTGTGTTCGAGTCCGCCTACAGACTGTCTCCACCTCTTTTTGTTTTAGTTTTTGTGGTCCATATTAAGTAAAGAAAGCTCATGGGAAAATCTGAGAATAATTTAGAAAAGTTAATAAAATTTAATTAGGATATGAATAAAATTGTAAAATTTTAATATTTATATGAACAACAAATGTAATTTAGATATTTAGATGAGGACTAGTTATCAAATCAAGGCGTTGATAAAATGTGGTTTAGTGTATAGTCCAAAATTAGTAAAAATTCTAATTAAAAATACATCCATAGAAGGTATAAAATTTATTAAGATACACCCGCGCTTAACACATGTCTAGTCAGGGATTAGATATTAACATGTATGTCTGACTAATATTCATCCATTTTAGATCTGAATCCTAAACTAAGGTAAAGACTTAGGAAAAGTTAGGGAGTTTATGTACGATTTGAATTCGGATTAGGTGTCATGATAAATAATTAGCTTAACTTTAATATTTACATTGCCAATCTAGTTACATACTAAGGCATTAATTAGGAGAAGCATTCTTTGGATAAATGTATATGTCTAATAAAGCTGGCCCCTAATTAGCATGTAAACATATATGCCCAATATTGGTCAAGCCACTATTAAACAAACCCTATTGGCATATTTTAACATAATGGCCCTAGGTCATCCAGTAGCAAAATAATCTCACGAACATACAGATACTCTAACATAAGCATGTAACCATTAACACCCGTAAGTAGGGTCACCTAAAATGATGCTAACCATGTTTTCCTTAGATGGCTAAGTTTGAACTAAAATTTGAAATGAAACTAAGCCTAATAGAAACTAAAGCATGGATAAAATAATAATGGTACTAATAACTAAATCTTAATACTAGATTTAGTAAATAATAATGTGAGCATGAAATAACCATCTATGGCCCATACAGCTGAACTCTAATTCAAGTAGAAATAGGCTTAATGAAAACTAAGGTACATAAAATATCATACCCCAAAATGCTATACCCTAAATTATAAGATTAGCTTGGTAAGCAAAAATTTGCAAACATTACGTATATGTATATATCATGTGCCCTGAACATTAGTACTCGACAAAATACACCAAATCATAGGTTTAACCTAGCTCAAGGATCATCCTTGATAAATACCAAAATGATAAAAAGAGATTATCAATAAAAGATTAAGTTATCGTATTCTACTATCGGCCATGCCTCAAATCACATAAATCACCCATTAACTTATAATGGAACTAAACTGAGCTTATTTGGGTTTATTTGGCTCTTTAAGTATCTGCTTTTATTTGGATTCAGTCGCTAGTCGCGTAATTAGGAGTTGGAAGCCGTGAAGATTCAACGGATCCAGCGAGATCAAGCTCGAAGCGAAGATAGAGATCAGAAGATCAAGATAAAGCATTGTGTGAGCTCAAGACCGCGGTAAACCGCCCAGGCGAGTCAATACTTTGATCATATTGAACCTACATTTTCTGCAAATTATTTTTGTTTAAAATTATCAAATTGCATGCTGTTATTTTATATGCAAATACATGTTTAAATTTAAGATTTTAGTTATATGCCCATTGTTTGCTTGGTTAATATTACATCTCCTTTGGAATACTTGAATATGTGAACCTTGTCACCCTAGCAAAATATAAGAGTAACATTTCAAAAATAAGTCCCTAAATGTATGCCATGCTTAGTATTGATTAGATATTCATGGGCGCGAGAGCGCCCAAGCATCACTTTTAATCCTGAGAAAAAATTAGTTGGGCAGTCATGGTGGTAATGACTGGTGTATGTTGAATATAGTTATTTTATATTCCCAAAAACCTCGAATTGCTTAATTATCTGGGCGGATGGTTCGGGGGTATGGTGCAGTTGAGCACGAGAGTGTGGTTTGTGGTAGAACCGCCTAGATACCACTAAGGACCGAATCTTGTCTTGACAACCCATGTAAAAGCAGACAACCACAAGTCCAGTAAATACAACTTGGCTAAGTAGACTTATCGAAACCCGGACTCATCTCACCGGTAGAGGATAGAAGTGTTAAGCTATGGCAAGGGGGCTGAAGGGACACCGGTGGAGGGTGAAGTTTGCCCACTGTCCCTAACGTTGCGGGGAGGAGCCCGGCTGCGTTAGTGGTCGTGGGGAACATCCCGCATAGATGGGACCCACCGCAAGTGGGAGAAGCCCATAAAGTGAGATGAGAAAAGGGACTAGATATTTTGAAAAGTCACCGTGATGGTCGCTCAACCACACTTCTATGGAATCGTGTGGGGCAATGAGTTGATTGTCTCTTGTGGTGAAAGTGTACAAACTCTGCAGAGTCAAAACTATTCGAATAGCCGTGCCCACGGTCAAGGGCGGACATGGGAACTTAACCAGATATAGTTCTATTTCAAAATGTTTTGTGGGTGGGATGGAAAAGTGGAGGCGTGAAAGGCCCTAGTTTGGAAATTGTCCCGGTGTCGTCCCAGGGTAAGTTAAGCTGCTATAACGTCAAGAAATTGCTATATGGTGCAGATGCCATGTAACGGTGGATGGAATCTGAATCGATATTAATAATGCATTTCCTTGTACATTATGATTTGTTCCAAAATTGCTAAGTCATAGGGCTTTTTAATTAATTGTATTCAAAAGCACTCTACGCAAAACAAAATAACCTGAGCCTCTCAATTGTTAAGCCATGCATATTATTATTTGCATTCTGTGTATTGGCTCGCGGAGCACGGGGTCGGAGTGCTCACGCTCGCTTTTGCGACAAAATTCAGAAACAGGAAATCAAATCACCTCGCCTCAGCAACAAGATTGGACAAGCTGGCCGAGAAGATGAAGATGTCAAGGGCTAGGTCGCGTACCTCCAGTTGGCTGCCTGTGGGCATGTCCTGAAGGTCCCACCTGTGTGCTTCGTTCTTCCGCTGCTGCAATTTAATGATTTCGGCCTAATCGGCTCATGAGTAAGTCTACTATTAAATTTTACGCTTCCGCATGATATGTATTTTGATATTCATTACTGTAACTGTGAGCACTATCTACTGATCCAGGGAATAGTGCAGTAATCACAGAGGAATCCGGATATTAATATCTGGGTCCCTACATCAAGGTGGAGGCATATCAACCGTTGATCAAAAGAACAATCAACGGTTCACAAGCTTTTCAGTTTATAGGCTGATTTTTGGCTTCTTCTCCATGTGGAGGAGTCCAACCCAACAAACCCTCACTCCCGACATCATGGAGGTCTTACCACCTTGCTTCAATCATGCCAACAAATTGGTGGCATACGTTGAGCTTCTCCATTGTCACTACCTTGGTCAATAGATCAGCACTATTATCATCGGTGTGGACTTTCTCAAGCTGCATTTGCTTAGAAAAGCTAGGTAAGAGACCATGTACTATGTCTAAAATATATTTATGATGAATAATTAATATTTTGATTGAGTTGAATTTAAATTTTGTAATAGTTTCAGAAAATTCATATTTCTTTGCCGATGTTGGCGGTCGGATCGCTGGGAGGAAGTGGTTGGATTGGCCTGTGAATGGTGGTCTGACTAGTGGCTCGGTGTGATTGGAGTTGGGGAGTGGTCAGACCAGGGAAGCCATATGACTGATTTCTAGTTGGTGTCTGCTTTTTTCAGAGAGAGTGTTTCGGTGTTGGTCGCGTTCAGTTGAACAAGCCATGGATGGCGGTCGGACGGAGATGAATTGGCCGGTGTGACCGGCATTGAAAATGCGATCACATCGGATGGCTGGTCACACTGGCTAGTGGTTGGCGGCCTGACCGGGGTGGTCCAACCGGTGTAAAGAGAGCGGTCAGACTGGTGGTTGTGACCAGAGATTAAGGTGAGTTGAGTCGAGTAGGTTTGAAGTCTGTTTATGGCTTAGGAGCCATTAGGATTTGTATTGCATTGCATGCTGCATGGTTTTGACTAATATAAGTCAAGTGCATGAAACTTGTGCTCAATATGAGTGCTTGGTCTTTGGATGTGCGGGTGACTTAGAGGACATAGCGGTCGACGGCAATGGACCAGAACTAGGTTGTAGAGCTGAGGTCCGAGCAGTCATGTAAGTCCGGGTGAAGCTATGTGGCTCAAGCGAGAAGCACAGAGAAGACAAGGATCATTGAGAGCTGAGTTGGTGCATATGTGGTGCGCTAAGTGACGAGGCTGATCTACGTAGAGATGGTTCGGGAGAGTCCGAATGGGTGATGATGTGATGGCTAGTCATTGGACACTATAAGCTGTGTGTCAAAGAATATGGAGATGCTATGAGGTGGAGATGAAGATGGAGTCAAAGAAAGGTGCTCAAAAACTTCGTCAAGGATATTTTGGTACTTGGTTAAATACCAAGTTGGTGTCTTGATCAAAACCACGGTATGAATAGGCGTAAAGAAGTGGTTTAGGTCAAGGAGAGTTGTAATTGTCATGTGGATCAATTGCTAAAGAGTTAGCGGGTTGAGTCCTGTAAACGCTTTAGGAAATGTGTAAAATCCGTGTTAGTGGGGTTAACAAGTTCCCCAGTAAGTTTAATGAGTTGACCCTTTAGGCTTGTGCTGGTTATGTAGAGGGGAGGGGAGGACGTGATAGTATCAAGGATTCTAAGGTTTAGTGTTGCTCTATTACCTTATTTTTTTTCATGGTTGTGTGAGAGAGATCTTGAGAGAGAAAAGGGTGGTGCTTTATCTACACTTTGTAATTATCCATGAGTATGTAAACTTTATCTTTTACTGAAATAGATCAAAACGTTGTCTCAATCATGTTCTTGTTTGTATTCTTACTTGGTTGTTCTTGTTCTTGAGCTAGATATGTGATTTCGGGTTTGTGTGATGTAACATCCCGAATTTCGGATGTTTGAAATTTTGAGCAATTCAAAATTTTTATTTTGCAACTTACTGACATTCGAATTTTGGTTCCACAATTTATCTTAGTTTTCCTGAGTTTTGTGCCCTACAAAGTAATGATCAAGAGAACTCCTAAATATAAATAATAACGTTATAGATTATAAAAATAAAAAAATGTCGTTACAGAGCATGAATTTAAAATTACCAAAATCTTAAGCTTGAATTTAAAATTTAAATTAAAGCCCAAATTCTAAAGTTTTGCTTGGTCTTTTCCTCTCTAATTTCTTTTCCTCTCTATTCCTCCTTTATTGCAAGTGGGCCCTACCTTTCTTTCTCTCTCCTCCTTCCTTCTTCTCTGGGCCCGGCGCCCGCCTCCTTTCTCTGCTCGGGGCCTGCTGCGCTACTTTCTTCTTCCCCTTCCTCCTCTCGACAGCGCCATCGCTCCCCACGCCTCAAGCGTCGCCGCCGCCATTGCGCTCGTGTCACCCGCCCGCGTCTCTGTGGCGCGCATCGCCGCCCCGCTCCTCGTCGTCGTCCATCACCGCGCACCCCCTATCACCATCGCGTCGTCTCGCGCCTCTACCACCGCGCGCGCGCGTCGCCATGTCTTGTCCCCGCCGTTGTGCCATGGTCACCGCCACGCGTGAAGCGCAGCAACTACCCTCCTCCGCCGCTATAAATGTCCCCGCCGTTCCCCCCTTACCTCCCGCGCTCCCTCTTCATCCCCGTCCTCAGCCCAAGCTCAATCGCGCTAGCTCAGCGCGCCGTGACGGCCCTCCTCGCGCGCCACCTGGCAGATAAAACCCCGGTTGAGACTTCCATTAGCACCGCCCAAGCTCCCTCTTCCTCCCCTAGCCTCCGATTTGGCTCCCTTGCCGTCTTCCTCGCCGGCGCCACCCTCTTCCCCACCCGGCCACGAGCCAATCCACCAAACCGCACCGCCATTTCTCGATTCCTTGCGTCTGCACCCTCCCTAGGTCGTCATGAAGTCAACCGAGAGGTCGGCCGAACCTCCCCGGCCCTGTAGCTCACCAGCGTCGATCACCTTCCTGGACCGCCGCTGCCGCCCGACGCCGACCAGGTCCCGATAACCCCCGGCCGCCGCCTCTACTTCCGTCGGCTTCACCGTGATGCGAGCACCCCATTTTGCAGGTCGCTAGCCCCTCCCCGGCCTTCCGTCGCCGACGAGCCCGCCGCCTTGCGCCGCGGCTTCTCTGCTGCCCCCTTTGCAGCGTTGGCTTAATTTCTCTGCGCCGTATCCTTAAGGTAACACCAAGACCGGTTGGCTAGCAAGATGCGCGCTGCTCATGCGACCGAGTTCGATTCGGTGGCATAAATGCTCACCCATATTTTATTTTCGTTTTTGTAGCTCATATTAATCAATAAAAATTAGGGGCATGTGTTTATGAAATGATAACTTGGTGAATAAGGGTTTACATACTAGTAAATGGAATATTTCCTAAAGATTGAGTTCCCAAAAGTAGTTATGAAACTAAAATGCAAATAGAAAGGTAAACTAACAATGTGTTGCCAAATAAAGTAAGGGAAGCCAATAAATTTGATTAGAATATATATATATATATATATATATATATATATATATATATATATATATATATATATATATATATATATATATATATATATATATATATATATATATATATATATATATATATATATATATGAATGTTAAATAGTTAATAATGGCTTAACTATCATATGTGCATAATTAAGGTAGTTTAAATAATTATTTAAACATCAATGAGATAAGTAAATACTCCTGCTTCAATGAAGTATTAAGCTAATCATTAGGTGCTTATTTAGAAAAATTGGTAGACAATAATTCATGGTCGGCCATTCCAAACTAATAAAATGTGGATTCGGTTGAATGTCCAAACTTAATGAAGATTACCCTAGGTATAATTAACATATAAAATATATGCCCCGACATTTAACATAACATCGCTAAACAAATCGCCAGGGTAGAATCGCTTAAATGGCAGCGTTAAAATGTGACCCTGCGTACTAAACTCACCTAGATAAATAAGCTTAGAATAAAAATAAAGCTAAGCCTAATTATAATTAAGGTATAGACAAAACGATAATGAGCCCTAAATTAAATCTCAACATTAGATTTAGTGAATGATAATAACCAGTCAAGGAACATGAATTAAACAAAATGTTCAAAGTATCTGGAATAGGATGTCCATCTAAAAGTTAGAGACATTTAGAAGCAAATATGTATGTGCAGATGAGTAGTTAGAAAAATGCGGATGACATATATGAATATATGAGTGCAATCCTGTATGCACCTTAGACCTTATTGAAAATATACACCCTATCATTAACCTATTGCCAACCATGAAACCTTAAATAGTAGCCTTAAATTAGTAAAGATAACAAAATGTAATCATATGTAGCAGGCTCGATTAATAAAGGTATAAAATATCAATATCAGTAATCTTCAGAGCACCTCCAAATTAAGGGTCATAATAGCATATAGGTGCTAGAGTATAACAGCCCTAAGCCACCAAGCGTCGAAATAATCCCACGAACATATATGTAAACACTCTAAAGTAAATGTTTAACAAATAACATGGTTAATTAAGGTCACATAAAATGCTACATATCAAATTACTAATAATATGAGTTAATCCGATAAGGTAAAATTTGTATGCATCGTGTATATAGTATAATCCCGGAATATTAGCGCTCGATAAAATGATACCCAGTTAAATTTGTACACCAACTAATAGGTCTAATCTGCCTCATGGAACTTCCTTGATAAATACAAAAATAGTAAAAGAGATTATTAGTAAAAAGAGACCGAACCTCGCCTTTCTCCCATCGGCTATGTTTGGCCACTTCTTTTCCAAAGCAAATAATTCCTGTAGATACTTCTTCATTTTTGATCTCTTATTTTCCTAAAATTTTCCCTCACGGTAAAATTATTTAGATAACTTGTTCTCCCACTCAAATCCAGCTACCATTGTGTTTGCAACACACTAAATCGAATCATCCATCTATTATCAAATCGTAATAAATGCATAACTTAAATTAAATCGGGCATTTAAGTTATTTGGATCTATTTGGATCTCTTGAGTTATTTGCTTTTACTTGGATTCAGTCGCTTATCACGTAGTTAGAAACGGGAGCCTTGAAGATTCAGTGGATCGAGTGAGATCAAGATCGAGGTGAAGATGCAGACCAACGATAAGAAAGCATTGTGTGAGCTCAAGACCGCGGTAAACCGTGCCAGGCGAGTCAATACTTTGATCATGTTGATCCTATGTTTTCTGCAAATTACCTTGTTTTAAATTATCAAATTGCATGCTGATAATTTATATGCAAATACATGCTTAATTTAATATTCTAGTTATGTGCCCATTGTTTACCTTGAATAATATTACCCCTCCTTTGGAATATTTAAATGTGTGAACCTTGTCGCCCTAGCAAAAATATAACAGTAACATTTCGAAAATAAGTCCTTAATTGTATGCCATGCTTAGCATTGACTAGGAACCCGGGGCAAGAAATTGTCCCAAGCATCATTTTTAATCATGAGAAAATTTGGTTGAACAGTCATGGTGGTAAGGACTGGTATATGTTGGATATAATTATTTTATACTCCCAAAAACCTCAAATTGCTTATTTATCTGGGCGGATGGTTCGGGGGTATGATGCAGGGGTGCACGAGAGTGTGGTTTGTGGTAGACCGCCCAGATAATTCTAAGGACTGAATCTTGTCATGACCTCCTGTGTAAAATAGTACAACCACAAGTCGGTAAAGTATAGCTTGGCTTAGTAGATGTACCGGACCCCGAAAGTCATCCTTCCAGGAGAGGGTGTGGAGTAGTGCAAGTGGCAGTCGGTGAGACGGCTTGAATGGGACACTCGTAGGAGTGAAGTTCTGCTGTGGCGGGCTAGCAGGGGGGTGTCCAGCTGCTAGCGTTCAGAAGGAGAACATCCCGCACAACGTATGGGACCCACCGCAAGTGGGAGTGCCCCATAGGGTGAAATGATGGAAGGGGCGAGGTACTTTGAATGGTTACTGTGATGGTCTGCTCAACCACACTTCTAAGGAATCATGTGGGGCAATGAGTTGATTGTCTCTTGTGGTGAAAGTGTACAAACTCTGCAGAGTCTAAAACTATTCGAATAGCCGTGCCCACGGTCAAGGGCGGACATGTGAACTTAACCAGATATAGTTCTATTTCAAAATGTTTTGTGGGTGGGAATGGAAATGTGAAGGGCGAAGGACTGCCCTGGTTTGGAATTGTCCTGGGTGTCGTCCCAGTGGTAAGTTAAGCGTATATAACGCTGAAAGATAAGCATATGGTGCAGATGCCATATATGGTGAACGAAAAATCTGTATCAGTATTAATGATATTGCATTCTTTCACACAATAGGATTTGGTTCAAACTGCTAAGTCTCAGGAGATTTCTATATACCATATTTCAGATGCAGTTTATGGCAAATAAAATAACCTAAACTTTCCTTTGATAAGCCATGCATACTATTTATTTGCATTCTGTGTATTGGCTCGCGGAGCACGGGGTCGGAGTGCTCACGCTCGCTTTTGCGACAAAAATTCAGAATCAAGACTCAAATCACCTCGCCTCAGCAACAAAATTGGACAAGCTGGCAGAGAAGATGAAGATGTCAAGGGTTAGGTCGCGAACCTCCGGCTTGGTCGCTGTGGGCATGTCTGAAGGTCCCACCTGTGTGCTTCGTTCTTCCGCCTGCAATTTAATGATTTCGGCCTCATCGCCCATGAGTAAGCTTACTATTAAATTTTACGCTCCGCATGATATGTATTTTGATATTCATTATCAGAATCGTGAGCACTATCTACTGATCCAGGGAATAGTGCAGTAATCACAGAGGAATCCAGATGTTAATATCCGGGCCCTTACATGTGAGCTCTAGTCTAATCTCTTGCTTAAATTATTTTGCTAGAATATATGATAATAGATCTGAAAGACCTCATGTCTTAGATCCTCACAAGTAAGAAGTAATTTAAGAATTAGAGTTTTTTAGT
This sequence comes from Dendrocalamus sinicus, assembly GCA_036346575.1. Taxonomy (NCBI): domain Eukaryota; kingdom Viridiplantae; phylum Streptophyta; class Magnoliopsida; order Poales; family Poaceae; genus Dendrocalamus; species Dendrocalamus sinicus. The sequence continues at coordinate 27,235,739 of CM070673.1, forward strand.
GATTTGTGAACTAGATTCGATTCTCTTCAATTTTGTAAACTCGAGCCCAAGAACCTTGTGATTCTTGATTGGTTTAGGTTTGTATTGCCTTTAACAAGTCTCGTGTAAAGGGTCTGTTCTTTTAGGCTTTTGAAATCGGCTTTTGGCTTCGGCTACAGTACCTAACTTTCAAACGGAGTATTTTCTCAAGACGGGGTCTACAAGTTAAACGATCTACACGTTAAAAGCCCAACATCTGTACCAGCCAAAATCGCAAATGAGTATCTGTCTCTCCGTAATCTGTATCGTAAACAGCCAAAATTCAAAAATTTCAGCCAAAAACCATAAGCCGCAGCCGAAAAGAACAGGCCCAAAATTTGAAAACGTTTGGATGATATTTGAACAGAATTTTAATATTTGAGTTTTTGTCCCAAGAGGTTTTTAGGTCTGCGAACAGAGAACCAATCAGACTAGCCTCAAACCTGTGGTTAGACTGGCCAGTTGGTGTGACCGGTCTCAGGCCGACGGTCAGACCGGCCCACCAATGGCGGTTTGACCAGGCTTGTGTGGGAGATAGCTGATTTTGTTAGCTGTTGTTGCTAGCTTTATTTTGACTCATTGTATGTTGTGATCTAAACTTTGTAACTATTATAGTCACCAGAGTAAAAATTTTGAATACCGCGGAGAGAAGTTTTAGGAATTATTCACTTACCCGCATCGGTCGCGACGACAGCTAGCTGATCTGAGGAACAAGTTGACGCGACACTCGCACGGCACATGCAGCACGGCGCGCGCACAGCTAGCTAAATCAGCGTCCATCCAACCTAGTTTCTCGCTTGATCGTAGCAGACAAACCATCTGACACCACTTCACTGCTTGTGGATAGTGAGATTGCGCTACCTAGCTTTAGCTAATTTCTTCGCTGCCATCGATCAGCTATATATATGCTGTGCATGCATGACTCCGTCTCTCTGTGCGCAATGCTAAGCTTACGCTGGGTATGCATATATTGATATATATCTCCTGGCCTGCCCTGTGGTACATTGAACCTGAAACTGTTGCAAGCAAACTGATCGTTGGCTATGTATGCAATGTTTAGATTAGATACATTGCATGCCAGGACTTGTCATCTCATACTAGCTAGCTATCTGACACCAATGCAAGCACTATGGCTCCATTTATTCCTCTTTTTGTCCCTGTTCTTGTTCCTCCACTGCTGACTGCCCCGGTCGGCCAGAAAGGCAGGCAGCAGCCAAGCGAGCATCGATCGGGCCATCGGGGTCATTGTTTGCTAGTCCTTGTTCTTGCCTAGGCAGTAGTTACTCCTGTGTGAGCTTAATTGCATGTTTTGGATCGACTTACTTGTTTTGCATGGAGCACCAATGTAGTATGTGGTACTTGGAACAGTGAACTAACCAGGTCGATCTGCCCGCTCTTAAGTCCCTTTCAGGTTTCGGCTGGAGGCCGGTGAAGCAAATACCACAGAACATGCAAAGACATGTCATTGTTGAAAGAAGGGAAAGGGCTAGTGCTAAATATGTTTGCAGGAGTATATATATATATATATATATATCTGAATCTGAACTTGCTTGTGAAATGTAGTAGTCTAGTAGTCTAGTAGGAGTTGCTACTTTTATCAAAAGGGCACGATGCCTAGCTGGTTCGGCGGCCAGCTTGAGCTAATCAATCAAGCATAGAGTTGGTCTGTAAGGTTTCAGAAAGCAAGATTTTTAATCTTGCTTAGGTTTCCCGCGAGAACGTACAGTCGGTATACGTACGCACCAGGCAGGAGTAACAGTTTTGTGGTTTAGAAATTTACATCACGTGATTCCACGTAAATTTCCACTTGATAGATAAACTACCGAGTTACCCTGCAAGTTATGTCCTCCTAGCTCGCAGTAAGTGCGTACTTGCTGGTACTGGTACACTAGCAAGTAGCAACTGTCAATTTAACTTATGAATTACTGTACCAGGTTGGTACCACCAGAGATTCAGAGGGTCAAACAGTACACAATGAAAGTTCGGGAAATTCAAAAACTGAAGAAAAAGGGGTATTGACGAGACATTGTAAGGGTAAAGTGGTGTTTATTTGGGTTTATAAACTCATGCTTTTGATTTTTTTGTGTTATAGTGGTTGAAAATATACTATAATTATTATTAGCTTTTTTAGTGTAATTAAAATTAATTTTTTTTAAAAAATTATATTATCATAGATAATATAAATAAATAACAAAAAATAAAAAATAAAAATAAAAAATTCGAAATTAACAAACTAGAAATCAAAATTTAAAAATCAGCTCGACGAAGCAGTCCTAAAAATCAGAGTAGAAATATACGGAACAGCTAACTCAGTCAGTCCACGTACGACAGAATCCAAAGAACGTTGCAGCAACTGCCTTAAGTTCGGTGCACGGCACAAGTAATCAATGCGGGAGTAGATAGATATGGCTGCAGCAGCTGCGGCTGCGGCTCCGATGGCTTTGCAGTGGTGATGGTCTGAATTTTGATGTTTTATTATTAAATTTTTATTATAGTTATTAAAATTATATTATAATTAATAATAGCTTATTTGATATATTTAAATTTAAAAAATTAAAAAAATAAAATGGATTAGCCTATTACGTATAATACAAACGAATACGACAAAACGGTAAAAAACTCAAAACCAAAAAATCACAATAAGACAAAATTTAGAAATAATAAAAAATAAGTCGGAAGCCAGAAACTCAAGCCCGAATAATCGGGGCCTTGGAGGATCCATCCGTCTTCCTCATCAGTCACCTGATGCATCTGACCTCACCTGACCTTTGCCCTATTTCCCATGTGATCAAGGACTATTAGGCTGCGATCAACATGGCTTATGAATAGTGCTCATGGCTTATTTGGCACTATTCATAAGTTTCGTCTTTTTCTGAATTTTTGGCTTTTTGTTGAGCTTTTTTGCCGGGTTTTTTCCCCGTATTTGTTTGTATTATACGTAATGGGCTAACATATTTTTTTATTTTTAAATTTTTTTAAATTTAATTATGCTAAATAAGCCTCTCATACCATGATGCTTTTTCACCAACTACAGTGTTTTCAGCCATAAACCACGAGCTTTTCAGCTGAACCGATCACCCCCTTAGCTTCATGGTAGATTTTGGTGCACTAATGCTTGTTTAAAGGTTATTGAGTACCAGCTTTCGCAAATAGGAGCGATTAATCATTGTAGGAAAAAACCCTTTTAGCCCCGAAATCTTTCCCAAAGCCTAAAAATCAATCCTAACTACAAAACCGTGTATTAAACTTCCTCAAGTATCAATATCATTCGCGGCCGAGCGCTTGCTCGGTTGGTGAGCGTGGTAGTGGCCACCTTACTCACCTGTGTTTGAAGTCAGGTGCCGCATTTTTTGGGAGGGTATTGTTCACCTAAATAGTGCTCTTTTGTCACTGTTTATATGAATAATGCCCTCTGAGTATACACGCGTATGTGGGTATGTTCAGTGGTCAAAACATGTGTCCGTATTCCTGGAGACATTGGGTCTCTATCTTTAATCTCAAGCGTGTGCATTGGACGTATCCATGTGTATGTGTGTAGGTGTGTATGATGTTGTGTGCGTACGTGCATGAGTACATCCTTGTTGTACTCATGAGCTCAAAAAAGTATCAATATCATCCACTTTATCTTCGTTAAGATCATTTAGTTTTGACATGTATTTTGGCCTACATGGCTACGTGCATGCATCCTAGTAGACGTAATAACATTATTTTTCTAAAGCAGCAAATAAAAAATTGTAGTATGTAATCAAGTTCTATTTCTATTTTCTTACTTCTTCTGTGATTGAGATTATATGTATTGACCGTGGTAGGCTTGCATTTGCTGCTGGTTATGTGCAATTGTGTCCAGGTAATGCCTCCTTTAATTTCTGTTGGCTAGCTAGCCTTTGATGATCTGATGACAGGAGTTACCATTTTAAATGGAGTTGGGTATTCCCTAATCAAAGGAGGAGTTGAGAGGTAGCGAAGCTAAGCTAACTGGAACATGTCTTAGGCTGGATAATGCATGCTACCGATGCAGCTAGCTAGCTGTACATGCTGGAAAGAGCACGCTGAGTGACAGTGTCTCAACATATGCTGTACAGCTGCTAGCCGTAAATGTGCCAATGCTGCTAAAGCTGCTATACTAGTAATTGTAGAGTTAGTACTCACTGCATTACTAATCAAAGCATGTCGTAAAAATGGTTACGTGGGTTCAGTACTTCAGTTGGCTGCTTCGTTTTGTTGTGTACGCAGTGATTTCTCACTGTCTCCATGTGAGTAAAACAAAGCAGTATACAGTAACATCCAATAGGCGCTGCTGAGTTGGGTTGAAATAAGCTGGTTTATGATTGAAATTGTACTGTAGCTAACTGAAATTACACTGTAACTGATGGTGACTTATTTAGTGTAACTAAATTTAAAAAATAGGTTATTCTATCACGAATACGAAAAAACCTGTAAAAAAACTCAAAAAAAGTCAAAAAACTAGAGAATGATATAATTTAAAAATAGTAAAAAAAAAAAAAAAAAGAAACTCAAGCTAAAATAAGTGGAGGAAATTCGTTTTGGGTAGCTGCTGAGGCAAGAGAGTGAGCAGTGGGGCAGAGCAGCATTACTACTCTTTCACTTTGGTGGTGATCGGTTCGGCTGAAAAGCTTGTGGCTTATGGTAAAAACATCAGAGTGATCAAAAGCATCAGAGTGATGTGAGGCTTATTTAGCATAATTAAATTTAAAAAAATTAAAAATAAAAAATATGTTAGCCCATTACGTATAATACAAATAAATACGGGAAAAAAAGAACCGGCAAAAAGCTCAACAAAAAGCCAAAAGTTCAGAAAAAGACGAAACTTAGAGCATCTCCAAGAGATGCTCTTTCTCACCCCCTATCTTAAAATATTGGGTATGAAGCTAAAAACAAGCCTCCAACAGATACTCTAAAACACGCCCAATAATTTTGGTACTCTAAAATTGAGGTGGATCACCATCAAATATACAAAGGCCTAGATGGTAATTTTAGGGATCCAAGTTTAGAGGAGTGTGAAGGATGGGAAAGATTTAGAGGACAATTTTTAAGAAGACTCCCAATATGAGATTTTAGAGGACAAAATATTGAGCCTCTCTTGGAGATGCTCTTATGAATAATGAAAAATAAATTAGAAGTCAAAGTCGAGTTGATCAGGATCAAAGGCCCACTGCTCGGCAGCACAGCATAGGCACCGCACAGGGGCACTACTAGCTAGGCAGGCCTCCCCATATTTTGCTAGGCCTGCGTGGAGGTGTTGCGGCACACGCATCTTGTCCAGCTAGGAAGTTGAGGGATCGAAGCTTTCTCTCTCTAAAAGTCTCTAAAAGGGCAAGAAAGCACTCAGCACAAGCAATCGAGAGAGCTGGCATTTTGATTTCTCCCCCATTCCCATGGATTTCGAACGGTGCTGCTGGCTGCTACAATGACTGTATCCAACACTGTGCATTGTAGCGAACGCACTGTAGCATTGGATCTGCGCTGTCTTTTCGGATCGAACGTCCAGGAACTGTCCAAAGTCATGGCATTGTGAGCCGGTTCCCATTCCCATGTACTCGAATCGATTTTGGGGAGCAGCAGCAGCAGGAAATATAGGATCCCATTTCCCCATATATACCATATATATATAGCCTCTCTCTCTTCCTGCCTTGTTGCCTATTCTTTGGGTCGGCCAGTTGATGCGTCAGAGGTAGCCATGGCGGTCTCCTCGACTTCTTCCGCTCCGGAGAAGAGGAGCAAGTGGCTGCGCGGCAGCAAGAAGGTTGGTGTTTGCGATTCTGCGCCGCTGCATGTCTCTTCTTGGCTCATCCGGTTAATTTCTTTCTTGATGCCCAAATGCAAGTAGAACAGAACGAATTGGCTTTTGGCGCAGCGATCCCAAGAATCCAAGATGGATTCTTTGTTTGATTCATTCGGCAAGTGTTTGCCTTTGGTGTCCACATGGCGACATGCATGGCACGCCGCGCGTGATCGACGAACCGTCGTCGTCCTGTTCCTTCACGATTCTTCTTCTGCATTTTGTTTGGGTTGTTCACCAACTGCTTGCTTGTCTTTTCTCTGGATCGTTTGAGCCTGAGAAAAACTCGATCTTTGAGGGGGGCAAAAAAAATCTGATCTTGATGCCCAAATCTGATGGTGATTTGCTCATTGCAATGTGCGACAGGTGATCTACAGGTACCTCGGTGAGGCGCGGGCAGCTCTCGCCGCGGCGGCGGAGGACAACGAGAGCGGGGACGACGCGGCGGCGGCGGCGGCGCTCGGCCTGGTGGGCGCGGCGCTGGAGATGTCGCCGCGCATGGAGGCGGCGTTGGAGATCCGGGCGCGAGCGCTCTTCGCCCTCCGGCGCTACCGCGACGTCGCGGACATGCTCCGCGACTACATCCCCAGCTGCGGCAAATCCTGCTCCGGCGATGACACCACCACCTGCTCCTCCTCGTCCTCATGCTCTTCCGGCTCCTGCGACCTCGGCATCGCCTCCCGCACCGAGCTCCTCTCCCGGGCCGCGACCGCTCCGACGCCGGCGCTGGGGCCTCCGCTTCCTGTGCTGCTTTGACGTCTCCGAGCTGAAGCGCCGCGTGGTCGCCGGTCTCTGCAAGAACTCCAACGCCGAAACACAGTGGAGGTAACAACTCACCAGTGGCCAAATCGCAAATAAAGATTGCTCATTGCGCGCTGCAACCTGCAGTACTAATTGCCAATGCCAATCCGCGTACAGGTACTTGGTCTTGGGCCAAGCTTGCTTCCACCTCGGCTTAATGGAGGACGCCGTGGTGCTACTCCAGACCGGTCGCCGCCTCGCCTCGGCTGCGTTCCGCCGCGAGAGCGTGTGCTGGTCGGAGGACAGCTTCTCCCCGTCGAACTTGATGGCCAACGTTGTCTCCGTGCCTGCCAGCAGAAGAGCGTCCAAGTCCGGCTCGGCGTCCGGAATGCCGGTAAGCGAGGCGGAGTCGGTGTCGCAGCTCCTAGCGCATGTCAAGCTCCTGCTCCGCCGACGCGCCGCCGCGGTGGCGGCGCTAGATGCCGGTCTCCCAGCCGAGGCCGTGCGCCATTTCTCCAAGGTGCTCGACGCGCGCCGCGGCGTGCTGCCGCACCCTTCGCCACCGCCTGCCTGGTCGGCCGAGCCGCCGCGTTCCGCTCTGCCGGGCGACCGGCCGACGCCACCGCGGACTGCAACCGCGCGCTCGCGCTTGACCCGGCGTTCATCCCGGCGCTACGTGCACGCGCCGATCTGCTCGAGTCGGTAGGGCAGTCCCCGATTGCCTCCGCGACCTCAACCACCTCAAACTCCTCTATGACGCTGCGCTCCGTGACGGAAAGCTGCCCGGGCCAAGTTGGCGGCGGCCGGGCGGCGTTAGCTACCGTGAAATCGCCGGCGCGCACCGCGCGCTGACCGCCCGTATCCAGCAGCTTCGCGGCCGTGTGGCCGCCGGCGAGGGGTGCAACGTGGATTACTATACCCTCCTCGGGGTGCGCCGTGGATGCACGCGCTCCGAGCTGGATCGCGCGCACCTCCTGCTGACGCTCAAGCTCAAGCCAGACCGATCCGCGTCGTTCGCCGAGCGGCTGGAGCTCGTGGACGAGCACCGTGACCTCGAGGCCGTGCGCGACCAGGCGCGCATGTCGGCCCTGTTCTTGTACCGGATGCTGCAGAAGGGCTATTCCTACATCCTGTCAGCCGTGTTGGACGAGGAGGCCGCGGAGATGCAGAGGGCCAAGGACGCCGCCGCAGCTTCAGCGCCCAAGCAGGAAGAAGCAATCAAGCCGGAGAAACCCAAGTCAGAGAGTGTCCCCAGCGCAAGCGGTGGCAATGTTCAGGTTGTTGCGAAGCCGGAAGCGAAGGCGCCAGCAATGCCGATGCCCAGGACGGCGGCAACTGCAGCGACAACAACTAGCCCGGCGTTCCAATGCGTGTTCTGCCGCGACATGGCGGTGGTTGGGACCCTGCTGTCCCGCGGCGGGTTCGACCGGCCGATTCCGGTGAAGTGCGAGGCGATGAGCTGCTGATCGTCAAGCTTAGGAACGTGCGTAGCAATGGATGCAACAGCAGCGCGCAGGCCCAAGGGTGGCGGGAAAACGAAGAGGAAGTTCGAAGTGTTTGGTTGAAAAACTTGCTGTAGTGCTAGTACTACTACTGTACAGTTTGAGAATGCGCTTTCCAGGGGAAAGGATGGCCAAAAATAGGATGGAAGCAGTGGAGGGAAATTTTGGTTTCATCTCGTTTTCGTCATGTTCTTTGCGAGTTTGTTATAGTGAAGTTTTTAGTCTCTTGTTAGATTTCTTCTGAAATCTGCTCCTGTAGAATGTAGATGCTGCTTCTCTCCTCTCCTCTCCTCTCCTTCGTACTGCATAATTTGTACAGTTTTCAATTTCTTTCTTCTCTTTTTCTTGCCTGAAGATGATTCTGTACTCTACCTGTAACATACCTCCATCTGTACATGGCTGAAAGCTGATGAACCGTTGCCTGCGATGCAAGAAATGGCATCGAGCAGGTATTCAGAATTCAGACTTGAGCGGGGTAAAGTAAAGCTGTAAAGCATGCCGATATGGATAAGTCTGAACTCCGAACGCGAGTGATGGCATGGCAGGCAGCCATATGTGATGTGCCCATGCAGCAGCAGCAGATCTCGTCTCGCAGTCGTCGTCCCCCATGGCGGAAGGAAGAGTCGCCCCCTGCTGCGTCTGCGGCGCTCTGCATCCGGCATGGTGGTGTCCATGTCCATTTGCGCTTGTGCATGCAGCCGCAGAGCTGCATTGTGGAGCCATGGCGACTGTGCGTTGGTGCAGGATTACATTTACAGATGGAGAGGGTAAAAATCAATAATCCTGTTTCTGGTTCATGGTCCCACGAAAGAAACAGTAACAAGTTGTCAGGCATTTGTCAAGGATACAAAGGTCGACTCTCTGATTGGGCAATTAACACATCTGCTTTATCGAGATCACTATTTGTATAGCTAGCTAGCTAGCTGTACGTTGCAGATTCTTGCGCAAAGCAGGATGGATCGATGTGGTGGTCTCCACGCGACCAGATGTACGTTAAATCCAGCTCCCCTTGGATTGGAACTTGGAAGGAGTGATTAGGAGATTGATGGTTTTTAGTGGTGCATGATGCAGCCGTGATGGCATCAGGAGCGGCCCAATTGAAATCGACAAGCTAGGTTTCTCTGTACTAGTGTAGTCCCACTCCCATGTAGCCTAGTCCACTTTACAGAGTTAGAATACAAACTCGTGTGCACAAAGGACGTTCGCCTTTTCATAGTTTCATAGCAATGTTTGCATTCCCACTTTTGTTCAGAGGCAGGTGATGGGCAGTTCACGTGGTGGCGCGCGCATTTCCATCGGGTATGGACACTAGGGTGATATAAATAATCCCCGGTATTAATGGTGGGGGGTTCCGGCGCTTGCACCCCCTCCACGTCGCCTCCCCATGCGCGGCCGGCCGACGGGTGTCCCCCGGTTTTTGGTACGGCCGGGGGAGGCAAATCCCTTCACTTTTTTCGAAATTACGTAAAGGTCCTTTTTCCTCGCGAAAAGGTCTCTGCGCCCAGTTTTTTCAAAAAAAATTTTGGGTGGCGACCCGCCGGTTTCCAAAATTACGTACAAGTCCTTATTTACTTACATCCAGGTCCTTGCAGGTCCTCGATTTTTTACGGAAAAGTCCTTTTATTTTTCCGAAATTACGCACGTGCCCTCGATTTTTTTTACGAAACTCCCTGCGAATTGTCGTCTCTTTTACTTCGGTCCACACGGTGGCTGGCGTGGCGTGGCGCCACGCCTACGTGGCTAGTTATCTATAAAAGACATAACATAAAAATTTTACTCAAATAGATAAAAGAGAAAAATAAGAGAGAAGAAGATCGATTGTAATTCTATAAATACGAGAAAATGACCTGCTATAAACAACTTTTATACCGTTGTATCAATATTATCTATAAATAGCGTGCTATAGATGACTTTTGTGCCATTGTATCAATACTATCTATATTTTACAGACAATCTATTATAGAGCAACTCCATCCCATTAGTCATTTTTCCCTCTCTATTTCCTAGGATGAAGAGGCTAGCTATTATTTTCAGCTCTCTATTTGAAGTTAGCATTCCAATGGCCTAGCTATTTGAGAAGCGAGTGAGGAGGCGCTCGCCAAATCTAGCTAGCGGCCGGGAGAAAATAGCGACTCGATAAAAATGAAGAGGAGGATAAAGAACCGGTTGGAGTCTATTTTTTAAGTCATATTAGGTAAATATACAATGAAGAGCAGGATAAAGAACCGGTTGGAGATGCCCTAAACACACAACATATTATAGAAGATATCCTTAGTGTTATCTACAGATAATATAAAAAAATTAAATTAGCTATCTATATCACTGTACATATACTAGTTATTCGCTGCATGGGTTATGCGATTTGAGCTATTACTGCATGCGTCACTACCATGGCTTTCAGACGGCGCGAGGAAACTGCGTGGTTGGAGTTGTTAGGGATTGCATGTTTCTGTCATTATGCTTCCATGAATGAAAGCTTAGCTTTGCTCCTTCAAAAAGGAAACTACATCTGAATTGAATTGGATCTGATCTGCACCACTTGATGCGCATTTCTCATAGATTTCCTTATGTTACAAGAGCTGCATGAGCACAACATGACTACTTGTGTAACTAATAGGGGTGCAATCGAAGCATATATGGACAGATATTGCTTGTTCTGTATTCTATTCTATATTTTTTCCTCAGAGTCGGAGTCGGATACGGATAATGACGGATATCTATTTCTCCATTCTGTATCCGTTCCATAATCTTTCGGATAGTTGGTCAGATGAAAATTATCTGTTTCTTTGCATATGACATTGGACAGTATGATACAATCAGAGTAAACATGGAGAGATTAATTACTGCTATGTTAAAAGAAGAATACTCAGTACTCCCACTTGTTTAAATGTGACAATCTGTCTATATATTATTTTATTCCTAGGTGACGTCACAACAGACTTCCTCATATCACTTGGCATACGGATATATATGGACGGATATCACTTATCCAGTGTCCTTTTCTATATTTTTTCTCGGAGTCGGAGTCGGACACAAATAGTATCGGATACCTATCTACCCCTTCCATTCGATCGAATGGATGGAAATTATCCGCTATGTTTGCACCCAGTAACTATTTAAAGAGCAGATAATTGGCTGTACCTTAGGCATAATAATGTGGCCTCAGGCAGTCAGGCTTAATTAAGGAGGAGGAAGCGTTGGTTAGTGGTCAAAGAGAGGATGAGCGTAGATATTAGTTGGTGGATCGTGTGGTAAGTTAATTTATTTTTGCAGATCACACGAGCCTCTTATCCTGATTCATCCCTTCTTTTGCTCAATGTGGGTTTTGTTGTGCTCATGTCATGCGAACAAAGTAAGATATATAAATGTAGAATATTCCATTTGATCAGTCCGAGCAAACATTTGAAAGCTTTGCACGATGGAATCCCTCTACGCTAGGTACTAGCCTCAACTCACACATGAGAGTGGTAACAACATCGATCCGTCCGTATGGTCAGGTGTGTGCTAAGAAGACATACTCGTATATGTACGTATAGACAGTGTATGTATGATGCTACATGCGTGTCTTCTAGTAACCCAAAAAATCAACGAGGAGGTGCGATGTGGACCTTCCAGCTCATTGTTGCAGCAGCTGCATGCATTCAGACACAGCAACCAGCACTACAAATACAATCGTCTTAGAGCAAATTTAATAGTATAGATAGCTGCTACCTCCAATACATTTTCATGTCATCAAAAGATAATGATACAGCTAACTCATACAATAAGCTGGCTATAAGTTGTCTCCACAAGAGCTCTCAATCATTTAATACATATATGGATATTGATAATTTAATACATGCATGGGTATAGCAGTTAGTTCTATTGGTACATGCATGAATAACGCCTCTTTTTCTGTGCTATAGCCTGACTCTTGCATGGGAGCCGGCTTGGCTCTCTCTCTCCTTTTCTCTCCCCTCCACATAGGACTATGCTGACATGGATTCCCTTGTAGCTAGCACAATCAGCCTTATTAAACTTGCTCTGAGTTAATTGGCTCTTAAGTATCGCAAAACACGTACTATCAACGCAAATTTTGTGCTGCATGAGAAAAGAAGGGGAATAGCAGGTACAACGATTCGCTGAAATTGTCACACCATTTGTGTTAGAGCAAGTATTATAAGAGGTGTAAGTCGTCAGATCTTGAGGTGGAGGAGAGGAAGAGAGATGAGTCAGTAGCTTACTGACCACTGAAGCACAATAACCAAGAAACTTTGTGAGAGGAGGGTAGGTCATACATCCTTCACTGTTGTGTAACTACTATATGAGTAGGCTGAAAAGTGAGTGTAAGTATTCATACAGACCCGGTGAAGGTCATTATAAGACTTGCTCTAAGAGCAAATCTTATAATACACCTTCACTAGCTGTATGAATACTTACACTCACTTATCACCTACTCATATAGTAGTTACTGACCACCAAGGATGTATGACCTACCCTCCCTCTCACAAAGTTTCTTGTTCTGTGCTTTAGTCTGGCTGAAGCTCTGAGCCCACCTCTCTCTCTCTCTCCTCTCTCCTCCACCTCAAGATACACCACTTACATGCCTCTTATAATACTTGCTCTTAGGAGTGCTATGTAGTACGTCAGCTCTGATGTCAAGTGGTGACCTTTTGCATGCTTTAATTAGATTTTATTCATGGTGCATTGTACCCACCCGTGCGAGCCCAAACCATACGGTTGATCTACTTAAATGGCATGCCATAAAATTATGTTAATGACCCAGCTTATTATCGACTTAATGCCAATTTTGGTGGTAGTTTATCCTCTGTGTGTGATTAAGATATTGACCTTTTCTTCATAACCAGTCTGTATCCTGGTTTTTGAAATTCTCTTAATCTAGCTATCTTGACGAAGTCAGACACTGTATCCTGTTTTTTGAAATTCCCTTACTATGTGTTTGGTTGCAAGGACTAGATGGGACGAGATGAGATGGATCTGTTTTTATAGGTGTTTGGATGGGAGACAAATAGAATCAAGGACATCCCACTAGGAATATTCCTTGTAGATCCGGGACCAGGCAATCCTCTTTTTTTCATGGGACGGAGTCATCCCATATGGGATAGAGTCATCCCACCTCTTTGTTTTTTAAATACTGTTTTGTTTAATTTTTTTAAAAAAAACTCAAAAGCTTATGTGTAGAAACATATCAACAATAGCCTTCAATTTTTTTAAAAAATAAACTCAAATACCACACATATTCCACCTTCATCCTTTCATCCAAACAAAGGATGGGACCATTCCATCCTACTTTATCCTTCCAACAAAAAAAAAGCAGGAATGATTCTATCCCTCTAACCAAATAAAAAATGAGATCATCCCATCTCAAAACCAGGAACAGGACCATCTCATCCTACCTTGTCCCTAAACCAAACACAACCTTAATCTAACTATCTTGACGAAGAAATCATATACTACTTTCTAGCTCTATCTACCTAAGTTTCCTTTTGGTAATGGAGACATCAAAGTCAAACTAGGCCAGTATCAAAATGGCATGGTTTGGCGTAGGTCCTAGGTAGGAAAGTCGATTGTATCTATATGCAGGAACTCTGAGGACTTCCAATCCCGAGCAACCAAGAATTATGGAGCACAATATTTCCCCGACGATGTCTACGAGTATGACAGAAGTCTACGAAATTTATCATCGACTGCAAAATTTACGACTATCGATCACAATATCTACAACTATTGATCGTAAAGTCTACAACTATCGAGTACAACCATGAAAAGGTACTGTAGCTACGACCATGAAAAAGTATTGTAACTTCAACCATACAAAGTATTGTAGCTACGACCATGAAAAAGTATTGTACCTATGATTATCTTCAGTGGTCATTCTGTCATGATCGAAGTCGAACATGGTCGAAATCAGACATGATCGAAGTCGAACGTGGTTGAAGCCGGACGTGGTCGAAGTCAGTCGTTGTCAAAATGTCGTAGTCGAGTTACCGTAGTCGAAGCCAGGCATGGTCAAAAACAGATGTGGTCGTTCTTCTGTAGTCGTACTGCGATACTCGTACTGCCATAGTCGAAAGCCGCAGTGGTCGAAGTCCGTCGTCGTCAAAGTTGGACATGGTCGTAAAGTCGTGCTCGCTCTGATTTCTCTTAGTACCAATTGAATCATCGTTCACCTCTGAGCATCGTTCTTTCAACCATACAGTTTTGATCATATCACTGTAGTTTCGGCCATACAAAAAACTTGTAGTTTTGACCGATCCATCCTCTGAATCTTTGATCACACCGCTTGAAGACCGTCTAATTTTCCGGCGGTATTTGAACGTCGTCCGATGCATCTGTGCCACTTGGAAGCCGTCCGATCATCTGGTGGCACTCGAACACCATCCGATCCTCCATCGCTACTCGAAAGCGGTCTGATACTCTGAAGTTACTCGGACTTGTCCGAACCTCCGATGTTATTCACACCGTCCGATACTCCAATGGCACTCGAACATTGCTCGATCTCTTGATGTCACTTGGACCTGTCCGAAAGCACTCAAAGCAAATCAAAACCACTTGGAGCAAAGCAAAATCACTTAGACGAAACAGAAACCACTCGAACTCAAGCAAACCACTCAAGGCAACCAAAACCACTCGGAGCAGGGCAAAACCACTTGAACAAAATAAAAACCACTCGAAATTGAAATATTCGATTGCAATCGACCGAAATTTTCACAAACGTAAAATCCAAATATCAATTATTCATCGTCGCTTTAGTTATAACAATCTACATGGTCTAACAGATACTTATGTTAATAGACATCATGCTACGTGTGGATTTTGAATCCCCGAAGTCTTACTGACAGATTTTATTATTAACTAACGAAAAAAAGTTGTTATACATGTGAAATACCATCATGCGTGGCGTGATCTCCCTCCCAACTCGCCGACCACGTACGAGCAGTGGCTCCTCTTCTCAGCCGCGGGAATTCTGGACACATGTGGACCCCTAAACACCTCAAATTCTGTTTTTGGCCCCCAAATCAAAAAAATTCCATTTCTGACCCCTCCCGCCGCGCGTTTCGCGATCGCGCGACCGCCCGCCCTCGGCGCGGCGCGCGACCCGCGCCGCCGAGCGCGACTTCGCCGGACCGCGATCGCGCGCCGAAAGGCAGTGATCGCCGCCGACCGCGCCGCCGAAGCGCGCGACCGCCGCCGCCCGCCAAGCGCCGCCGCCGCCGCCGCCGCGTCGCCCGCCGCCCGCCCGCGCGTCCGCCCGCCGCCGCGCGCCCGCCCGCTGGCGCGCGCGACGCCGCGCCCGACCGCGCGTCCGGGACACGTGGCACCAGCTTCGCGAACGCGCGGTCGGGAGGGGTCGAACGGAATTTTTGGATTTGGGGCCAAAAGTGGAATTTGGGATGTTTAGGGGTCCAAATATGTCCAGAGGGCCGCGCCCTCTGCGGACTGCGGTCACCAGCGCCAAGGATAATGTTATACCTTCCAAATAGAACAATCAGGTACATCTGTGTGTCGAGCGATTGTCTCACTAAACTGGCGATACGGGTAAGAGCAAGTCTTATAATACAACCTTCAGCTGGCTATATGGATATTTACAGCCCACTTATCAGTCTACTTATATAGTAGTTACAGCTAGCTGAAGGCTGTATGATCTGCCCCTTCCTCTCACAAAGTTTTTTGATTCTTGTGCTACAGCCCACCTCTCTTCTCTCTCCTCCTCTCTCTCCTCCACCTCAGCATACAGCCAGCTTACAGCCATCTGCTAGTAACTAACTAGGGCGTCTCCAACAGCTGGCTATTTAGTTAGCTAGATCTGATGTGGCAAGGAAAAAGTAGGAGAGAGAGTAGTCACTAGCGACAAGTAAATAGCTGATCTATTTCACGTAGTCCAAGAACATGAGAGAGGAGCATGTGGGTCCAACAATATAAAATAGTATTTGCTTTTGTCTCTCACCTCCACGTCAGCTGACTATATAGCTAGTACTAGCTATTACCATTGCGGACGCCCTAAGACTTCCACATCATTTATATAGTACACACTAAAGTTTGCATTCTAAAGAACTATCTATAAGGATAGCTATTTGATACTTACATGCACACACAGAATTTATGGAGTCTGCCTCGTTTGGCGCTATAGACTATCTCTAGAGCTGTAGAGAGCTGCGTTCTCTTTCTTTATTTAATATCTTCCACGTAGGACAGTTGATGACATGAACTCTCTTGTAGAGAGCTGCTATAGACCCATTGCAGATGCTTGCTCTAACTAGTTCGTCGCTTCCTGCCACAAGTTTCCGCTCCATTCCCCCGACAAGCCGCGACGCGACTCGCCGCGCTGCCCCCTGCGTCGCTTTCACGGCTCGCCTCGAAATACGAAAGACCACGTCGAATCGAGACCAACCCCCGCACGCAACGCAACCGAATCGGATCGGCGCATCGCGTCTCGTGAGCCCAAGAAAGCCGGCACAAGATGGCGGAGATCCCGGTGATCGACCTGCAGCTCGCCGGCGCGCGGCCGGAGGAGTCGGCGCGGCTGCGGGGCGCGTGCGAGCGGCTGGGGTGCTTCCGCGTGGCCCGCCACGGCGTGCCCGCGCAGCTCCAGGCCGAGATGAAGGCCGCCGTGCGCGCGCTCTTCGACTTCCCCGACGACGCCAAGCGCCGCAACACCGACATCATCGCCGGCAGCGGCTACATCGCGCCCAACCCCGCCAACCCGCTCTACGAGGCCTTCGGCCTCATAGACGCCGCCGCCCCCGCTGACGTCGACGCCTTCTGTGCGCGCCTCGACGCGCCGCCCCACGTCGGGTGAGTGATGAAAAAACCACATCTTTCTTGCTCCCCTTGGGAGCTGGGATCCTTAAGATCTGACCTCAAGAAACACAATCTGGCGCAGGCAGGCCGTCAAGAGCTACGCCGAGAGGATGCAAGAGCTGATCGTCGACGTCGCTGGCAAGGTGACCTCGAGCCTGGGCCTGCAGGGCCACTCGTTCCAGACCGCATGAACAAGTACAACTACACGCAGGACACCGTGGGGTCCCCTGGCGTGCAGATCCACACGGACTCCGGCTTCCTCACCGTGCTCCAGGAGGACGAGTGCGTCGGCGGCCTCGAGGTGCTGGACCCCGCCGCCGGCGAGTTCGTCCCCGTGGACCCCCTCCCCGGCTCGTTCCTCGTCAACATCGGCGACGTCGGCACGGTACCATCATGTTCAGTGGAATTGATTCTTGGTAAATTCGCTCAGTTCACTAGTCCGGTCCTCTCATTAATCCCGTTTCAGGCGTGGAGCAACGGCAGGCTGCACAACGTGAAGCACAGGGTGCAGTGCGTGGCGGCGGCGCCGCGCATCTCGATCGCTATGTTCCTGCTCGCGCCAAAGGACGACAGGGTGTGCGCGCCGGAGGCGTTTGTGGACGCGAAACACCCGCGCCGGTTCAAGGCGTTCAACTACGACGAGTACCGGAGGCTCCGGCTGTCCACTGGCGAGCGTGCCGGCGAGGCGCTCGCGCGGATGGCGGCGTGACGTGGCCGGACGGCTGGTGGTGGGCCTGGGAATTGGGAGCTGTCGATGGACAAGAGTACTGTTGAGCCGTTCAGGGCCTGTACTTTTCGGCTGTGACTTATGGCTTTTGGCTGAAATTTTTGAATTTTGACTGTTTACGGTACAGATTACGGAGAGACAGATACTCATTTGCGATTTTTGCTGGTACAGATGTTGGGCTTTTAACGTGTAGATCGTTTAACTTGTAGACCCCGTCTTGAGAAAATACTTCGTTTGAAAGTTAGGTACTGTAGCAAAATCCAAAAGCCGCCAGCTTCGGAGAAAAAGAACGGGCCCTCAGTTAGCTTCGATTGACAAGAATGTTTGTGGACTGCAAATCGATTTCAATCAATAAAATCATTTACGACTTTTCTCTCTACCGCAACCCCAACCCCGTGCAGGCGGACATTGAAGTTGGCGGAGGTAGCGGGTGGCATACTGGGCAATGCCGCGGGTTGCCCAGTACCTCTGCGCTTGCCTGGCGGCCGCCATGGGAGGCCGTGTTGGGAATATGTGTTGAAGGGTTGACCCGATGTACTTCGTCGGCCTCTCTTCTGGTAGTGTATGGGAAGAAAGGCGAGTGGGATCTCCAAACCCATTGCCACGAGGACACTTAGGGGGGCAGCAGTAAAGTTTCTGAACAACGTATATTTGCGCTACCATTTACTTCACTATTTTATCTACATTTTATACTATATCAAGCCTAAGCTGCTTTTTATTTTTCATCAAGCTCAACTGTAAGCTTGTTCGTTTGATTGATCGACTCTGTTATATAATGTTATTAAGTATAGTTCAAAGTATAATGTACTGCATGCTATTAGTATTAGTTTAAACATCATTAGTTATTTACAATATTTACCTTCTAGTAAAATTAAAACATTACACATATTCCCAACGGTCAGGAGCTCCGAGCTCAGTGGAATGGGGATGGAAGGAAGATGATGAATTGTGGTTAGAGCTGGAAGTTGGGTTGTGCCGTGCCGGTATGGCCTGGGCTCATTGTGCCTCATCTTACCGTGCCGTGCCGGCCCGCCTTGCCTCCGGTCAGACCCAAGTATGGCCTAAAGTCCATCGTGCCAGCGTTCGTGCCGTGCCGGCCCAAGCCCAGCCCGAGGTAACTATACACGATGAAGGCGGCGGCGACGATGGTGGCAGGCTGGCGGCGGCCGCCATCTTCCTTTCTCTCGTACCTGTCTCGTTAAAAATTAGTTGCATAAAAATATGAGTACACAATGACGTAAATATTTTAGGAAAAGTGGAATTTCATTGATATTTTAAAAATACAATATTACTGCCTCGTTAAAAACCGTACACCCCAGAGTGGTGTTCCCCGAGTAAGGAAAAGAATACAGTAACAATATATGTACATACTAACTATAACAACATGTGTACATAGTATATACTCATCAATGTCTAGGTCGTTCATGTGTTCAAGGTCAACGTACGCCTGTACAATTTCAGGATCCTCCAGTTGATGCTTTTGCCACTCTTTGGCTAATTCCCAGCCTTGTTTAGCTTATAATTATCGTCTAAATAATAGGTTACAACACTAAGGTAGACACTTATCTGGTGTGATGATTTCTAAATATCTGAGGTTATGTCAAAAGAAAATTGAACTTATTGGAATAGTTCTTTCAGTTCTACTAGTTCTTTTTGATACATCCGTAAAATATCGGACGTGAGAATTCTCCTACTAACATGTTAGTGCTTTGAGCAAAAGCCGCATTGGATCATTCTTTCGAATACGCGACTTTCACCCATCCTAACCGGTTGATCTTCGGAAACAATATATCTAGTAAGTTCCTCACGTGCAGAAAGCGAGTTATATACCCAAGTACATATAGAGTCATCGGCCTCAAAGTTTAGCTGTATTTTGTACTCCTCCTCCGCCTCGGCCCTATGCCACCATCTTGCGTAATTATGCTTTGTAGTGCCATTTGAAGTGTCCTGTCTCTACAGCTGTATGAGCAGTTAATTTAGCACTGCAATAATCACAAGTTGCGATCTCTGCCGTTTCGTCGTCTCGGATTTCCTGGCTCCAGGTCATGTGCTTTCAGCAATTTGCCCTTTGTCCAGATCTGCCAATGTTGGCATCCGCAAATGGGGGAGAGAATTCTGGAAGACCCGTTGGCTCTGGACCACTCTGGTACTCCTCGTAGCCCTTCGTGCCGTCCATATAACGGTCATCCATGCTGTAGTCTCCCATACTTGGTGAGAGCCGACGAGCATCAACGTGAGTCGGAACCAGAGGAGGACTAGGGGAGCGATGATGAAAGCTTACACTAAGGCGTCCTGCTGCCCTTCTCATACTACGACTCCTCTGCATACCGCTCGGAAGCTCCTTGGTGCTCCGACTCTTTGTTAGCATGTTTATTGGATGGTGAATAAATAGGGAGTGTAGAGGGATATTGAAGAAATAAGGACTTGGGGAGTGTAGAGGGAATAGGGACTTAGGGAGTGTAGAGGGATGTTGAAGAAATGAGAGATTGAATGCTTATAAGTAATGAGGAAAGAAAACTGAATTTATAAGCATCAACTCTCGAACGTTGCTCTTCTGAACGTTGCTCTCCTGAATGTTATGCTCGAATATTGCTTGTCTGATCGTTGCATGCATCTTTCCACTCCACACTCTCTCTCAGAATCTCTTATCTCATCAGTCCTAACTCTCATCTCTCTCTAACTTTATTCTCTCATCTCTCCTCCCTCCCTCACGCGCCCTCTCATGTCTCACCTGTCCACTCTACTCTCTCTCTCAGAATCTCTCCGCTCTCCTCCCTCCAATCCCCTCCCCGCCGCCACCCTCCCTCCCCTCCGGTCCACCCGGCGCCCTCCTCCCCATCGGCCCCTCCTCCTCCCCCGGCCTTCCTCTCCCACCCCGATGCCCCTCCTCCCCCGACCGCCTCCCTCCCCTCTGCCTTCCTCCTCCACCCCGACGTACCCTCCTCCTCGGCGCCTCCCTCCCCACCACCACACCCACCCCCGGTGCCCCTCTCCTCCTCTAGTCCTCCCCGCCGCCACCCTCCCCCCACCGGTGAGGTTTCCATCGCAACCTTGATCCACTTGATCAATCCACAGTAACCCTCGTACCATGTCGCGCTGCACGAGCTTCTGTAAAGCTTGGAAATTCAAATGACCATACCTTGCGTGCCAATGCTGTGCCACCTCCGAGCTCCTTGCCGACAGGCATACCGATTGCACGATCTTGAGTCAGAGTGGGTACAGTCGACAGGGTGAGCGCTTGACTTTCGACAGTAGACGCTGCTGCTCATCGCATATCCTCAGGATCCCTCCATCAATCAGCACTAGATAACCCGTCTCATCAAGCTGCCCGACACTGATGAGGTTGGTGGTGAGCTGAGGAATATAGTACACCCCCGTAAGGGTGCCATATTCCCCGGATTTGCATGCAAAGAGGATCGTCCCGCGCCTCTCGATGTTCATGACAGAGCTATTGCTGAACTTCACAGTGTTGACCACCTCGGAGCTTAGCTCCGAGAAAACATCACGCAACCCGATCATGTGGTTCGTTGCACCATTGTCAAGGTACCAAAGCCCATCGTCGCACGCCTCCTTCCGATCTAGCTGTGCGAAGACCTTTGCCTCGACCAGTCGAAGGAGTCTGCATTTGTGGCGATGAGGATGAATGGTCGAAGGAGCAGTCGACGTAGCAGTCAAAGCAGCGATCGAAGCCACAGTCGTAGGAGTAGTTGAAGCCATGGTGGAAGGTGCAGTTAAAGCAATGGTCAAAGCCACGATCGAAGCTACCGTTAATGGTCGTAGAGACGGTGGCTTGCTGCATTGAGGACTCGGGGATGGTGATGAACCTGGCCATCAGGAGTGTGGCATCATCGTCATCCCCTTGCGTCAAATGAGCCTTAGCGTGCTTCTGCCGTCAGCGGCAATCCTTGGCTCAATGGCCCATTTTGCTACATTTGCGGTACTTGTGCTTCGAGAGGTTATGGCTGCCACCCATTCCTGGCCTTTCCCATGCTCTTGTCCACGCTGCCGCTATCGGGTCGTCGTCGCGGCGGCTTGCGTCACCGGTTGCTGAACTTGGAGCCACCAAAGGATTCCTCCCCATGCTGCAGTCCCACATCTATGCAGACTGCTCCTCGGTGAGGAGCAGCTTCCCGCTAGCACTAGCAACGAGCGTCGGGTCTAGTCGATCTTTCGCTGTCTTGAGTCTCCCAGTCACCTCCTCCACTGAGAGCATCGAGAGATCAAGCAGAGTTTCAATTGACAGAGTAGTTTGGGAGAACCTAGAGGGGACGACATGCATGTACTTCTCGACGACCTTGTGCGGTGGCTCCGGGTTACTGAGGGTGCTAAGCTAGTTCACCAGCCCGGTGAGCCGCAACGCAAAGTCGTCGACAGACTCCTCATTGTGGAAAGCAATGCTCTCGAACTCCTTACATATCTTTTGAGCATTGGCCTTGTACACTCGATCAATGCCAACGCACATGGTCTTCAGAGTATCCTACGCCTCCTTAGCGGTTGCATTGACGGCAAGCGTGGAGATCATCTCAGGCAAAACGACATGCAAGATGGCCTCCAGTGCCATCCTGTCCTCCTGGAATTCAGCCCCACTGGTATCAACGACATCCTAGAACCCACGCGCTTAGAGCATGACCTTCATTATCAAGGCTCAATTACCATAGTTCGTCTTCATGAGAGTCAGATACGCTGTTGATCCCTTGACCTTCTTCATCACCATTTATACCACCAGAGCACCACCACTGCCGTCGGCACGGTCTCTGGGACAAGGCGATGAAGACTGGGAGTGCCGTGGCATCGCGGATTCACCTGGTTGCATCATTGATCAGTGTTCTCTAGTTCTGATACCAAATGTCAGGAACTTTGGCCGATCAACACGTCTGAGCTCACACACGACCGCATACGAAGTTGAAAAACACAAAGTAAGAACACAAAAAGTTTTGTGTTGCTGGAAAACTGGATAGCTTTTTCCTGTTGTATTAGACTGCTATTTAAAGGAAATCCTAGTCTAAATCTAATAGTTAAGCCATTCTTATTATGCGCCACTTCCTACACGATCCCACAGATCTAGGCCATGTCGTACACGACGCTAACAAACCGGAAAAAACGTTCTCGCGTAGAATGAGCACACGTCGAGTATTTACGACTGTTACAATGATCTTTCGACTACGACTGCTACAGTGATTTTTCGACCACGACCACTACAACTGCTACAGTGCATCTGCGACTTATGACCATAACACTACAGTACTCTTACGAATACGACTTATGACCATGGTCACTTCGACTAACTCTTTGATCGCGGTGAGTGAGCTGTGATTATTCAACAGTCCCCACCGGAGTACGCCTTGTTAGCACCACTGTACCACAGCCAGCACCTGCCTGACGCCGCTCGCCGGCGGGCCGGGCCATGAAGAAGTAGCCCCACACCTCCCTGAGCTATCTTATGTGGCGGCGCTAGAAGGGGAGCGTGTCAGGCTCATGGAGAAGACGTCCACGCCGTCCATGATATCGTCGGGGATGACGTCGTCCAGGAGGTCGCCGCGGAGCGCCTTGTGGGCGAGGTAGGACGCGATGACCATGCGACCTTTGGCTCTGAAGGTGTAGCCCACCGGTCGGTCCGGCACGGTCGGAGGCGCCATTACCACAAAAGTGTTTCGAATCCAAGGAGAGCCGACGAGATATGCTTGCGGTGGAATCCGAAAGGTGGAAGGGAGACCTGGGATTCGGGGGCTGTATTTATAGATGAGATGGCATGAGAGGTTCTAGAAGCCGAGTCCAAATGGCAAATTGGACATTTCAAATTGACAGCAGCCACTGGGACGGTGGTTGTTCTAGGACTTTCGATAACATTGGAGCTATACAGGAAAGTAATGGTGAATTGCTAATCTGTACTAAACTTGAGCAAATTAGAACGGCCAATTGATCATGACGGTCCAATTTTAAATTTAAATTAAACTAGATTACATTTTTAATATTTGGTTTGATTGACCAATTGATCATGACGGTCCTTAATCCTCAGATGCTTAGCCAAAGTGCTATAATAATTTTGCTACAATACCTATAGCGTCATCTTTACTATAGTATTTGGATCTATCACAGCATTAACGGGCGGAATTTTCTGGGTTTAAAATTAACTTATACTTATACTATTTATAGTAACTAGCTTTTAAACGATGTGTCTTTTAAGGTGAGGTCCATAGAAAAATTGTAGTAAAAAGTATACTGAGTTCAGCTGTACTGCCTAAAATTATATGAAACTATTTTTCTTTACGTACTGACTCTCACAAACAACTAAAATTGAAATATTTAAATCATAAATCATCAGTCAAAAAAATCTATCCAGTTTGTTTCTTCGAAGAGGATCCGGTTCCCTATCTGGGAGGAGGGTTCATGATGGCAGTTTGGGGATTTTGTTAGTTGATTGGGCTTTGGGGGTCCAAAGTTAACAAGTGGGGTTTTTTTAGAGAGATCCTAGTGGGCTTCTAATCGGTTAATCATTACGCCAGTAAAAAAAAGTCTAGTCTATTATATGGCAAAAAGGAGTGATGAATTATAGGCCGGAATAGCGGGCCGATCCATTCTGAAAGCTGAGACTAACAAAAACGACAAAAAGACGAAAGGGGAAAAAAAATGCGGATATGTGCTTACTGGCATGCTGAATGTTCTATTGTTCATCCTGCATGCACGGAGAATATACAACGTGAAAAGTCCCCAAAAATTCAAAATGAAATTTCCAAATTTTTTTTGCTGTATTTTGAGTGAAATTCTGAAACTTTCCTTTTTGGGAAAGTTCTCCCGGAATGCGCTTTCCCTTTTTGGCCATTCCGCTTTCCTCTTCTGTTGGCGCCCCGCCTCCCTTTCCGCCTTCCCTCTCGCCCCAGCGCCTCCGCTCTTCTATCGCTGGCGCCCACTCCTCTCCGTTTCTCTCCCAAGCGCTGCGCGCTTGGCTGTGGCTGCGCCATCTGCGCGCCGCGCGCCGCCGCGGCGCTTCGATCTTGGACCGCCTCGCCGTCCCGACAGCCCGTCCGGCGCGTGGCGCCCTCGCGCCACGTCGCCGCCGCCTCGCCGCCCCCCACTGGCGGGCAGCCCTCCCTCTCCCCGCGGACGCACCGCCCGCCGGCTACTTGCTCCCATCCTCGCCATTAAACCGCTCTGACTGCGTCGTCACCCGGTCACCGCCGATCTGCGGAGGAGTCGCCTCAACCACTCCCGTCATTCCTGTCGGTAGAGCCCACCGAGGCTTCTCCCAGCCTCGCTCCTCCATTTGGGGTATAAATACCCCCTCTCGGCCTCCTCATTCCTTTGCTTTCCGAGCTCCCCAAACACCCCCATTCCCCTCCTGCCACTTCCAAGCTCCTCCTCGAGCTGTTGATCGAGCTTACGTCGCCCCTAGCGCCGCCGCCTATCTCCCCTGCGCCGGTGGCCCCCGGGAGCCAAACTCCCTCTCCTCTACTCCTTTCTGCAATTGCATTCGGCCAGAGCACCTCCGTGGTGTGCTAATCATTTTTGTGTTTGCCCCGGCCAGTGGCGCTCAGTCTTTGGCCGGCGCCGACGACCCTCCCTGGCCGCCGCACTCTCTCGTGGCTGGCTCGCTCCGCAGCTCCCCAGCTCCCACCTCCGCCGTCAATGTGAGCACTTGGACCCCTTGATGGTGTAATCACGGCCGATTAGCCCCTCTCGCCGCCGGTGACTCTCTCCACCGCAAGGCATCCGAACTACCCCCTTCTCCCTCCCTCTCTCCCCTTGGGTCCCCGCAGATGCTAACTACCCAAAAGAGTTCCCCGTGCTCTGCTCTACCCGATGGTACCCCTCCTTGCCCTCGGGAGCCATCGCCGTCGCCGGAGCGCCGCAGCCCCGCCGTCCCGTCTCTCTCTGCTGCTCGCACCCGGCCGGAGGAAGACGACGACGACGTGGCCTCCTCCCCGTCGTCGGATTCCCCTAGCGCGCTCTGATCTCCGCCATCCATCTCCCCGTACCGTTTCAACCGCCTCCTTGAATCCCAGTCGTCCGATCTTCATAACCGTACCGCTCCGCCTCCGTTGGATCACGCCCCGTACCGCTTCGCCCATCGCATCCGGGCCGCTCCGCCGAGACACGCGTCGCTCATCCGAGCGAGGAAGGCGCGCGTGGACGTGGGCCGAAGCCTCGGCCTGCCTCGCCTCTCCGCGCACGCGCGCGCTTCCCCGTGGGCCGCGCGGGCCGTCCGCCAGGCCGGGCCTTTACTGTTCATTTGATTTTCCAATTGATTTCCCAATTTCCAAAATCCAGAAAAATCCAAATAAATCCTAGAAAATCACAGAAAATCCCAAAAATTCCCAAATTTCACCACTTTGCTCCAAATAATATTCTGGACCCATTTGTGACCTCCTTTCCACTAAAATCATCCCAGATAAATTCCTAAAATTCCATTTGAAGGATTTATGCATTTTATTCCTTTTTAATTAGTTTATTTTCCCTCGCTTGATTAGTCTCAAGCTGGAATTTAATTTATTTTGTGTGTTTGCGCTAGTGTCGGAGGTTCCGGAAGCCCAGGTGCAGTCTCAGGAGCCCGGTGGTTCTTCGTTCGAGCTAGCAGAGATCATCCGGATTGACGGCAAGTCTCAAATCCTTTGATCATGTTGTATCCCAAGATGTTTAATTATGTTAATATGCTATTTGCATTATGCTAATTGTGAAATGTTAGTTCGAAAATAAAATAAAATGTTTAGAATGACATGTTATGTAGTTAAACCTACCACCGATAAATGCCCTGTTAGATTTGTTGCCATGCCTTTGTAACCCTAGAATTAAATATCTGTTAATCTAGATAATTGTAGGATGTTATTATCATGCAAGTCTTACACTAATAAGGTTGTGGCTGCGGGCCAATAGGTTTTGCAAACCCGACTCTAGGGTAGGGTGGTATGGGACACCGTGCCCTAGAGCGGAGAGTGCATGCGTGCACGAGGTAGGGTAAGGGGGTTGTGGTGCGCCGCGAGACGGTTTTCGCCCACTCTTACCCTAGGTTTGAGGTTAGGGTGAGGCGGCTTGTGGTGCGCCGCGAGACGGTTTTCGCCCACCGCTTACCCTAGGTTGGGTCGCGGGCCCGTGAGGTTGCGGACCATGTGAAAATATAAGGACCAAACCCTTACGCTGAGCAAATGTCACGTTGATCGCTCAACCACAGGAGTTGACTTGTCAACACTTGTCTAGTAGTTGCTCAACTCGATTGAAACTCTACGGTGTGGCGGTGGAGGAGGTTTAGCGGTGAGGTTAGGCAAGCCGTGATTGGGTGCCTAACAACGGTGGGAGTTCACTCGAAGCGGCACCGTTTTCTTTTCTTTGTGTGTGTGTGTGGCGAGCGGACCAGTGAATTCTACTGGGTAGAGCCTATATAAAGAGCTGAGCAGTGAAACGACCTGGCTTTCTTAACTCTTTAGCGGGAGTTAAGGGATCGTGTGGGTAAAGTGAGCAAACTCTGCCAGAGTCAAATAAATGGTATTCGAATACGCCGTGCTCCCGGTTATTGGAGCTGTGTCACTTGGGTGATTCCAGCAGCAAAGCTTAAGTAGTCTTGTACATGCTTTAACTTGATTAGTTGATTAATGAATTCTTCATGAAAAACCCCTGAGATCTTGAGAAGTAGTTTTGGGTCCATTTTATAAAATATTTGCAAATAAAACTGCATCCACCAAATGTAATAAACCAAGTATACTCCTTCCTTTGTTATTAGTGCATGTAGTAAGTTAGGATCCTTTGGGATTTCTTTGAGCGGTTGTTTGGCTCACGGCTTGCTTAATCATCTCTTTAGAGGATCAAGGCGAAGGTGGAAGTCTCCCGTTGAGGAAGTCCCGAGGATCTCTTCTTCGACGAGGATCCTTGGCTTTAGGTCTTCGCCGCGCTCAAGCGGATTCGGAAGTCTTTTGTAATGTATTTATACTTTGGGCTTGCACGCCTTGTCAAAAAGCGGATGTTAATCCTTATGTTAAATATATCTTTGGACTTTTGTTGTAAGCATGCAATGGTATACTCTTACGCGACATTCCATAACTGTTCATGCGTGAATAGTTACGGTGTCTGCGTGTCCGTCTGCCCACAGAAGCGGGGCGTTACACAACGAATCGTAATTGTGGACTTATTGACGATGGAGTGGGGAACCCCACTATAAATCAGGGAAAAACACATCGGATTTTTTGGGACAAAAGTGTGAATTAAACACTTGAAATTTATTTTCTTTATTTTTTGAAATTTTTAGATGAAAATTAGGTGAATCTAAATTTTTTAATCGGTTTAAAATTTTATTAGAGCCCGCTGGTAACCCCGGTAATTAATGGTTACCAGCAAAATTTCCGCCATAGATTTTTCCCTGCTATAAATACAACTGAAGACGGTAGCTACATGAACACTGCAGGTAACCCAGTGGAACCAGTATCCATGACGATCTGGCGGGGCTGCAGAACGCTGCTCAAGAACACCACACAAATGCTAATCTCAAGCAGAACGACAATGAGAAATGCCGGCACAGAACCCCGCCCATCGAATCGAGTGCACCTCGCACTGGGAGCGGCAGGTGCCAGACAACAACTCTGTAGGGACCCAGATATTTAAAATCCGGATACCTCTGTGTTTAGCTGCACTATTCCCTGGATCAGTAGATAGTGCACACAGTTACAGTAATGGATATCAAATTTCATATCTTGCGGAAGCATAATTAAAATAATAAACTTACTCAAGGGCCGATAAGGCCGAATTCAAAAAGTTGTAGCAGCGGAAGAACGAAGCACACAGGTGGGACCTTCAGGACATGCCCACAGGCAGCCAACTGGAAGTGCGCGACCTAGCCCTTGACATCTTCATCTTCTCTGCCATCTTGTCCAATCTTGTTGCTGAGGCGCGGTGATGTGATTCTTGATTCTGAATTTTTGTCGCAAAAGCGAGCGTGAGCACTCCGACTCCGTGCTCCGCGAGCCAATACACAAAATGCAAATAAATAGTATGCATGGCATAACAAAGGAAAGGCTCGGTTTATTTTATTTGCCAAAAATTTGCTTTTAGCGGCATTATTATTCTTAATTAATCAAAGTTTTATTATTACTACCTAACTCCATACTACAATTACCAAAATCGACTTAATCCACCGAAAATGCACTCTATTTATTGACTGCTGTCTAAAACTCCAAACAGCAAGTATCATCATTTATTTAATCCACCGATCATACTTTGTACTTTGAATTATTAATAATCCAATCCTGTCATTACTATTCATCAGCCCCTTACCTCTGAACTCTAATGATCTTCTAACATAATTACTTTCAAATCCACCGATATCATTTGTATTCAATCCTTTTTGTCATTGATTTCAACCCATAATCCAATAATCCATCTCATTTTCCATTATCTATCACTAGCTAATCCTCAAATATACCTCCACTAAAAATTCAACTTACCAAGATTATAATTCACTAATTATCATGACTCCTCTAATCTTCTCAGAAATTTAATTCGCCCCTCTAGTAATTGATCAACTCCTATTAATTCCCTATATTGACAACATCTTCCAAGGATTAACAATCACTATTATATATCCACCAAGAATATCATTAATCAAGAATTATAATCCAATACTTGTATTATTCCACCAAATCCTCGAAAATTCATTTGATTCATCTAGTAACTGAATCTATTAATTCTAATATTGACATCTCCCAAGAATTTATTTATCAGTGTCATAATCCAATATTTATCTGTGAAATTCCTAAATCTCCAAAAATCATTTAAATCCTCTATCTAGCCTATCATTCAGCTAGACTTCACCAACTTATTTCCTCCAGAACCCACACTATCATTTCCTATTCAAGATCGACATGAATCCACCAATGCCTTTATATGTACTCTACAAACATTCCTCTCTTTTACTCGCGACCCTGTTTATTCCACCCATATTTTATTTTGTAAGAATAGAAATGCCACTATTTGAAATATAATACATAAAATTTCCTGAGACCTAGCAGTTTTGGACAAAAACATAATGTTCAAGGAATATTAACATGATTTTCCATACACAAGGCATTATATCATATGCACACTATCACCATGACATCACACCATGCAGCGTATTTCAGCGTTATAGCCGCTTAACTTACCATCGGGCGACACCGGGACAATTCCAAACCAGGCGGTCCCATCGCCCTTCCACTTTTCCATTCCCATTTTTCAATATTTTGAAATAGAACTATATCGATTAAGTTCCCATGTCGCCCTTGACCGTGGGCACGGCTATTCGAATAGTTTTAGACTCTGCGAGTTTGTACACTTTCACCACAAGAGACAATCAACTCATTGCCCCACACGATTCCTTAGGCGTGTGGTTGAGCGACCATCACGGTGACTTTTCAAAGTATCTAGGCCCTTTTCTCATCTCACCCTTATGGGAAGCGCCCACTGCGGTGGGTCCCATCTGTGCGCTGGGATGTTTCCCCACTACTCTGCATGGGACTTCTACCTTTCCGCAACGCAGGACAGCTGGGAAACTTCACCCTACCTGGTGTCCCTTCAGGCCCCCTTGCCATAGCGTAACCCCTTCAATCCACTACCAGTGAGATGAGTCTGAGGATTTCGATAAATTTACTTAGCCAAGTCGTATTTTACGGACTTGTGGTTGTACTGTTTTACCTGGTTGAATAAGTCTCGGAAAAATATGAAATTACTTTTCCCAAAATTTCAGAAAAATTCACAGAAGCTCATGAGGACATTCTGGACTTAAAAAAATATTTTCAACTATTTTTGGTATTTAATTTATTTGCTTCTCTTGTTATATTTAATTGTATGCATACATATATATATTCTTGTAGGTGTTCATTATTTTTACTTTTATTTTACTTTAGACATTTGTGTAATATCTATATATCTTCATATAATTTCAATTATATTTACTTTCTGTCTTGCTCCTCTAAATTTCTGTACTTTTTATTTAACATAAATTTTATAGATATTATATTTTATTAAGTACACATGTATTCATTTATTTATGCACATATCCATAGTTGATGACTTTCTTATTATACTTATTTCCTTATTTTTATAGTCATTTACCAATTGAGGGTTCTAGGCCAAATCTCTCTCTTTCGTTTTCTGGATCATCTTTTCAGATTCTTAATTTAAATTTTAACTTTCTACTATTTAAATAGGTTTATTTCTTCTTTAACTTTTCCTCAGAAAAATTCCATAAACTCCAAATCCAAATGGAAAACAATTAGAATAATCCAAAAACTCCTTTATTTAATATTTACATTTTTCAGGATGTTACAAACTCCTACTTGGTCATTACAGACCTTCTCCGGTTGGTTTTCTTCGATCGCGCTTTGAGTTCGGTGATCGGTGATTCAGACTTCACGCTCCCTTGCCAACTTGTTCACATACATGTTCTTTTAGACTGTAATTTATGATTTATAATCGTGACTTATAACTTTTAGCCTTAATACGAGTGCTCATGCAAATAAACCGAAAGACGAGAAGCTAATAAGCCGTTTCTAAAAGACTATCCTAATGCACGGACACGAATACGTCGACACGATACGACACGACACCGACACGGGAATTCGCCGTTTTCCCAAAAATACCGATACGCCGACACGGCTATATATATTTAAATAATAAATAAATTATATATATGTGTATTATTTTCTATGTTTCCACATGCTTATTATCTGAATAATGTAAATTGTAAACTTGTAATTTATAAAGTGTATACTCGGAATATGTACCTCATGAATTGTTTTGTTAATCCTGACGACAATTGTTGATGTGAATACCATTTCTAGAAATAAGAACTCCATTAACTTGGAAAAAAGTAACATGATCAGATCGGCAAAGACTACACGGGAGGAGATGCGGGAGTCGGCGACGCACGGGAGATGTAGTCGGCGGCGAGATGCGAGAGATGTCGTCGGCGGCGAGATGTGAGAACCAGCGGGTAGAGGAGATGCGAGTGAGGAGATGGAGGCGGCGGCGAGATGCGGGAGCCTACGGGCGGCGGCGCGAGCGACCGATGCGGAGAAACGCGAGCGACCGATGGGAATGATGCGCTCGGGAATCGGCGCTTATGGTTAGGGTTAGAGATGGGCTGGCCTGGGTCAGCCGTGTCCTGGGCCGGCTATATCCAGGCTGTGTCCGACTCGTATATTTACTGTGTCCGACACGTGTCGAGAATTTTAATAATTAAAATTAATTCTGAAATCGGCCGATACGTCGCCGACACGTGTCCGTGTCGTATTCGTGTCCAACACGTGTCGGACACGGATACGACGGTTTTGACACGTGTCCATGCTACAGAGAGTAATAACCCGCTTTGAAAAAGTGGTAGAAAAGCCTTCCCATTTATATTTCCTCGAAGGAAGCTATAAGCTGAAATGAGCTGAAAAGAGCAGGCAATTTTTATCAGCAGCACCAAGAATCCCCAGGGCCTGTTTGGCAAGCAACAAGCCAGTCGGCTTTTGGCTTTTGCTACAGTACCTAACTTTCAAACGGAATATTTTTTCAAAACGGGGTCTACAAGTTAAACGTTGTACACGTTAAAATCCCAACATCTGTACCAGCCAAAATTGTAAGTGAGTATCGGTCTCTCCGTAATCTGTACCGTAAACAGCCAAAATTCAAAAATTCCAGTCAAAAACCATAAGTCGCAGCCAAAACAAAAAGGCCCTAGAATGGCGCTTGTTTGCATCCAACTCTTGAGCACACCTCCAAAAACCAACTGAAACAAACACCACAGGGAAGCAATCAATATGGGCACGACGGCCACGTATTCTAAAGGTTACAGTGTTCTCTTTACATACATGATGGATGCTGAAAGCAAAATTTGGTGCTTTAAGAAACTGTGTTAATCTTCAACCCTCAGCTTATTGTCTGAAGCACTGTAAGCAATGACATTTTCGACAGGGCAAGCAAGACTCGACATCAAACTGGGCAATCTGTGTCGAAAGAGGACAGTCCAGGTAAAGTTTATAAATTCAAGCAAACCAACGAAATGCCCACTAAACCTGGCAAAAGACGAGCAATATTATGCCTCAAATGTCCTGCTTGTCCGATCACCAGGAGCTGTGAATCAAACGGTGCAGGAGTCTGGGACACATTTTTTTTTCCTGTCAAAATAGTCTGCATGTGCTAAATTTCCTCTGCCGCGAAGTGCAGAGTAGAAAAAGGGCTTCTCTTGTCTGCTTGGCTAGCCAATCACAAGTTCATTCACACCCATCAGGCCTGTCTAATTTGACAATAATGTGCATTACAGTTGTGGAATCCCAAAGACAACGAGTCATCCCTGTGGCGCAGCTAACGATCAGAATTGACCAGTTCTATCTGTCTTACTAGCTGTTACCTGCTGCTAGAGATGGCAATGGGTACCCGAAACCCGAGTACCCGATGGGTTTTACCCGATAAGGAGGCGGGTATGGAAAGATATCTTCACCCGCGGGTATGCTAATGGGCAAAAATCTCTACCCATCGGGTATGCGGGTGCGGTGCGGTGTATACTACCGTACCCGCATACCCGCTGGTAAAATATACCCACGGTGTATATTAGATATAGCAACAGTACATATACCGTGGCCCGTATATATATATTCAAACGGCCGATGGAAATACCCGCACTCGTATATACACGTGCCCGTATATACCCTTATCAATTCGGGTATGGGTTACCCGTCGTATAAATACCCGCGCTGCACGGTATGGGTAAGTTTCTATACCCGTGTGCGGTGCGGGTATTGTAGCGGGTGCGGATGCGGTATCGAATGCGGTATGGTTTGGCTATACCCGACGGGTATTTACCCGTTGCCATCTCTACCTGCTGCTTTTGATGGCGCACAAATTTCCACGGATTTTTCTGGCAGATGTCTTCTCTAGGATTGCACTGTGCCACATTACCTGATTAGAGCAAGTACAATAGTATAGCCAACTAGTGGTTATAACACTTGTCTATTTCATCTATAGCCTTCAAAAAAATAGTTCATACAATAAGGTAGCTATTACAATAACTATTTGGCCCCACGTGTAAGAGAGTGAAATGCATATTTTTACGTGCTATAGCTAGCTGTAATTTAGTAGCCAACTTCCTTCTCTCTCTTTCTTTCTCTCTCTGCCACGTAAGATTTAGTTGATATTATATTTGCTATAGCCTGCTGACTAAGTCTTATTGTACCTGGTCTTAGTCTGGTACATAGAATTCCAATGAGGGACCAAAATTTCCATGGACTTTAGACATGATGTGATGGTTTCTCTAGAATTGCACTGTGCACCATACACGTGGCAACTTTAGGTAAGTACCACATTAAATATCGTGCGTAGAATTCCAAGGCGACGAAGACTGTCTAATGGTATTTGTAACAATGAGCATAACTGCATAAGTTTGTCATCACTTATCACTTATCAGAGGCAGCAAGAATGAACCTGCAGATAAGAACAATGGCACCTCGAATCCTCTTTCCCGTGCCGTTGCTACTACTTTCCCCAAGCTCAGAAAAATATTACTATAGGCTCCAGTTTGGCACCCCAGGGGCCGACCTCTTCATGGCTGTCACCCTCCGGCGACTTCGCATTTGGCTTCCGGCCCATTGAGGGCAACTCTTCCTTCTACCTCCTTGCCATCTTTTTTTTTTTTGATAAGTACCTCCTTGCCATCTGGTTCAACAAGATCAGTGACAGGACCGTCGCTTGGTACGACAATACTAATGGTGAAATCGCTCCATATAGCAGAAACTACTTTTAAACGTCTACTACTCTTACAAAACAAGATCAAAATTGACCATCTTGAACACAAATAATCGCTAGACCCGTTCTACCTGAGGACAACCCAACGAAATAACCAGTAAAAAAAGTTAGTATTTCACTTCAAGATCCATCAAATTACCCCCCTAACTCATCTCCAGAAAGAACAGACAAAGCAAAGAAAGCGTTTCACTTACCAGGAAGGAGAGGGGGATTGGATCATATACCCTTCTTTTAGTTGGGAAATTCAGGATTTACCCTCCTCATCTCAATGACACGTGAGGTTATCATAAGTCACTGACACGTGGACCAGGAGGGTAAATCCTGAATTTCCATCTAAATGAAGGGTATATGATCAATAAATCCGGAAGGAGATGGGAGCGACCAACAGGAGCAGCAGCACACAGGAAGAAAGAAGAATGGGAGGAGGGTAAAGGCCTAAAGGGTTAGTGCGGCGCAGCACCACCTGCACTCCGTACCTGCTTAATCGGAGTGTAGTGGTGTGAATCGCGGTTCCTTGTAATACGTGAACTAAGGAGGAAGACGGTCTCTACGCTCTACACCAAACATGTGGAGAAAACAAGCCAGGAAGGCGTATTCTCGTCTTTCGTGTTCGCGGGAACGGCCAATAGCCAAGCAGCTTATCCTCTCGCCGGGCAACCGCCGCCGACCACTCCGGCTTCGCCTCCCACCTCGCTGGCCGACTCCATGGCGGAGCCCAAAGCCCGAGCGCAAGCCCGGACGACCACTCTCACTCTCACGT
The DNA here is from genome assembly GCA_036346575.1 of Dendrocalamus sinicus. Classification (NCBI taxonomy): domain Eukaryota; kingdom Viridiplantae; phylum Streptophyta; class Magnoliopsida; order Poales; family Poaceae; genus Dendrocalamus; species Dendrocalamus sinicus. The sequence continues at coordinate 27,270,829 of CM070673.1, forward strand.
GGTCGCAGCGGGCCGAGGCCCTAACCCACATCCTGACCCACCCCTCCCACTCGCCGTCGCTGCACTCGCAGCTCTTCCTGGCCTCTCGCGTCCCGTGCCCGCCTCCGGGCTCCTCCTACCAGCCCTTCCTCTGCCCCGGCGCCGCGCTCCTCCAGTGGGCCATCACCGACGTCTTCCTCCCGCGCGCCGCGCGCCTCTGCCTCCCGCCCTCGTCCTGGCGCTCCCGGTGCCCCTTCCAGCTCCCGCCGCGGCTCGTGCCCTCGGTCGCGATCGAGCCGGCCCCGGAGCGGTGGGGCGAGGCCGAGCTCAGGGGGTACGCGCGGCGGCGTCGGGCGCGGAGGGGGCCCATGAGGGCGCGGCCGCCGGTGTCCGTGGCGGGGCCGCGGGGGTGGTGCTCACGACCATGCCCAGCCTCGCGATCATCGCGGTGATCGTGCGTGAGCTCTTCTGGGTCCGGCCCAACCGCATCTGAGCCATCGAGGTACTCGGATGCTCATGGAGCTCTGCGATTCGTGGACTGCGGTATACTGACATCGTTTAACTGAAGCAAATTTGTGGTAAAATCTGCGGCTGCAACATGCAAAATTGTGATGCTATTTGCACTTTTTTTAGAACCTGCAAATGCAATGTCATTTACTATGCTTTTAGCTGCAGATGTCGTTGAGTTAGGCTTTGCAAGGCACTTAGTCCAAGGTAGAGGGCCTTATTGCTACTTTAATAGACATGCCAATGCTACATTGCTACGTAGTTTCTTAAGCATATATACAACATAGCCCAAGGGGAATGAAGACAGATCAGAATTAACATTCAAGAATTTGGAACTTAACAATGCGAGGCATATTATTGCTTAACATAGAGATACCAGATATGGGTGATTTGGCACAACAGTATGTTACAACGGACCGAAGGCTTTACTTATTGGAGCAGGACAGTACATGAAAACTAAGGGCTCTTGTTGAAGTACATACCATAGGTCTCCATATTTAGATTCTGCTACCTCTTTAGAGACTGCAGGTTATTTATGGTGAGATGCTTCGTTACTGAATTACTGAATCGAACTGATGTAGGATGCAGGATCAGGAGGCACAGGGATCTCAACAGCTCCATCAAGCATCTGGGTCACCTTATGCATGGTAGGGCGCATCGCTGGCTCCTCCTGGATGCACCAAAGCGCCACTGCCACAAACCGCTGTACCCTCTTCATGTCGAGGGAAGCCTCCTCGTCGCCCTCGACCAGAAGATTGATACATCCAGACCGGTAGCAGTCATTTGCCCAGTCAGTCAGTATTGTCCTGTCCTCATCAGGTATCTCTTGTTCAACATTCCGCCTGCAAGATATGAGCTCCAGTAGGATCACCCCAAAGCTGTAGACATCCACTTTGGCTGTGATGGCAATGTTCTTGAACCACTCAGGTGCAACATATCCCCGGGTTCCCCGGATTCCCGTGTTTGTTTGTGTTTGGTCCATCCGCAGCAACTTTGCCAGGCCAAAGTCAGATATTTTTGGTACAAGATTGTCATCGAGAAGAATGTTTTCCGGTTTTATGTCACAGTGGATGATCTGTATGCTGCACTCCTCATGCAAGTAGAGCATTCCCCTTGCTACACCTAGTGCAAACTGAACTCGGAGGTACCAAGATGGTCTGGTGCTACTGAAAAGGAATTTAGTAAGTGAGCCATTTGTCATAAATTCATATACCAGGAGCCTTTCAGTTCCCTCATTGCAAAACCCAAGCAACCTGACCAAGTTCTTGTGGAATGTGTATCCAATGGTTTGGACTTCCACGGCGAACTCCTTTTCAGTGTCTGAAAGAACTTTCTCGATCTTTTTTACTGCAATGCTTGTAGTGACCTCATCTTGCAGCTCTCCCTTGTAGACCACCCCAGAACCACCTCTGCCGATTTCCAAACAGAAACCACCAGTTGCCCTCTCGAGCTCTTCATAAGTGAAAGATTTCAGAGGCAAGCTCCCTGTACTTGATAATTGCTTTGGCAAAATTGTCTTCTTTCTGCTAACAAAACAGTAGGTTCCGAAAAGGATAAATGAGATGAGGAGAAGGTTCACCAGGACAGAGCTTCCCAGTAGAAGAGAGCTCCCAAGGACCCAATATTTCTTGTCTTTCTTCCACTTGTTGGTGTCACTGTTAAGCTGAGATTGGGAGCTATTGTTCTTCGGCACCTTTAGATACAGTGTTCTCTGCACGGTGCTGTCCATCCTTCCATTGGACAATGGGAGCTTCTTCTTCCAGCAATCACTTTGGTGAAACACTGTGACAGCGCAGAAGCAATCCATCATGCACAGCTTCTTGCAATAATCCTCATCAATACTGTAGTAGTGCTCATAGTCAGCAAGAGGCCAATCCACGTCGATCATTGCAAGTAGATAGAACTGGTCAGATGCTGCTGTCTCATCCAATTCACAGCTCTGTGGTTGGAAGTCTGCCTGGCACCCTTTGTACTTCCGCTCCGGGTCAATGAATGAGTATTGTGGTGGGCACTGGCAATCCACCGTCTGGTTACGGTTCCAGTCAAATGTGCAGTAGCTGTTGAATCCGCATACACCGCTTCCTTGTTCGGTTCTGACGACGTCGCAGATGTTCCTTGGGATGAAGTCGATTGCAGTCCACCCCACGTTCCACCGGCTGCTCGCTGCTGCCTTCTTTGGATAGATGTATTGCCGGAATACGCCATCTGGGTCAAGTGTGGCACGGTGGTAGTAGTCCGCCATGGAGCTCATCTCCACGGATGTGAGATTAATTTTTGTGCCGTTAGTCACGGTGAAGTATATCTTGCCGGTTGTGTTGAACACCAGCTGTGAGCCGTTCCCAACTGTGTCACTGGACCAATACGCGCTGTACTGATTTCCAGAGGGTGCAGCGACAGGATAAAACACAAGGTTTCCGTCAGCTTGCACGTCGAGGAGAAACCTGCCATCTGTGTAGTCTGTCGCCATGAGCCGGCTGCGGAGTTCCCTCCCAAGGCGAAGCACTTGATTGGGCAGGATGGTATCGGCTGGGTTGTTGAAGGTATCCCATGCGATAGAACCACCTCCTCTGGCAAGCACAAAGTCTCCGTTGTCGAGCATGTTGGCGTAGGCTGCACCGACGACTTGGGGATTCCAAAGCTCACGGTCGGCTGGGTCACGGAGAGAGAGCGCCCCATCAGAGCTGAGACGGAGCAGCGAGCCAGACGGGGCTTCCACCGGCACTCCTTGTGTGACGTCCTTGGCGTACCAAACAACGGCCTTGTCGATGGTCTTGTCGAACCAGAGGGCGAGGAGGTAGGAGGAGGCGTTGGTGTCCATGGGTCGGAAGCCGAATGCTGTTAGTAATAATCCGTGTTGCATCCGCGATGCTGTTTGTATAGGAGTCGGAGTCCACTTCCGTTGAGAAGTCTGTTTTGGTGTTTTGTTTGCTACCGGTACGGTCATTGTATTGGTGTATATAAAGAGAACCAAGTGCAGCGATTTGAAGCAGCGCAGCACAGCAAATACATTGTGTATTCATCAGTTTTTTCTGCTGCCTCAACGAGCGTGAGCTTCGTGAGTTCGTCGGGAGCGTGAGCGATTGGGATATTTCTTCGCCAACATTTGGTATCAGAGCAAGGTGACTCGATCCCTGCGCGATGTCGGCTCCAGCAAACGACAGCGATCGGAGTATGTCGCCGCGCCGCGGAGGCCGAGGGCGGCGCTTGGCCTCGCCGTTCGTCCTCGTCGTGGTCGCACGCGCCGCGACATGGTGGTCCAGAAGACGGTACGGGAGGTTGGAGGCGCGTCCTATCCGATGCTCACGCGCGACAACTACACGGATTGGTCGCTCGTAATGAAGGTCATGCTCCAGGCGAGGGGCTTGTGGGACGCCGTCGAGTATGGCGACGCCGATCTGCGGGAGGATCGTGCGCACTCGAGCGCTCCTCAAGGCGTCCCGCGAGAGATGATTCGCGCTTCGCCATCAAGCGATCGGCCAAGGAAGCATGGGACTACGTCAAGTCTATGCGACTGGCTCGATCACGTCCGCAACTCGAAGCTCCAGAAGCTGCGCACCGAGTTTGAGTTGCTCGCGTTCAAGGAAGGCGAAGATCCTGAGGATTTTGCGCTTCGCTTGAGCTGCCTGGTCGGCCAGCTTTCGGAGTACGGCGAACCCGTCGACGAGCAGAAGGCCGTCGAAAAGTACCTTCGCGTCGCCCCGCCCCGGTTTGGTCATGTCGTCTACACCATAGAGACCATGCTTGATCTCTCCAAGCTGTCCATTGAGGAGGTCACCGGGCGTCTGAAAGGCGCCGATGATCGTTGCATCTCGCGAGCGCGCCATCGACTACTACCTCGGAAGCTAAACTCTTGCTGACCGAGGAGGAATGGATGGCGCGCCTCAAGGAGAAGCAAAGCGGCGAGGGATCGTCGAGCAAGTCGGGTGGCCATGGCCGTCGCCGTGGTAGGGGCAATCGGCGACCCAAAGGCGAGGGTGGCCGCGACGCCGGGCATGACGGGCGCGAGCGCAACGTCAGTCGTGACAAGTGCCGCAACTGCGGCAAGATTGGCCATTGGGCCAAGGATTGCCGGCAGCCAAAGCGCGAGCAGGTCCATCTCACCCGGGAGGATGATGATGATCAGACGCTGCTCATGGCGCAGGTATGTGCCCTCACTGACGACGTCGAGCAGATGCCGCCAAACTTCGTCAAGCTCGATGAAACGCACGCCCAAGTGAACCTCGGGTGCGAGGGAGAACGGCGCAGCGACGTGTGGTATCCGGACACCGCCAAGAACCACATGACCGGCCGGCGACCTCTTCGCGAGCTAGACACGGGCATCATCGGCTCGGTGAAGTTTGGTGACGGCTCGGTGGTCGACATCCGCGCGCGCGACGCGGTCTTTGTTCACTGCCGAGCGGTGAACACCGAGCGATCAGCAACGTCTACTACATTCCCAGGCTCAAGAGCAACATCATCAGCATCGGCCAGCTCGACGAGCGTGGTTGCCAGGTGCTGATCGACGGGGGAGTGCTACGGATTCGCGATCGGCAACGTCAACTGCTTGCCAAGGTGAAGCGCACCAAAAACCGCCTGTACATGCTCAACTTGAACATTGCGAGGCCGGTGTGCTTAATGGCGCGGCAAGATGATGAGGCTTGGCTATGGCATGCACACTACGGCCACCTCAACTTCGACGCTTTGAAGAAGTTGGCTCAAGACGGGATGGTGCGCGGACTCCGGTGATCGATCATCCGGTGAGATCTGCGGCGATACCGCCTCATTGGCAAGCAAAGGCGTGCCGTTTCGGCGGCAGCTACTACCGTCGCCGAGGGCCGCCGACCTCGTGCATGGTGACTGTGTGGGCCCATCTCACCGGCGACTCATGGTGGCGGCGCTATTTTCTCCTCCTCGTCGATGATTGCAGCCGCTACATGTGGCTTCGCCTCTGACGAGCAAGGATCAGCGCCACCGTCATCAAGCGTTCAAGGCCGATGTCGAGGTCGAGACCGGGCGGCGTCTGCGCGATTCTCGCGAATCGATCGAGGAGAGTTCACCTCAATCGAGTTCGGCAGATGCGCGGATCGGGAGTTGCACGGCAGCTCACGGCACCATACTCGCCGCAACGAACGGCGTTGTTGAGCGCGCAACGGCACAATCGTCGGTATGGCGCGCGCTTGCTCAAAGCGAAGGGATGCCGTCGAGTTTTGGGGAGGCGGTGACCACCGCCGTCTTTCTCTAAATCGTGCACCCACCAAGAGCTTGGGCGGCATGACGCCGTTCGAGGCTTGGCATGGGAGAAAACCCGACGTCTCTTTCTGCGCGACGTTCGGATGCATCGCTCACGCCAAGGTAACTCGCCCAAATCTGAAGAAGTTGGATGATCGCAGCGTAAAGATGGTGCTCCTCGGGTTCGAGCCGGGTCAGCGCACTGGCCGTTCGACCCGGTTGCGCGCCGCGTCCACGTCTCCGCGATGTGGTGTTCGACGAAGGCCACCGGGATTGGGCGAATCCCGCGAGCCGAGAAGACGTCTCAGCACGCACGTTCGTCCATCGAACACGAGATCATCGCTGATCCGATGGAGGTCCTCGCTCGGAGAGCACCGCACACACCACTGGCGCTCGGATCACGCACCGGTGGGCGGTTCGTGTCGCCAACGGTGGCGCTGCCGAGCTCGATCACGACGACGGCATACGGCGCGCACAACATCGGTTCAAGACGCTGCGGGACATCATCGGCCCCGCACCCGCTGGTGCCCCGACACGGTTCTTGGAGCCAGAATCGATCGCCCCTGCCGAGCTGCACATGGTGAGTGCAGAAGAGCCGGCCACGTTTGGCGTGGCGGAACGCGACCCGTCTTGGCGCCAGCGATCTTCCGAGGAGATGAAAGCTATCGAGAGAACAACACTTGGGACCTCGTTGAGCTTCCTGCCAGGCATCGCGCGATCGGGCTCAAGTGGGTCTTCAAGGTAAAACGAGATGAGCATGGCGCCATCACCAGACACAAGGCGCGTCTCGTGGCGAAAGGGTATGCGCAGCGCGAAGGGATCGACTTCGAGGAGGTCTTTGCCCCTGTCGCGCGAATGGAGTCGGTGCGACTTCTGCTGGCTCTGGCGGCGCACCAAGGGTGGTCCGTGCACCACATGGATGTGAAGTCCGCGTTTCGAGCGGGGACCCATCGAGGAGGTCTCGTCGGCGACCACCGGGTTTCATCGTCGACAAGCAGGAGCACAAGGTGCTCAAGCTGCGCAAGGCGTTGTATGGGCTGCGTCAAGCCCCGCGCGCTTGGAACGCCAAGCTGGACGCCAGCCTCCAGGAGCTGGGTTTCAGCCGGTGCATGGATGAGCACGCGCTGTACACGCGGCGGGCACCCGGAGGAACATTGATCATTGGCGTCTACGTCGACGACTTGATCATCACCGGGACAACGCAAGCAGGCATTGACAAATTCAAGCGCGAGATGATGTCCATGTTTCGCATGAGCGACTTGGGACTGCTCACCTACTATCTCGGCATTGAGGTATGTCAAAGCGACAGTGGGATCACGCTCTGTCAAAGCGCCTATGCTGGGAAGCTCCTGGAGCAGAGTGGCATGGCAGAGTGCAACCCTTGTCACACGCCAATGGAAGAGAGGCTCAAGCTGTCCAAGGCATCAACGGCACCGCAGTGGGCGCAACTTCGCTATCTGGAGCGTTGTAGGAGCTGCGCTATCTGACTCATACCCGCCCGGACATCATGTTCGCCGTAGGGTACGTAAGTCGGTTCATGGAGGACCCGCGAGAAGATCACTTCGCCGCGGTGAAGCACATCCTCCGGTACATCGCCGGGACACGGGGGTTCGGCATCACCTACCCGAGAGAAGAAGGAGGCGGGCTGGCTTTGTCGGGCTACAGCGATAGCGACATGGCCGGCGACCTTGACGGGCGAAAGAGCACCACTGGTATCCTCTTCTTCCTCGGCACAAGCCCAGTCTCTTGGCAGTCGCAAAAACAGCGGGTTGTGGCTCTCTCCTCGTGCGAAGCAGAGTACATCGCCGCGGCGACAGCAGCATGTCAGGGCATCTGGCTTCACCGGCTGCTGCAGGAGCTCTTGGAACAGAAGCTTCCGGCGCCGGAACTCAGGGTGGACAACAAGTCTGCCATTGCTCTTAGCAAGAATCCAGTCCTCCATGACAGGAGCAAACACATCGACACCCGGTTTCACTTCATCCGTGAGGCGGTCGATGGAGGAAAAATTGTTCTCGAGTTCACTGAAACTGGACGGCAGCTCGCGGACATCCTGACGAAGCCACTCGGCCGCGTTCGATTCCTAGAGCTACGCGACAGTATCGGCGTAATCGGGATCAAGTGAATGCAACAGGATTAGGGGGAGTTTGTTAGTAATAATCCGTGTTGCATCCGCGATGCTGTTTGTATAGGAGTCGGAGTCCACTTCCGTTGAGAAGTCTGTTTTGGTGTTTTGTTTGCTACCGGTACGGTCATTGTATTGGTGTATATAAAGAGAACCAAGTGCAGCGATTTGAAGCAGCGCAGCACAGCAAATACATTGTGTATTCATCAGTTTTTTCTGCTGCCTCAACGAGCGTGAGCTTCGTGAGTTCGTCGGGAGCGTGAGCGATTGGGATATTTCTTCGCCAACAAATGCAAAGTCGCCGGAGGGTGAAAGCCATGAGGTGTTCACGCCTTGAGTTGTCAAAGACGAGCCCCGGGTTATGTTCCTCTGAGCACTTGAGGATGAGGGGATTAGCGTCAACACTAGGAGGAGGATTGAGATTTGGAGAGCTGCCATTGCTCCTTGCAGCAGTTCTTGGTTGAGGCAGTAACTTTATAGACTGTAACCCCGTCGGCATTTTCTGTAGCATGGTTGACTTGGACTCTTCAGCGACGACCCAGAAATCATGACTCCTGTTTGTGGGTTCCGTCGATGATGGAACATCGAGCTCATCTACTGCCTAGTATTGTCCGGAATCCAGAAGACCAGAAGATTTCCTCTACTACTAGTTAAACTTGCAAACTAGTCACTGGAATTGACATACCACAAGCACTTTAAAGTTTAAACATGGCAAGTGTTAGATCTTACATGTAATTAGTCTCTTGTGCAGGGTCTTCTTTGTTTATTTACCTACTCCTGTGCTTATGTACACATATGGCCTTTGGCCCATGGCGATGACTATCAAATGAGCTCAGTTCGTAACATGCCATCCGAGCCATGGTTAGAGCCCTGCCACCCGAAACACTAGACTCCACTGCCTCCCGTCGTCGCCAGGCCACTGGTGTCACCACTTCCCAATTGCTTCTCCTCCTGGTTGGACCCTCCTGGCGCCGCCTTGAACCTCTTTCGCTGTCGTCGCTCCTTTTCAAGCCACCATTGCTCCCCCGCTTTTGCCTCGGATCCAGCCTCTTCGGCCTCAGATACCATCGCCATCGCTCGGGAGATGGTTGTCAGGTGCCCTCTGCCTTGGCCCCTGTAGTTGCCACCAGTTCTTCCCCGTCGACCCCTCGCGCCTGAGGCCTTAGATTCTATCGTCACTCCTTTTTCGAGCCACTGCTACTCATTCTCCCACCGCCGCCTCGAATCCAGCCTCTTCGGCCTTCGATTCTGTTGCTGCCGCTTGGGAGGTGGTCACCAGGCCACCCTCTGCCTCAACCCCTACCGTTGTCGTCGTTCCTTCCCCCTATTGTTGCCTTCGATCCGACCCCTAAGGCCTCAGATCAAACCACCAGCGTTAGGAACTTTGCCTCCGCTTCGTCCTCGCCTCGAGAGACCATCCACGACACGAGCTTCACCCCTTCCTTGCCAGACTTCGTGGCCTCAACTTTGTCCCCAGCTCTAGACGCCAACGCCGCCATGAGCCCGACTCCTTCCTCGTCGGATCTCATTGCTGTCACCTCGTCGATGCCACTGCCAACTGTTGTTCCACCCCCGATGGCACCTCCTAGTGGTTCAGGGGTCGTCTCAGTTTCGAAGCCACCGGTCATCGTCAATGGGCTAAACTACCGCGAATGGGCTTAGGATATGCAGATTCACATGAGGAGCCAACACATGTAGGGCTACCTCACTGGTGAGCGGCCTTGCCTGTCTTTCCTCACTTTGTCGCCTGAGTCCACTTTTCTGCGGATGCCGACAAGGCTACTTGGAGAGCTTCAATTATCACCTTTGAGCAGGCAATGGAGATATACCAGACACAGCTCCACACCTATGTGGTGTAGTGGGATAGTAAGGCTCGTGTTTTTGTCATTCTGGTGGGTAGCGTGAACGTCAACCTCTCTATGGATGTGCTTAAGTTGCCAACCTCTCAACTGATGTAGGAGCGCCTCTATGACCACTTTGAGCCAACGAACGATGCTATGTACCTCTTGATAGTGCACTAGGCGCAATCCCTTCAGCAGATGAATGCCACTGTGGACGAGTTCTACCGATAGATATCTACGGTGTGGCGTCAGCTTGACTCTCTAGGATCGAACGTTTGTCAGACTTGTCCCTGTGTGTTTGCGCCAGTGGGCTCACCTAGAGACTTGTTCTATGAGTTCTTGACACGTCTTCGATCTGAGTTCGAACCCGCCCATGCTCAACTACTGACACGCCAACCTCGTCTGCACCTAATGGAGGCCCTCACTTCTGTTCATGCTGAGGGGACTTGCCTTTGAGTGCTGGGGTAGGGGTCAACTGCAGTCCACTTCTATCTTGGTTGTTCGTGCCCCTACTCCACCAGCTATTGCTCCTACTTCTGCTCCACTAGCTCTGTCTCCTGCACCGATGCCTTAGCTTACCTTGTGGTGGTTGGCACCACTATAGGTCTCTATTGCACCTATTGTGACCGTCTTGGGCACACGCCCCAGAAAGTGCTACAAGAAGAGGAACAACTGCAAGGGTGGTCGTACTCCAAAGATCCCTAGTGGCTCTTTCTAGTCAGGCCCACACCAAAGCTTTTGCGCTGATGTTCACCAGGAGATACTCACTTTGCTTTGACGCCTTGCCGCCTTAACACCTAGGTCTGCTACTCGGTCCTTTGGCTTTGCTCCACCACCTCCTCCTTCCTTAGGTACAACATCTCCTTGGATCCTAGATTCCAGTGCTTCTTTTCACATGACATATGATTTCACTCTCCTCGCTTTTGCGAGTCCCCTTGATCTACCTATCCCAGTTCAGACTACAGATGATACCTCTCTTCCTGTTGCCAGATAAGGCACCCTCTCTACTTCTTTCTTTCGTATTCCCACAGTTTCTCATGTTCCTAAACTTACAATGCAGCTTATGTTGCTGGTCAGATCACAGATGATGGTTGGTGCATCATTCTTGAGTCTGACTCTTGTTGCATTCAGGATTGTCGCACAGGGACTCTGGTTGGGACTAGTCCTAGGTGCCACGATTCTCAGCATCTTTGGGAGCTCGACTGGTTGCACTTCCCTTCCGCTACCTTCACAAGCCAATCAGCTAGTCACATTGGTGGTTCTCGTCTTTCTTCACTAATAGGGAGTGGTGTCGCAAGAGCATATCGGTACCTATCTTTTTTATTTTGAATTTTTTTTTCTAGGCCATGTTTTTTGTAGAACACGTAAAAGACATGCATGTTATTTCATTAATAAAAGAAAAAAGATTTCAACCACCCCGAAAAATAGATGGGTGTTGAAATGCAACAATGCATACTCAAGCCTCCCGTAGGGGTGGAAACGGCTCAGATACGAGCGAATAGTCTCAAATACGAATATGAATCCATATTTTTAAAACGAATGCAAATACGAATTCGAATATTCTCAAATACGGATACGAATATTCTCGAATACGGATTTTCTCGGATATGAATATCGGATAAAACGGATTCCTAGCGGTTTTGCTGATTTTTCACTGCTTTTTGACCAGTTACCGGTTTTAAACCACCTAAATTCAAATTTTGAATCACAAAATGCGTACGGATTTTTCATGGTTCTAGAAACGGGTCGAATACTAATCGAATAGAATACGGATACGAATATTCTCGAATGTGAATGCGAATACGAATATTCTCAAATACGGATACGAATATTCTTGAATACGAATATGAATATTTTTAAATACGGATTTTGGTTACCACATTCGCATTTTCTCGGATATGAATTCGGATAAAATGAATTATTCGTTACCGTTTTCCACCCCTAGTCTCTCGCAAGTGCTGGGCAATGCCTGATTACCTGGAGATAGAGCTTCTGTCTTTATTTGGAAGACGTGCATGTTCACTTCATCACTTGTTTCTGATTAAACAATGTTTGCTCTGTACCTGTGCGCTGAGTTTTGAGAGCTCATGGGAAGGTTCAGGTCAGGGTATACCAGTGCAGTAGCGCACAACTGCGGTCCATTTGATCTATGCTTTCTTTTTCTACTCCAGTACAATAGGGAGTCTTATCTCTCTGGAACGGCACCTCCAATCAGTATAAGTCAAGCATGGTAGTGACTCGTGATGGGGATATGCTTCTTGTGCCACAAAGAAGAGTCAAGAATGCGTGCGTGGGAAGATTGCAGCACTTGCACTGCTGCTATTGGCAGTCGCCGCCTTTGGGAGGATGGTAAGGGCAGCGACCTGCTTGATTGATTGGAACTTGGAAAAGCCTGCCTGATTGATTCGTGATCGGTTCGGCTGAAATGCTCATGGTTTATGGCTGAAAACACTGTAGCTGATTGAAAAAAGTACTGTAACTGACAGAGACTTGTTTAGCATAATTAAATTTAAAAATATAAAAAATATGTTAGCCCATTACGTATAATACAAACAAATACGGGAAAAAAGAACCGGCAAAAAAGCTCAACAAAAAGCCAAAAGTTCAGAAAAAGACGAAACTTATGAATAGTAAAAAATAAGTCAGAAGTCAGAAGCCGAAGCCGAGTTGATATGGGCGAAAACAGGGTAAAATCTACCCTAGGCGTAGGTGTAGCGACATATGGAAGTGCAAGTATTGTAGAGCAGTTTGCCGGTTGATTTGGTAGCAGCGCCAGCTTGCCGGTTGTGAATCTCCATCGAAGAGCCGTTTGCCGGGTCCCCACATGCATCCTCACGCCTTCTTTTTTAAGAAAAAACTAGGCTGATACCATAAAAACTTGCAGCATAGTAAAATACCATAACTTTTTTTAGTTCAGTTTAATACCACTGCCCTCTCGCGCCATTCTGGAAAATACCACTCCTGTCACTTCTCCCGGCTTTACCATTAGCTTACATATGAAATGACTCAATTACCCCCAAAAAATTAGATGCGCTAAGCTTAAGGACTTGTTCTTTACTGCTTTTAAAAATAGCTTTTAGGTTTTACTACAGTATCTAACTTTCAAACGGAGTATTTTCTCAAGACGAGGTCTACAAGTTAATTGTAGTACACGTTAAAAGCCTAACATCTATATCAACCAAAATCGCAAGAGAGTATCTCTCTCGCCGTAATCTCTATCACAAACAGCTAAAATTAAAAATTTTCAGCCAAAATCCATAAGTCGCAGCCATATCAAACAGGCCTTAAGTCTCTTCCCTGTCAATCACCCATATTCGCAAACCGCCTCCCTAGACCCCCTCCCCTGTCTCGATCCTCTTGCTCGTCCCCCTTCAAGCAGCAGCACAACACGCATCTACGGTTTCATAGTTGCGAATCTCCATCGAAGAGCCACTTGTCGGAGTCCCCACATGCATCTCACGCCTTCTTTTTTTAAGAAAAAATTAGATTGATATCATAAAAATACTTGCGGCATAGTAAAATACTGTAACATTTTTTGGGTTCAGTTTCATACCATTGCCCTCTCGCTCCATTGCGTGAAATACCAGCTCACATATGAAATGACTCAATTACCCTAAGAAATTAGATGTGCTGAGCTCGAGTCCCTTCCCTATGAAACGCCAATTGCCCCTATATGCAGACCGCCTCCCTAGAACCCTCTCCTGTCTCGCTCCTCTTATTCGCCCCTCCCTTCAGGGAAACGAATTCTCTGCAGTCGCCGTACGGTGACTGCAGAGAGAAGTCGTGGATCTGAGCCATCCGATTGGAAAAAGGACGGCTCAGATCCTTCTTTACTCTGATAAAAGTATTTTTTACTTTGTAGCTCACGATTTTTTTTTTGTAATGCGGATCTCGAGCGTCCTTTTTCAATCGGACGGCCCAGATCGCGACTTCTCTGCGATCGCGTCACGCGCTGCGAGAGGATCGTTGCCCTTCAGCGATAGTGCGTAGCGCGCTCCGAATGGGGCTTCCACCTTCCACTCTCTATTCCCTCAATCTAGACCACTCATTAATGATCCAATAGTTTATTTTTTTATATTTTCACCATTTGCCCATCCATCATAAATAATAAGAAAAATGCAAATTTTTATTTTTTTCTGTATTTTTTATTATAATTTTTGTACAGAAAAATAAAATTATAATAAAAAATACAAAAAAATAAATTTTATTTTTTTGTATTTTTTTTACTATTTATGATGGATAAGCAAATGGTGAAAATATAAAAAAAAACCGGTTATTGGATCATTAGTGAGTGATCTAGATTGAGGGAATAGGGAGGGGAATAGAGTGTGGCCGTGTGGGGACAGGGAAGCCCCATTCCGCGCATCTACGGCTTGCCGGTTGCAAATCTCCATTGAAGGAATCGTTTGCCGGAGTCCCTACATACATCCTCTGAAGCAAGGGCGTCCTCCCCAACTATCAAAACGAGAAAGCTCATGGACAACATTTGCACACTTGTGCATCCATTTTTGCACAAGAATTTTTAGACCCACAATTGAGCTTTCATTCCACCACATACATCATCCAAACAAAAATACATCTGAGTTTACTTGCCTACATAATCGAAACAGAAACAACTGAATTCGGAATACATGAAATTGACCCCATTCAAGCTCTCGAAATACATCTGAGTTTACTTGCCTGCAATGGCTGCAATTAATCCAACACACACATAAAAACACACCAAACATGATGGGGCATCAAGCACTCTAATCTTCCACCACGTTGGAATCAAGCACTCGATGACGCAGGAATCAAGCACTCCAATTGCACTGTCCAGACGGGAGGAGCCAAAAGCTGCATCCAGAATCTTCGTCGGTCGGATCCCCTTCGCGCTGTGTGGAGGCTAGCTAGGCGGTGGGTTCTAGGGGGAGGTGCATGGACTTCTGGAGTCCCGATCCAACCCAGCGGGGGAATTGGAATGCATGGTGGCAGATCGTGGCAATGGTGGCGTCACGCTGGACATGAAAAATGATCTCAGGAAGAGAGAGAAATGAGTTACAAGGGAGAGAACGGAGGGTGACGGGAGTGGTATTTCATTGAACGGTGCGAGAGAGCGTTGGTATTAAGGTGATCTAGGAGAATATTGTGGTGTTTTTCTAAACTGTAAACCTTCTAATGGTATTAACTTTTTATTTTTTGAAGGATAATGGCATTGACGCCTTGACGTGGAAGACCTAGCAATGGCATAGTCGCAAACAGGATGAAGTATGCAGATGGAAATCATGGAATCGCAGAGCCACCCTAGAAAGAAAACCGGTGGAACAGTATAGAGGTCGCAAGCTCGTAATTAGTTCTGCTATTGTAAGATCGATGGAGCATACACGCTATCAAGAAAGTGACAAACTCATCTCAATGATGGACGAGGCTCAAAAACTTGGAGGTGCGGTGGGATACTGACGCCGCCACCGCCCTAGCCGCATGCGCCGCAGGCCATTCCAGCCACGGCGGCCACCGAAATCTTCCTACGCCGCTCTTCACTCCGGTCGTGGCGGCCACCTGAAATTGTTTCTAGCGCCACTGCCCTTGCCGATCTAGGCTTCAACTTCCTTGCGCCAACTTCATGGAGGACCTTCGTAGCCCTGAGAAACTAGATTGGGGAGAGGATGACTTTGGGTCTGTTTTTTTTTTTTTTGCTGTGGCTTATGGTTTTTGACTGCGTCTTGTGTTTTTTGGGCTGTTCATGTGAGAGATTACAGAGTAACAGAAACTCACATGCAGTTTTTGTAGATATAAATGAAGTCGATACAATATGTATTACAATTAACTAGTAGACCCTATTTTGAAAAGATACTATGTTATTACCCTGAGTGGGATGAGGAGCTTGCAGGCACCGATGAGGCGCAGGGGGCGAGGGCGATTCTATGAGAACTGGGGTGAGGTGGACACCCTATACAATGGCTGGGATGAATAGGTGTCCCATTGAGCAGGATATACGAGAGATAGGGTATATGATCCATATCTTCTCTATTTAAATAAATGTATTAAAGATTGTAGCATTGCATGGCAACTGCTGTGATAAAGATATAGTATCTACTTTATTGTTCTACTACGCTACTCTGGTAAATATTTATTATTTGTTAAAGTGATGTTTAATCAAGTGAACAAATAATAATCTATTATTTAAATATAGTTATCTCTTGATAATGATACAGGGCGTCGCATATAGCCGCTCTGCTTTGCGCTTGAGCTCGATCTTGTGGAAAAACTGAACAAGTGGAATTTGAAATGCGCGTGCGCAGAGCAGTCAGTCGAGAATTCAGGCGGACGGGATATTCCAGGCTGAACACAAAACACACGAAACTGCACCAGCTCGACGAACCTGTCAGATGATGTGTTTGGTTGGAGTGATGAAAGTGGAATGGGATGGGATGGAATAGGATGAGATGGTTCCACAAAAAAGGTGGAATCACATGGTCCAGCATCTAAGAAGAATATTCTCTAAATTTGCACAGGCTCACCCCACTTTGGACCATTCCATCCCACCTCATCCCTCAAACCAAACACATAGATAGACTTGGTCAAAAGAATCATCCTATTCTATCTCACCCCATCCCTCAAACCAAACACATCCTAAAGCACAGAGTGTGCGTACATCTGGAAGCATGCGTATTGCCAAAAAGAAAAAAAGAAAGAAAGAAAAACCTAAGCATATTTCCACAAATCGATGTTGCTTTGCTATTTGTATTCTAAGGTCCCATCGAACACAAGGTTTTCATAGAAATTTTGTAAGGAGTTTACGTAAAACAGTTTGATTTCTATGTGAACCTGAGAAAATTTCTCCATTTTGGCCAGATACTCAAATGGCGCGTTTGGTTGCCTGCATCCAGCCCGGCCTGACCTGTGGAATGCAGTGGGACACTGATTAGTTGCCTGCATCTGGTCGTATGTCAGGCCCGTAAGGTGCAGCTGGAGGCGCGTAGCCAGGCTCCAGAGAAACGAAACACGCGCACGTTTCCCGGGAGCCAGGCCCGCGCGGCCTGGACGGTGTGATCCCTGCGGTGCGGGCAACTAAACACGCTACGCGAGAACGAGCAGCATGCAAGTAGAGATAAAAAAATAGAAATGAATAAAACTTAAGAAGATGTAATAACAGTGTTAAAAAAATAACGATACTCTCTGCAGACGGACGTGGTATCGCCAAGCGACTAGTGAGCTATTAATAATAATTTTGTGGTATAAGGTTTATACTTCTTAATAATATACCATATTTATATTATAAAATTGATTAAACTGTTTTGTTTACATCCTAAATTTTGTAGTTCATCTACATGGTGCACGCACCATTACATATCATCACAAATTAATTAGTTGTAATTAATGAGTAAAAAACAAGACTGTACTTACATATTGTAACACGCCCACACGTACCAAGGGGCGTTTGTCTCGGTTATCACAATCCTCTTGGGCTTTAATGCAATACAACCTGTTTTGCTGGCACGGCCCACGAGGGAGCCAGGCATGTGTATGGGCCAGATTGGATCGCACATTTTATTCGCAATCCAAATTGGGCGGCCCAGTTAAGATCCGGAAGGGAACACCTCAAACACAGGCGCGGGAGCCTACTCCCAAGCGGAGGTCGGCGGTGAGGACCCAGCATGATCGGTTTGTAAGCAGGGGTGGAGCCAGAAATTGGATATGAGAGAGGTAATATGGACAACAAGTAGAGTAGAACCAATGAACCATACCGGATTTACCAATCCAATAGTCACATATCAGAGTAATATGTTTCGCAAATTACAATGCAAAGAAAATTACATCTTTATTAACTTAAACTTAGCTCTACGACTACCAGCAAGATCATAGGCCTTAATAATATCATCATTACTAATCTTTGCGGCCAATTCCTTTTCAATATAGAACAACTTAAGGTTGTGATTTTATTTTAGAAGCTGTCTGTGAACTATGTATTAGAAATTGTTACATACATTTAGAAGGCCATATATCCATGTTCTTTGGTTCCTGAAAGCTATGTTACAATCTTTACGTTGCCCATCATCTATCTTGGCAATTTCATTTCTTCTGAACCTTGAATATGTCCTTCTCCTTTTGTTGGCATCTACATCATGTGCTTTAGTGGAAAATAACACCACTAATGTAAAATCATCCATCCATGAACAAGTTGCGGCTTCCAAAATGTCAGGTTGGCCCTAGAACAGCTTATGCTTGTTGATAAAATTAAATAAATGTTGAAGACTCCCATAACCAAACAAATTCGTGATCATCACTCCTGGCCCGAACAATAAGCAGATGGGAAATTCGAAGAACAAACCTACTTTGCTTTATGAAGATATCTTAGCAACCAGCCAACCATATCAAGCACTAGATAAATTACGACCGCACTGTATATTTACAGATCTGGCAGAGGATAAGAAACCCATCCTTATTGACACCAAGCACACATGATGGGCTACAGGGGCAACACTGCCAACAGATAGGACGCAGTACAAACCAGACGGGAATATTGGAACCAAGCCCAAATGTTAAGTCTTACCAGTATACAATCATATATCACTGGTTCTCTGTCGTAAAGAACCGTTTGTAATGCGAGATACAATGTTATTCCTTATCTGAAGCATCTTTCAGCTTCTAGGCTGCAACTGGCTCTCGCAGTTTGTTGCTGCCCTCTGATGGTGCAAAGTAGGATTAGTAGAAGGTTGGTAGAAGGTTGGGGGGTGCCAGGCCCCCCTGGCCCCCCCCTCTCTCCGCCACTGTTTGCAAGCTTCGCCTTGTGTCACACACATATTCAGTGATATATACTCGTGTTCTGTAAAATACTAGATAAATTCGGAATTCATCTTACAACCTCCGTTTAAGTCTTAACTTGTGTTTCAGTATGACGCACACGTATGTATGTGTGTGGTGTGTGGTGTATGATGTAAGTATAGTATGTGTACTCTACTTTAATCTATACTATTTTAACTATTTTAAAAAGAGTTGTTGATGATAGTTTATATGTTCCTCCTCTCCTCTCACAAAACTTTTGGCACCTGCAGGTGGGCCCTAGGTATCTTGTTACCTCTTTCTGCGCTCCCTTCTATCCTCTCAACACCTCACGCTATTTCCTCGGCACTTAAGTACCCCCACCCCCGGTTAAAGGGAGATTGGATCACATACCCTCCCTTTAGTTGGGAAATTGAGGATTTACCCTCCACATCTCAATGACACGTGGGGTCATCATAAGTCACTGACACGTGGGCCAGGAGGGTAAATCCTCAATTTCCATCTAAATGGAGGGTATATGATCAATTTTTCCTGGTTAAGGCCCTGTTTGTTTCCACTTAAGATTATTATAATCTAGCTTATAAATTATAAGTGGAAACAAACAGTCCAGATTATAAGGTAACTTATTATAGTCTAATAGCCCAGATTATTGTAATCTAATAAGCTCAAAAAACGAGCTTATTTCAGCTTATAGATCCACCTTTTATCTTAATGACTATAAAACTTTAAGAATATTACCCACCTTTGCCATTCATCCAACCCCCAACTCCCGTGCCTCTCTCCCCCCAGGGCATTGTAGTCTTTAAACATTCGAATACAACAATCCATAACTCTGATAATCCAGACTGTCAAACACCTGACAGCTTATTTCCCATCAGCTTATTATAAGCTAGCTTATATAATTCCCACCTATAAGCTAGATTATAATAATCTTAAGTGGAAACAAACAGGGCCCTAAATCACGCAATCTACGCGTTCTCATGTTATCAAGCACTTTCCACCGTTGGTGGCTGCGATTCCTCCATTCAAGAGGAGGGCATACCATTGGTAGGTTTACCTGGAGCGGTAGTTGTTTAATGTCATGTTTGTGTAGTTGGGATGATGGATGTGTAGAGCACTCCTAACACAAATGGTGTGACAATTTCCTACAGAGTTGCAGTACACCCGAGAGTTATTGTATCAATTATCTAATCTCACCCAAAAGGGTAAATCGGTTGTCATGGTTTGACTGTAAACGCAAATTTTATCATACTTTGATGCCTTGCACGGAGACAGGACCACGGGAGTCCAAATGTGAAACCAGCAAAACTCAACTCACACATGAGAATATATAAATGAGAACAAAGTAAGATATACCACGGCAGTATACACGCATGGCATTTTCATGTCATGCGAACAAAGTAAGATATATAAACGTAGAATATTCCATTTGATCAGTCGGAGCAATTAAACATTTGAAAGCTTTGCACGATGGAATCTCTGTACGCTAGGTACTAGCCTCGACTCACACAAGAGAATGGTAACAACATCAGTCCGTCTGGTCAGGTGTGTGCTAAGAAGACATACTCGTATATGTACGTATAGACAGTGTATGTATGATGCTACATGCGTGTCTTGTAGTAATCCAAAAAATCAATGAGGAGGTTCGATGTGTCTTCTAGAATGTATGATGCTACATTCGACGGTTCAAGGCACCGGTTACCCTTTTGCGTCGCCGACCACGGGAGCGCGACGGCAAATTCTTGCGCAAATTCTTGTGCTACACTGCAGATTCTTGCGCACAGCAGGATGGATCGATGTTGTGGTCTCCATGCGACCAGATGTACGTTAAATCCAGCTCCCCGTGCGTGAACCGTGAAGAACCATCGAATGCCTTGCACGGGGGTCCAAATGTGAAACCAGCAAAGTTCAGAATGAACCATCTACCTCTTCATCTCTATCCGATCCCTGGTTCACACCATAGAGTTCGATAATTTCTACAGTACCGGGAGAATTTCCTTTTACCTTTTTGTGTGTTTTTTTTTGTTGTGCTTGCTGTGATTAGCAGATAAAAAAACCGCTGCAGACGGTAATTATTCACTCCTTCCCCCTGATTGCCATCGATATTCCTATAGTTGTGCTCATGTCATGCGAACAAAGTAAGATATATAAATGTAGAATATTCCATTTGATCAGTCCGAGCAAACATTTGAAAGTTTTGCATTTGATCAGTTCGATGTGGACCTTCGAGCTCATTGTTGCAGCAGCACTACAAATACAATCGTCTTAAGCCTGCATGTAGCTGCATTTCCTACAGAGTTGCAGTACACCTCAAAGTTATTGTATCAATTATCTAATCTCACCCAAAAGGGTAACTCGGTTGTGATGGTTTGAGTGTAAACGCAAATTTTATCACGCGTTAGCATATCTACATCACCACGTGAGACCATGACAACCATCGAATGCCTTGCACGAAGACAGGACCAGAATGTGAAACAAATCAAATCTAGTGGACCAGAATGAACCGTGGTTCATGGATTCCCCTTCTTTTCTCCGTGCAGAATGAACCAAAGTCCAGAATGAACCGCCATCTCTTCATCTCTATCCGATCCTTGGTTCATGGATTACCCTTCTTTTCTCTCTCTTCAACTCTATCAGTCAGCCACATCCGCTGCTGCTGTGATAGATACGAGGTGTATTTATCGTGTTCCTCTTCCTGTCCACCATCCGATGCCAGTATGCACGATCCGATGAAAAGGTGGTGCAGAGATTTCAGGCGCCACGATCCTATGCCATTCGACACGGTTGTACTCCAAAATACGCTAGATTCTCTGGCGACATCCATTAGAGATTGTTTGGGTTTGTAATCTTACTTTCAGTTGAAGTCGTAGTCATATATGACTTGGTGATCGTGTATAAATTTAGTCGTGGTTGTATACTTGTATAAGAGTCTGCTTCATAGTCGTAGTCGAATTGGAGTCATAGTCATAGTTGAGTACGACTTCGAGTCCTTCTCCAAGACGTGGTTGAAGAGCAGGGTATAAAAGGGTAGACCATCATACCGAAAGAAAGGGCGGTGAAGAGCACCAAGTCGACAAGATGTAATCGCAGATGGGGTGCGAGGAAGAGTGCGACCGGTGTGGTCACAGGAGCACCGAGTGGAGGCGATGTAGTCGCAAAGGAGGTGCAAAGCTTGGAGCGACCGGCGTGGTCATAGGCGGTCGGTGTGACCGCAGAGCATGAAGCGACCAGCGAGGTCATAGATGATCAACATGATTGCAGAGGAGAGAGACGACCAGTGTGGTCAGATGAGATGACCGGCGTGATTGCAAACGTGATCGCAAGAGCAGCAAACTTGGTCACTCTGTCGCCCATGCCGCCGCCGCTTTCCCGGGACGTATTAGAGCATGTACAATGCAAGATGCTTATATATGAATACTTAAAGAGAGAAAATATAGCCACATCATCAAGCACTCATGCAAAAGTTATTTCCTCCAATGCAAGCATCTCTTCCATGGGTGCTTAGATGCTATATTATCTATTAATAGGTATAGTTATACACATAAGCACCTACTAAGCACCGATGCTTATTTAAGCATCGATGCTTAAAAATAAGCACCTTATCTATCTTATATGGCAAAAAAATCAATTTTTTATTGCTAAATATCTCTCTAAGTATCTGTATTGTACACGCTCTTATACAGGCTTAGTTACAAGCAGGAATGCTTAACTGGGACGCCGTGTGTCCTGGCCATGCATCCACAAGGAGCAGAAGGGTATACCACGAATCCAAACAATGCGAAATTGCTGTTGTGCCGGCCTCTGCGTATGATCGAATCTTCCGTTACGAGCCATAGATCCTTATCTCCCTTATCTCCGTGGTGAAGGCTTCGGGTAATCTTTTGACGGTCTTCCTACAGTTTTTTTCACTTACTAGTATTTTTCACTTACTGTTTGGTCTTTTTGGTATACACAAGTTTCAACTTTCGCCATTTTCATATATACTTCCTTTCGTCACCTCCTTTAGCCCAAGTCGCTTAGATTTGTTCACAAATGACAAATGACCATCTTGCCTTTACAAAATTAAGGTACACGTGTCGGCCCTTCACACAACACCCACCCACACTGGGCAAGGCCACATGCACTGAGGCCGGCGAACAGATCGGGCCGACGGTGGCAGACGTACGGTCAACATGGGCGAGCTGTCGCGTGGTCAACATGGGCTCGATTGTCATTGACGCGGTGGCTCAAGCTCAAAGTATATTGAATCGATAGATGCTGTTCCAAGTGATCCGCACCTCCTTGTTTCTTTTTCTTTTCAAGGTGGAAAGTAAAAGAATATTACTAACGGCTAATGTTAGTCTCATCAGTCATCTCCGGTGTCATGAAAGATTAATTTAGTGACAGAACTCTTATTAATAATTATTCCTGGATGGGACTATGAGTAGTAACTACTACCAACTCTCTTTTCCTGCCTATTATTTTAGACATCAACACGATTTTTAACATACATATTTGAGAAATAATCTGATCATATAACAGTAAAAGTTATTAAAAGTATATATAATAATATACAAGTACTTTGATGATAAATCTACGGAGCGTCTAATTGTATGTGTTCGTAAACGACCTCTATTTGATAACAGATGGAGTACTGCGCGCCAACCGCGGGCAACAGTAATTTGCCATTAGGCAATGCTCCAACAGTAATTTGCCATTGGAGATGTTGTTTTGACCCCGATGCTTACGTACGTTCATTGAGAGGAGTAGATTATCATCACATAGGTTTTAATACGGTTGTCACTTTGTGAGATATGACAACAGAAATTAAAGACGTAATAAAGTGGAAGAATCATGTGATGAAGTTGTTTGGGACAAAAGTTGCACCACAAGTGGTTAACGAGTTTATCAAAATCATGAAGTCTCATGACTTCACTTGGTGAAGATGGTAGATAGCTTGTCACTGTCCAAACCTCAATGTGCATAGATATCTTTTTAGATGATTTTCTTCCTTTCTCTCTCAATGCTCTCTCTCTCTCTCTCTCTTCGGCGACACTGACTCAACCAGTAGGCAAGAATGGAATCGGATTGATAGATCGATCGTACCTAAACAATTAGGCCTATCGAGCTAACTAGGCCCCATAGCGCCTTGCAAAGCTCTCCTTGTTCGGCAGGTCCTGTCGAGCAGGCAGGATGCCAAGCTCCCTGGCTATTGAACCGTGTCCGTTCAATCTTGTTTCAAGAAAACGGGTGCCAAGCGGTGGGCCCGATCACGAATAGAATTACCGCTAGCTCTCCGGCCGGCTAGTCCGCGGCTCTTCACATCAGTATTTTTTTTTTCCAAACTTAACTATTTTGCTAACTAGTTCAATACTTTTGTTTTGATACACACTACAATCATAATTTTTCGGGCATGTTGGCTCAACATTGTTGAGATTTGCCCACAGGGCCCACACCATTAGCTCTGCAATGCGAGTTTAGCAGATAGAACAGACGACGCCTTTCATATACCACGTCATCCCAGCTCAGCAGGACACGCGCAACATGACAGACGAAGCGAGCATGGCAACCAAAGCCTGCGGAATATAGACAACATGATCGGGCTCATGCTTGGGGCGCATAGAGATCAGAGATGGATGATACGTGTAGAAGATACGGGAGGTGCGGTCCGGAGGCTACGACATGTGGTGGATGATGCGTGGAGAAGCTACGGGAGGTGCGGTCCTGGAGGCTTTGACATGCGCGTTAGAAAAATTGGAATTTTGAAAAACCTGTGTTAGGAAGGGTATCGGGTCCCTTTGCTGTTGGAATTGGATTAGAATTTATGGGCTTAGGATAAGCTCAGATTTTGGGCCCTAGACTATAAATAGAGGTGGGGTTGGAGGTTAATCCCGTGGCTTTTGGATGGACTAATTTCGTGCTAGGATTTAGAGGTGCTAGAATAGCATTTTGTAGCTACTATGATGCAAAAAATAATATATCTATTTTAAGGAAAAAAGAAATGGCAGGCGGCGGCGCATCTTTTGCATTGCTTTGGTCGAGTCCACCGTTGGCGTCGTCCTCATCTGAAATCCAGTGCAATCATCATCGAATTCATCCTCGCACGCCGTGAAGAAAAAGAAAAGGCGTAACCGGACTGCACGCGTCGTCCCGTGCGTGAACCAGCGGCATAGTGTAAGCAACAGCAAGAGACATCTTCACAAGACAGAGAAAAATTAGAATATTAGCATTGGGTTTGGGTGGACACGAAGCAATAGGATGGCATAGTGTTTAATATATGCTTAGGCTGCAATGCTCTATGTCACATCAAGCAAAAGAAAAGGTTTCTTTTCTAAACTTTTCTCTGATATAGCACTGGAAGTTTTCATTAATATTTTATTTGCTCTTGCGTGCTCTGCTTGCTAGCTAGGGTCTTTATCTATGAGACTATGCATAATTGGGACATATGTCTAGTACGAATAGGTCATTGATGCGTGTATCACTGCATACAACGAGTTGGTTGTTCGGTCAGTCACACCATAGAATTCGATAATTGCTACAGTATCAAGAGAATTTCCTTTTACCTTTTTTGTGTTTTTTGTGTGCTTACTGTGATTAGCAGATAAAAAACCCGCTGTAGACGATAATCATTTAGCCCTTTCCTCATCGAATGCAAATTTTATCACGTACTATCAGCGCGTTAGCATATCTACACCACCACGTGAGACCATCGAATGGTCGGAGTCCAACAAATGTGAAACCATCAAAACTAGTAGACCGTCCACAAATGAACCGTCTAGAATGAACTAGTAGACCATCTATTAATTAACCAAAGTCCAGAATGAACCGTCTTCATCTCTATCCGATCCTTGATTCCCCTTCTTTTCGATCTCTATCAGAAAATATATATCAACGAAAGAGACGTTACTTGCACCGGTTCGCAAAACACGTGTAATCACCGGCCGGTTCTTACTGAGTTAATTGGCTCTTAAGTATGCTTTTTTTTCCAGTGTACAACGATTCGCTGTTGTCCAGTGGAATAGCAGGTACAACGATTCGCAGTCTGTGTAATGCACCATTTGTGTACGTCAGCTGTGATGTCTGTGTAATGCACCATTTGTGTACGTCAGCTCTGATGTCAAGTGACCTTTTGCTTTAATTAGATTTTATTCATGGTGCATTGTACCGACGTCCAGCGAGCGCTATAAAATGCGCCTCTTCTGCGAACCACGAGAGGCCTGAGCCCTGAGCCAAGAACAGAAGCCAAGCAAAAGCGAGCCAAGAACAGCCCAGATCCTGCCCTCACAGGAAGATATGGCGTCCGAATCTTCCAACGCCAACCTCGCCGACCGCGTGGACGACGACTACTTCCTCCTCAACCACGAGGCCGTCGAGCTCCAGGAGGCGATGTCCGACATGACGTACGCCGCCGGGATCCAGCTCCAGGAGGTGCTCTCCGACGACATCAGGACCACGTTCTCGCGCCCACCAAGTCACGATGCAGCTGCTATCATAGGTGAGTGCTCCTCCGCCTCTTCGTCGTCGTCTTCTCGGTCCAGTATCGCCGAGGAGTTCTTCTGCAAGATCTGCATGGAAGCGGTGCGGCGCTCGGACGAGCACCGCGCCAGCCGCGGCTGCGCGCACGCCTTCTGCGCCGCCTGCCTCACCTACTACATCGGCGCCAAGATCCATGACAGGATCGCCGACGTCAAGTGCCCCGAGGAGGGGTGCGTCGCCGTCCTCGACCCGGCGCTCTGCCAGGGCATACTCCCCCGGGACGACTTCGAGCGGTGGGGTGCCTCGCTGTGCGAGTCCATGGTGCTCGGGGCAAAGAAGGCCTACTGCCCCTTCAAGGACTGCTTGGCGATGATGGTGATGGAGCATGGAGACGTCGCGGAGTCGGAGTGCCCGAGCTGCAAGGGGCACTTCTGCGCGCAGTGCGGCGTGCCGTGGCACGCCGGCTCCGACTGCGCCGCGTACAGGAAGCTCGGGAAGGGCAAGGGGGACAAGGGTAAGGATGACATGATGCTGCTGGAGATGGCCAAGGAGAAGAAGTGGAAGAGGTGCCCCGGGTGCAAGCAAATGGTGGAGAAAGTCGACGGTTGTTCGCACATTACCTGCAGGTGGTACATACTATTGTCGTCTATTTGTTGCATGGTTTTTGCAGAAATGATAGCAGTACTAATTAATTTATGTACAGTTTTAGCACCGCTTAGTGTTGCTGCATCAAACTGATGGTTTCGAGCTTTTTGCAGGTGTGGCTACGAGTTCTGCTATGGATGTCGCGTGAAGTGGGAGAGGGCTCATATCTGCGCCTAACTTGAATGTTAAACGTCATATCGGCCTCTGATGTCATGTTTCGGCTCAAAACTTGTTTGATGTCTTGCCCATGGATTCAGCTGCATATCCGCAGCTAGCTAGGGACGTTATCTGGGAAATAAAAATATGCTGAATTTCATATTTATGGTTGTATCACCTCAAGAGTACGCAATCAATGCCATCAGCAAAAGCTAATATATTAAACACCTCCTAAACTAATAGTTGGGATTCCCTGTAAGTGGCAATATCTGTGTTTTTGCTTGTGAACAATCCCCTTTGTGCTCCTGTACATTTTTCTACTCCTTTTGTGCTTCTTCTGGATTATGCTCTGATTATGTTGTTCCAAAACTAGTCCTACATAGTAGCTGGTTTGTGACTGACTGTAGAAAGCAGGCTAAATCGGTAACTTTTGGCCTTGGAGGAAAAGGTAATTAAATTAGCCAAAAGTAATTTTTGGATTGGAGGGGGAGCATGCACGGTTATTTTTGACCACCTTTTGCATGTGCAAGCTGTCGCGTGGTCAACATGGGCTTCTGGACTGTCATTGACGCGGTGGCTCAAGCTCGAAGTATATTGAATTGATAGATGCTGTTCCAAGTGACCCGCACCTCCTTGTTTCTTTTTCTTTTCAAGGTGGAGATGTTGTTTTGACCCCGATGCTTACGTACGTTCATTGAGAGGAGTAGATTATCATCACATAGGTTTTAATACGGTTGTCACTTTGTGAGATATGACAACAGAAATTAAAGACGTAATAAAATGGAAGAATCATGTGATGAAGTTGTTTGGGACAAAAGTTAAGCACCGATGCTTATTTAAGCACCTACTAAGCATCGATGCTTAAAAATAAGCACCTTATCTATCTTATATGGCAAAAAAAATCAATTTTTTATTGCTAAATATCTCTCTAAGTATCTGTATTGTACACGCTCTTATACAGGCTTAGTTACAAGCAGGAATGCTTAACTGGGACGCCGTGTGTCCTGGCCATGCATCCACAAGGAGCAGAAGGGTATACCACGAATCCAAACAATGCGAAATTGCTGTTGTGCCGGCCTCTGCGTATGATCGAATCTTCCGTTACGAGCCATAGATCCTTATCTCCCCTTATCTCCGTGGTGAAGGCTTCGGGTAATCTTTTGACGGTCTTCCTACAGTTTTTTTCACTTACTAGTATTTTTCACTTACTGTTTGGTCTTTTTGGTATACACAAGTTTCAACTTTCGCCATTTTCATATATACTTCCTTTCGTCACCTCCTTTAGCCCAAGTCGCTTAGATTTGTTCACAAATGACAAATGACCATCTTGCCTTTACAAAATTAAGGTACACGTGTCGGCCCTTCACACACAACACCCACCCACACTGGGCAAGGCCACATGCACTGAGGCCGGCGAACAGATCGGGCCGACGGTGGCAGACGTACGGTCAACATGGGCGAGCTGTCGCGTGGTCAACATGGGCTCGATTGTCATTGACGCGGTGGCTCAAGCTCAAAGTATATTGAATCGATAGATGCTGTTCCAAGTGATCCGCACCTCCTTGTTTCTTTTTCTTTTCAAGGTGGAAAGTAAAAGAATATTACTAACGGCTAATGTTAGTCTCATCAGTCATCTCCGGTGTCATGAAAGATTAATTTAGTGACAGAACTCTTATTAATAATTATTCCTGGATGGGACTATGAGTAGTAACTACTACCAACTCTCTTTTCCTGCCTATTATTTTAGACATCAACACGATTTTTAACATACATATTTGAGAAATAATCTGATCATATAACAGTAAAAGTTATTAAAAGTATATATAATAATATACAAGTACTTTGATGATAAATCTACGGAGCGTCTAATTGTATGTGTTCGTAAACGACCTCTATTTGATAACAGATGGAGTACTGCGCGCCAACCGCGGGCAACAGTAATTTGCCATTAGGCAATGCTCCAACAGTAATTTGCCATTGGAGATGTTGTTTTGACCCCGATGCTTACGTACGTTCATTGAGAGGAGTAGATTATCATCACATAGGTTTTAATACGGTTGTCACTTTGTGAGATATGACAACAGAAATTAAAGACGTAATAAAGTGGAAGAATCATGTGATGAAGTTGTTTGGGACAAAAGTTGCACCACAAGTGGTTAACGAGTTTATCAAAATCATGAAGTCTCATGACTTCACTTGGTGAAGATGGTAGATAGCTTGTCACTGTCCAAACCTCAATGTGCATAGATATCTTTTAGATGATTTTCTTCCTTTCTCTCTCAATGCTCTCTCTCTCTCTCTCGGCGACACTGACTCAACCAGTAGGCAAGAATGGAATCGGATTGATAGATCGATCGTACCTAAACAATTAGGCCTATCGAGCTAACTAGGCCCCATAGCGCCTTGCAAAGCTCTCCTTGTTCGGCAGGTCCTGTCGAGCAGGCAGGATGCCAAGCTCCCTGGCTATTGAACCGTGTCCGTTCAATCTTGTTTCAAGAAAACGGGTGCCAAGCGGTGGGCCCGATCACGAATAGAATTACCGCTAGCTCTCCGGCCGGCTAGTCCGCGGCTCTTCACATCAGTATTTTTTTTTTCCAAACTTAACTATTTTGCTAACTAGTTCAATACTTTTGTTTTGATACACACTACAATCATAATTTTTCGGGCATGTTGGCTCAACATTGTTGAGATTTGCCCACAGGGCCCACACCATTAGCTCTGCAATGCGAGTTTAGCAGATAGAACAGACGACGCCTTTCATATACCACGTCATCCCAGCTCAGCAGGACACGCGCAACATGACAGACGAAGCGAGCATGGCAACCAAAGCCTGCGGAATATAGACAACATGATCGGGCTCATGCTTGGGGCGCATAGAGATCAGAGATGGATGATACGTGTAGAAGATACGGGAGGTGCGGTCCGGAGGCTACGACATGTGGTGGATGATGCGTGGAGAAGCTACGGGAGGTGCGGTCCTGGAGGCTTTGACATGCGCGTTAGAAAAATTGGAATTTTGAAAAACCTGTGTTAGGAAGGGTATCGGGTCCCTTTGCTGTTGGAATTGGATTAGAATTTATGGGCTTAGGATAAGCTCAGATTTTGGGCCCTAGACTATAAATAGAGGTGGGGTTGGAGGTTAATCCCGTGGCTTTTGGATGGACTAATTTCGTGCTAGGATTTAGAGGTGCTAGAATAGCATTTTGTAGCTACTATGATGCAAAAAATAATATATCTATTTTAAGGAAAAAAGAAATGGCAGGCGGCGGCGCATCTTTTGCATTGCTTTGGTCGAGTCCACCGTTGGCGTCGTCCTCATCTGAAATCCAGTGCAATCATCATCGAATTCATCCTCGCACGCCGTGAAGAAAAAGAAAAGGCGTAACCGGACTGCACGCGTCGTCCCGTGCGTGAACCAGCGGCATAGTGTAAGCAACAGCAAGAGACATCTTCACAAGACAGAGAAAATTAGAATATTAGCATTGGGTTTGGGTGGACACGAAGCAATAGGATGGCATAGTGTTTAATATATGCTTAGGCTGCAATGCTCTATGTCACATCAAGCAAAAGAAAAGGTTTCTTTTCTAAACTTTTCTCTGATATAGCACTGGAAGTTTTCATTAATATTTTATTTGCTCTTGCGTGCTCTGCTTGCTAGCTAGGGTCTTTATCTATGAGACTATGCATAATTGGGACATATGTCTAGTACGAATAGGTCATTGATGCGTGTATCACTGCATACAACGAGTTGGTTGTTCGGTCAGTCACACCATAGAATTCGATAATTGCTACAGTATCAAGAGAATTTCCTTTTACCTTTTTTGTGTTTTTTGTGTGCTTACTGTGATTAGCAGATAAAAAACCCGCTGTAGACGATAATCATTTAGCCCTTTCCTCATCGAATGCAAATTTTATCACGTACTATCAGCGCGTTAGCATATCTACACCACCACGTGAGACCATCGAATGGTCGGAGTCCAACAAATGTGAAACCATCAAAACTAGTAGACCGTCCACAAATGAACCGTCTAGAATGAACTAGTAGACCATCTATTAATTAACCAAAGTCCAGAATGAACCGTCTTCATCTCTATCCGATCCTTGGATTCCCCTTCTTTTCGATCTCTATCAGAAAATATATATCAACGAAAGAGACGTTACTTGCACCGGTTCGCAAAACACGTGTAATCACCGGCCGGTTCTTACTGAGTTAATTGGCTCTTAAGTATGCTTTTTTTTCCAGTGTACAACGATTCGCTGTTGTCCAGTGGAATAGCAGGTACAACGATTCGCAGTCTGTGTAATGCACCATTTGTGTACGTCAGCTGTGATGTCTGTGTAATGCACCATTTGTGTACGTCAGCTCTGATGTCAAGTGACCTTTTGCTTTAATTAGATTTTATTCATGGTGCATTGTACCGACGTCCAGCGAGCGCTATAAAATGCGCCTCTTCTGCGAACCACGAGAGGCCTGAGCCCTGAGCCAAGAACAGAAGCCAAGCAAAAGCGAGCCAAGAACAGCCCAGATCCTGCCCTCACAGGAAGATATGGCGTCCGAATCTTCCAACGCCAACCTCGCCGACCGCGTGGACGACGACTACTTCCTCCTCAACCACGAGGCCGTCGAGCTCCAGGAGGCGATGTCCGACATGACGTACGCCGCCGGGATCCAGCTCCAGGAGGTGCTCTCCGACGACATCAGGACCACGTTCTCGCGCCCACCAAGTCACGATGCAGCTGCTATCATAGGTGAGTGCTCCTCCGCCTCTTCGTCGTCGTCTTCTCGGTCCAGTATCGCCGAGGAGTTCTTCTGCAAGATCTGCATGGAAGCGGTGCGGCGCTCGGACGAGCACCGCGCCAGCCGCGGCTGCGCGCACGCCTTCTGCGCCGCCTGCCTCACCTACTACATCGGCGCCAAGATCCATGACAGGATCGCCGACGTCAAGTGCCCCGAGGAGGGTGCGTCGCCGTCCTCGACCCGGCGCTCTGCCAGGCATACTCCCCGGGACGACTTCGAGCGGTGGGGTGCCTCGCTGTGCGAGTCCATGGTGCTCGGGGCAAAGAAGGCCTACTGCCCCTTCAAGGACTGCTTGGCGATGATGGTGATGGAGCATGGAGACGTCGCGGAGTCGGAGGTGCCCGAGCTGCAGGGCACTTCTGCGCGCAGTGCGGCGTGCCGTGGCACGCCGGCTCCGACTGCGCCGCGTACAGGAAGCTCGGGAAGGGCAAGGGGACAAGGGTAAGGATGACATGATGCTGCTGGAGATGGCCAAGGAGAAGAAGTGGAAGAGGTGCCCCGGGTGCAAGCAAATGGTGGAGAAAGTCGACGGTTGTTCGCACATTACCTGCAGGTGGTACATACTATTGTCGTCTATTTGTTGCATGGTTTTTGCAGAAATGATAGCAGTACTAATTAATTTATGTACAGTTTTAGCACCGCTTAGTGTTGCTGCATCAAACTGATGGTTTCGAGCTTTTGCAGGTGTGGCTACGAGTTCTGCTATGGATGTCGCGTGAAGTGGGAGAGGGCTCATATCTGCGCCTAACTTGAATGTTAAACGTCATATCGGCCTCTGATGTCATGTTTCGGCTCAAAACTTGTTTGATGTCTTGCCCATGGATTCAGCTGCATATCCGCAGCTAGCTAGGGACGTTATCTGGGAAATAAAAATATGCTGAATTTCATATTTATGGTTGTATCACCTCAAGAGTACGCAATCAATGCCATCAGCAAAAGCTAATATATTAAACACCTCCTAAACTAATAGTTGGGATTCCCTGTAAGTGGCAATATCTGTGTTTTTGCTTGTGAACAATCCCCTTTGTGCTCCTGTACATTTTTTCTACTCCTTTTGTGCTTCTTCTGGATTATGCTCTGATTATGTTGTTCCAAAACTAGTCCTACATAGTAGCTGGTTTGTGACTGACTGTAGAAAGCGGGCTAAATCGGTAACTTTTGGCCTTGGAGGAAAAGGTAATTAAATTAGCCAAAAGTAATTTTTGGATTGGAGGGGGAGCATGCACGGTTATTTTTGACCACCTTTTGCATGTGCAAGCTGTCGCGTGGTCAACATGGGCTTCTGGACTGTCATTGACGCGGTGGCTCAAGCTCGAAGTATATTGAATTGATAGATGCTGTTCCAAGTGACCCGCACCTCCTTGTTTCTTTTTCTTTTCAAGGTGGAGATGTTGTTTTGACCCCGATGCTTACGTACGTTCATTGAGAGGAGTAGATTATCATCACATAGGTTTTAATACGGTTGTCACTTTGTGAGATATGACAACAGAAATTAAAGACGTAATAAAATGGAAGAATCATGTGATGAAGTTGTTTGGGACAAAAGTTAAGCACCGATGCTTATTTAAGCACCTACTAAGCATCGATGCTTAAAAATAAGCACCTTATCTATCTTATATGGCAAAAAAAATCAATTTTTTATTGCTAAATATCTCTCTAAGTATCTGTATTGTACACGCTCTTATACAGGCTTAGTTACAAGCAGGAATGCTTAACTGGGACGCCGTGTGTCCTGGCCATGCATCCACAAGGAGCAGAAGGGTATACCACGAATCCAAACAATGCGAAATTGCTGTTGTGCCGGCCTCTGCGTATGATCGAATCTTCCGTTACGAGCCATAGATCCTTATCTCCCCTTATCTCCGTGGTGAAGGCTTCGGGTAATCTTTTGACGGTCTTCCTACAGTTTTTTTCACTTACTAGTATTTTTCACTTACTGTTTGGTCTTTTTGGTATACACAAGTTTCAACTTTCGCCATTTTCATATATACTTCCTTTCGTCACCTCCTTTAGCCCAAGTCGCTTAGATTTGTTCACAAATGACAAATGACCATCTTGCCTTTACAAAATTAAGGTACACGTGTCGGCCCTTCACACACAACACCCACCCACACTGGGCAAGGCCACATGCACTGAGGCCGGCGAACAGATCGGGCCGACGGTGGCAGACGTACGGTCAACATGGGCGAGCTGTCGCGTGGTCAACATGGGCTCGATTGTCATTGACGCGGTGGCTCAAGCTCAAAGTATATTGAATCGATAGATGCTGTTCCAAGTGATCCGCACCTCCTTGTTTCTTTTTCTTTTCAAGGTGGAAAGTAAAAGAATATTACTAACGGCTAATGTTAGTCTCATCAGTCATCTCCGGTGTCATGAAAGATTAATTTAGTGACAGAACTCTTATTAATAATTATTCCTGGATGGGACTATGAGTAGTAACTACTACCAACTCTCTTTTTCCTGCCTATTATTTTAGACATCAACACGATTTTTAACATACATATTTGAGAAATAATCTGATCATATAACAGTAAAAGTTATTAAAAGTATATATAATAATATACAAGTACTTTGATGATAAATCTACGGAGCGTCTAATTGTATGTGTTCGTAAACGACCTCTATTTGATAACAGATGGAGTACTGCGCGCCAACCGCGGGCAACAGTAATTTGCCATTAGGCAATGCTCCAACAGTAATTTGCCATTGGAGATGTTGTTTTGACCCCGATGCTTACGTACGTTCATTGAGAGGAGTAGATTATCATCACATAGGTTTTAATACGGTTGTCACTTTGTGAGATATGACAACAGAAATTAAAGACGTAATAAAGTGGAAGAATCATGTGATGAAGTTGTTTGGGACAAAAGTTGCACCACAAGTGGTTAACGAGTTTATCAAAATCATGAAGTCTCATGACTTCACTTGGTGAAGATGGTAGATAGCTTGTCACTGTCCAAACCTCAAAGCGGACTAACAATTTATTTGTAACGCCAAGTTTGGCTTAGTTTTCATATGCTTCCTTTAAGCAAAAACCAAATAGGCCCAATCAAGTGTATCATAACTTTCCTTCCTTCCGAAACGGAAAAGGAAGCAAAAACATAGAAAAGAAAAATATAAGGCCATCCACTCATCAGTTGCTGGTCCTACCGTCTACCAGAGTTTGTAACGCATAGATATGTCAGTTGTACTGTGATACGTCAACACAATGTTTTCTCCTCAACGTCTCCTACTGTCCTGAATCATCACTAAATAATCGTACGAAGAAGATACGCTAGGAAGAAATGATGTCATGAAATTTGTAAGAGCAGTGCTATTATGCTTTACTCTTCAATAAGAGTACTACTAATCTTAAAGCAAACGAGTGGGTAAGTAACATCTATTTACCATTCATCGTACTTTAAAAGTTATACAAATCACTGTTGAGAAAAGTATAAAAACACCTCTCAATTTGTAAATCCTAGAATATCCACAAGCAGCCAAAAGCCCTAGTTTTCAGGGGTTTTTTTTTAAATGTAGAACATCTTCATAATCATTTTACAGTGTGAGCTCCAAAAATAGTCAAGTAGGTTTTTATCCCTACAAAGGGCATTTTGGAACGTACGAAATTCACAAGTAACAGTTCATTTTTTTAAAAAAATTTAGAGAATCTCCGTATATTAAACGAGACATAAAATATATTGTATATTTACATTATAGTATATATTAGCTGCACCACAATTGCGACCGGAAGGGCAGAGGGCACCCCCAGTTTTGTTTTTCCGCTTGCTAAACTCCACATTTCAACTTTTCCAAAGGAAAACAGTGTACTGTACTATGCTTTTATGGACACCGGGAACATTAAGAGAAAAGGACACTAGTCTATTCAAATACTAAGTAAGACAGATGATTCCTTCCGAAACAAGAAATAATAATGAAATGATATGCAGGGATTTTCTTAATAGAAAATCCAATCTAATTAACTCACATAAGGTAAAGTAATTAATCTCTGTTCAAAAACAAATTAAGAGTGGTAAAAAAAATCAGAATGTCAAGCAATCCAGAAGGGGAAAATTGTGGTGGTATATACAATTTTTTTTTCATATATCTTATTCTTATGTTTATTAGTATGCTAAACAATATTAGACATATAAATTTCTATTCGTCAAGTTTTCTCTCAGTGCAAATAAGATGCTCCACCTTCGTTGGATATACCGTCATTCCCAAAGGCAAAGTGCTAGTAAACTGAAACTTTGTACTGTATTCTGAAAACATAAATAAATGAAAAAAAAAAGAACGGTTAAACAGTATGTAACTAGAAACATTTCATAAGAGGACATAATCAATGACAAGTCGAAAAAAAATCCTTTTCCAGCAGGATAACTGTAGAACCTTGTTGGAAGACTTAGAAAATTACCAAAGAATGGTTAACAACCAACCAATTAAAAACTAGTTCCCAAAATAGAATGCGTCATTTAAAAGAGACATTATATTTTAAGCTATCCATACAATCAGTAACACATTTGTTGTTGTATAATCATTTAAATTGTTTCTAATTGAAAGAATGACAATAATAGATAAAGAATGTCAATTTAATAAAAAGGCGGAACTTTAGGAAAACATATTTGCGATGTGACTGACGACATCACCAACAAAGGAGGTGAAGCACGATGAGCAGCAAGTTTCCACGAGAAATGCTGGCTCTCGACCATCACAAGCGTGATAACAACCGCCAGGAAAAGGATAAGGTGTAGCAACAACCATATCCCTGTTGTGCGCAATCCCAGACAAAGCTAAGATAGTGTGTGTTGCTCGCCGTGCTACATTCTTGAAAGCAGATTGATCTGAAACATACAAGAAGGATATGTTAGTCCAAGTTAAATAGCCATAGTTTACCAAATTGAAGCAGTCCAACACAGCTGACTTTGCACTCAGTTCCATGCACAATGGCCAGCATCATATCACAAACAAGCACCATCCAAAACAAGCAAAATTGTTGGCCATCAATACTACCAGTAACCATAACTCCATAAGCCCCCGAAAATGGTTCCTTCAAAACATAATCACAATCAAATTCACCCAATGCCAATGAAAGTAACCAGAAAAGTATTTCCAGTACTTCCAGGTCAGCAGATGCCACACCAGAAAAATGAATTTGCCTTGTTGCTGTAGCCACTTTAAACAATTTTGACCAATGAGACTCTGCAATGAGCATCAGCAGAACTATTTTTTTTTCTACCAACCATTATATCCACACAAAGCTAAGCTAGAAATCTTTGAGCAGAACATAGTAAATCTCTGGGTAATCAATAAAAAAGAAAAAGATAAAAATTAACTACCACACCCAAATGTTATGATGGTTATAAGTAGAAACACACGCGTGCTCGCAAAATTGATACATCAAAACAGTGGTCTGCTCAAATAGCTATACATACCCAATGGGGACTGAGCACAAATGCGTTTGAGACTCTTCTTGACAATAGGAATCAGCTGGTCCTTGGCACCTTCTATTTGTCGGAAATTGCTTCCATCCTCGTAGGTGCACTGAGTAAGATTACTTGCTGACTGAACAAAAGGTGAGCTACTCTGTTGGTTCTGCATAAAATCAGCCCTGGAACACAATGGGTTCACTCCTGTTGAAGCGCAGGTGTTCCATTGATTTTGTTCAGTTCCTGGTAGGGTTCTGTCATGCTGAACGTCATTCTGCCACTCATTATTTGCA
The DNA here is from genome assembly GCA_036346575.1 of Dendrocalamus sinicus. Classification (NCBI taxonomy): domain Eukaryota; kingdom Viridiplantae; phylum Streptophyta; class Magnoliopsida; order Poales; family Poaceae; genus Dendrocalamus; species Dendrocalamus sinicus. The sequence goes on from CM070673.1 coordinate 27,308,004, forward strand.
ATCCTTGGTCTAAATAGAAGAATGCGAATACGTCGGTTCAAGGCACGCCTCCTACCGAGAGTTGCGTGCCTTCCAGTAGGAGTCGATATAGAATCTGCTGAAATATGTGACTCAAGTCGCTTATCTTCCTCAGGGGTTTCTCTTGGAGAGATATTTAGATCAAATTCTTGCTGAGAAGACTGGATGCTGATTGGTGGTGGTCTCTGGAACATACCACTTGATATGGCTGTGCCAAACGATCCAGAACTAGTATCAGCAGGGTTGGTATTACTTTCTCTGCGGTGAACCAACCTGTCCTGCGATTGTGCATAAGAGGGCCCTCCCGCCGGATCTGCACCCTCCGCAGTACCAGTTCCTTCTGGTACTTCTCTTCCCAGACCAACACAATAAGTATGTGCTGAGGAATCACATATATCACACAGTAACATGAGATTGTCATCACCACCTTGATTGCACTCTATGCATACAACATTTTCATATGGATCTAACCAACGCCTCATTTCTTCTTCAGTGGGCTGGTATACCTGTTCAAGAAAGAAGTAAAACTAATGATAAGTGTGCTGAGTACCAACGGAAGAACACGCAAACTGCCACAAGGTTATACTACCCTTTTCTGGCTGACAGTACTTTTAAAGCTAACCATCACAAGAGTTCCAGTTGGCATCATAACAATGAGAAGGCTTTCTATAAGTTGATCATGCAAAATATAATGTGAAAGCCTAGAAGGTAATTAAGTCTTTAACATGTACAGATATAGCTCGGGTATCAAGGTTGCAAGTATAACAAGAACAGCCTTTATTAACCAAATAGATGAGTGTACCAAGAAAGGCTGCTGCAAGAGATTCATGAGCCATGATTATCAGCAGCTTACATTATTGAACCCTGAGTTAGAATGGCAACCTAAAAGTTATGGATATGTTGTCCCTAAAATTCCATGCCATATCTACTGAAACCTTTATCCACAAATCAACATTTTTGGATGGTTACAAGTGACAGCACACTTACTACGAATAATAACAGCCAACTGTGCGAGTACAAGGTCTAAGGCCTGCTATTTCCACGGGGACCGGATTATCATATGTCTAGTGGTCAGAGTATGTTGAAACTTGAAAAGGCAATGCCTTCCCATCTAAATACTTCACCCATGACCCATCCAAATAAAAGCTGTGTTGAGTAATGGAGAATGGTCTGCAGTCTGCAGATCTGTAATTCGATAACGATCAGAAGAGGAAACCGTTACCTGATCTCGTTTTTCTACCCTAATAACAGCTTTCCTCAACCCCAATCCCAGATCAGCCATTGATGACTTGGTAATTGTATTGAATCGCCGTTTACACAACGGGCACCTCGACTCCACCTTTGACCACTCCAGGATGCATGCAAAGCAGAAGTAGTGTGGGCAGCAATTAAGCACACCCTGTATTGTAGCTCTCTGCTCCTCCGAGAGGCAGATCCCACATATCTGTTTCAAAGCCTTCTCTGGCTTCTTCCCCTTCTCCTCCACCCTCCTCGGAACAAAGGTCCGTCGTGGCGGGGGTGCAGGCGGTTGTGGCGCTGTCTCTGGAGGCCTAGACACCCCCAAACCCATCAGTTCCTCCTCTGATATGACATAATCAGAATCCGATGACAACTCTGACCCAGATCCCCTCTTCCTCCGGCCCTTCTTCCCCTTGGTTCTCGCTGGCTGGGCCATTGGTGCTTCATTCTCGGCAGGTTCCTCATCAGATGTCACAAACTCAAAATCTGATGTGTCTGATTCGACCGACAGCCATGTTTCTGCCTCAAGAACCGGCTCTGGAGTGCCATCCCTTGTCTTCCTCGGCTTCTTCCTTGGCCGGAGATTCACCTCGTCCTGATCGTCCTTGGCAATGAAATCCTCATCTTCCTCCTCCTCCTCGTCTTCATAGTCGTCAGCCACCCATCGCTTCCTCCGCCGGCGCGCTGATGCGCCCTTCCTCGCCTTTCCCTTGGAAACCCTAGAACCGTTCCTCTTCTTCTTACGATGCTGGCGTCCGGCCGCCGGATTCCGCTTCGCCACGTGGTTCTTAACTTTTTTGGCGCGAATCGGGGCAAAGTCCCCCGATTCCTCGTCGTCTTCTTCGACCTCCTCCTCGTCCTCGTCCGGATCGAAGTCCTCGTCCTCCTCCTCGATCTCCTCCTCGTAGTCATCGTCGTCCTCGTGCCTCCGTCGCCGAGATCCCGCCGGCTTCCCCTTCCGGCCTCGGGTCCCGCCCTTGGCCGGACGCTTCGGCCGCGGCGTCTCGATCTCCAACTCCTCGTCCTCTTCCAGGTCCTCCTCCTCCCCCTCGAAATCCGCATCAGATTCGTCCTCCGTCTCCGGCTCAGGCTCCGGTTCCTCCTCCCCGTCCTCCTCATCAGAGCACGCAGCCGCGACATACTCCTCCTCCTCTACCTCCTCTTCGCTCTCGTCCACCACGTACTCCTCATCGTCGTCGTCCTCTCCGCCCATCTTCGTCCGCCGCAGGACGACCCTCCCGCTGGAGCCCATACCTACACGGCAAAACCAGCACAAATCCAAATCAATGAACCAGACCACTCCACGAACGAAAGCCGAAGACCAAATCCGAATCCCCCACGCCAATTGGCCGAATTACCCCCAGAGGGCAAAAATTCCATTTGGGGTGAAGAAAGAAAAAGGGGAAAACTGGGCATGCCTTAGAACACGAGAATTGAGGTGAAACAGTGGGCGACAAAAGACCAGCCTTTTCCACGAAAATAGAGCAGTAGAGTAGAGTAGAGCAAGCACAGGTAAGTACGATGCTGCTACAAATCCTTCCCTGTGTTGAAAACATTCCATTTTTAAACCCTCCGCAGTGAACAAGAAAACTTTTGATCACTGATTTCTGGTGCGATGCTATCTGGGTGGGTTTGAATGGAATCGGGCAGATAGATCGATCGTACCTAAACAATTCGGTGGGAATGCTTTGCGGTGCTCGGAGGCAGGAGACGGACGCCAAGGCCGCAGGAGCCCCGCACCGCACCGCACTGCACGATGGAGTGCGAGCGGAGACAACGAGAAGGAGGAAAGGGCCGGGGTGGGGCCCCGCCGTTTATCGTGTCACGAGCGAGCGGGTGGGCCCGATCACGGCTAGAATTACCGCTAGCTCTTTTAAATCTTTTTCTTTTCTAACTCCGGCCGGCACTGCAGTATTTTTTTCAAACTTAACTTCGGATATCTATTTTTACAAAAATAGTTTTATCTCTGAGCTCAGTAGATAAGACAGACGACGCCTTTCATGTACCACGTCATCCCAGCTCAGCAGGACACACGCAACATGACTGGCGAAGCGAGCATGGCAACCAAAACGCGCGGAATATAGACAGGGCTCACTGCCCTATCGAGCTAGCCAGGCTCCATAGCGCCTTGCAAAGCTCCCCTTGTTTGGCAGGTCCTGTCGAGCAGCTCAGGCTCGGTAACACCCTGCCGAGCTCCTATGGCTCGGTAGGTGTCCATTCAATCTTTTTTTTTTTGCTAACCAGTTCAATACTTGTGTTTTGATACGCCATTAGCTCTGCAATGGAATTTTTTGTACGGATAATCCATTTTTTATTCAAAATTACAGAAATATACCCGCGGGAATTTTTTTTACAAAAATAAGCTCAAGTCGCCCAATGGGAGAGCGATCGAGCCTATCGCCCAACCGTGCCGATTCTGTCACTGTCGCTCAACCATTGGGCGATCAGATCAATCGCCTCCCATTGGGCGACTTTTCATCTGATCGCCCAATGGTTGAGCGAAATATCAAACCTTCACCAAAAATAGTGAAAATTGGTGGAGCTATTCTTCATACATCCAAAAGCCTTGAGAAAAATTTGAGCAATTCCGCTCACGGATCAAAAGTTATAGCGCTTTCAATCGAGTAAACGCAATTTGAGTCACCGCACGGGGCTCGAGTGCGATCGCCCAACCATTGGGCGTTGCATGAAAGTCGCCAATGGGAGAAGCGGCTGGATGCAATCGCCCAATGGTAGAGCGATAGGGATAGAGTCGAACTTCGGTTGGGCGATAGGCTCCGCCGCCTCCCATTGGGCGACTTGAGCCTATTTTTGTAAAAAAAATTCGCGCGGGTATATTTCTGTAATTTTGAATAAAAAATGGATTATTGGTACCAAAAATTCTCTGCAATGCGAGTTGGACTGGAAGCGTACACGCGCGTGGTGAAACAAGGCAAAGATGGAACCAACCAACCAAGGTGACGGGGTACGCGTAGCATTTGAGGGAGCAAGTGGGTGATACACGGGCGGTCACGGTGAGGCCACGAGCGAAGCGATACCGTGCGATGCCGCCGTTAAAGCCTGCCTGCCGGTGCCGTAACAGATGCACCATCCTATAAAAGACAGAGACAGGCCGCCGTTTCTCAGCATCGAATCGATTCCACCGTTCTTTGGAAAAACACATATACATTACATTATATTTTCAAATATATAAGTCCAAAATACAGATTTTCAAATATATCATCCATTTATTCAACTTACTCTATCGTCTATTTATTCAACGACAGAGCTTCTGTCGTCAATTCAAATGGTGATAAAGGCTGTCACCATTTCACGACAGAGGATTATTTTGTAAATTTTTAAAATGGTGGTATATTTTTCTAATATTAACAAAAAATATATTATTTTTAAAAAATTTCATCTCATCTTTGGTACTATTGTTTTCTATAGGGCAAGAATCCAATGATTTCAAGAGAGTTGCATTATACCCTATGATTGTTTTGCCATTGCTATTTTTGGTCTCTCTACGATTCCTCTATCTACTTCATTCATTATACGCTACACGGCTCGTGCCATATCACATATGATAATGTGACTATTCCGTATATCGAAGGGGGTATTAGAACCAATGATAGATTAATTTGGTTAGTAAGAAGATCAAAAGCTTTAGGTGCCGACATTATCCCTGGATGGAGACGGCTCCGACAGCGGCGGTGCAGACAACGCCGGCCGGTGATCTCTTTCCTAGCACGAGCACCTTCCGTGTTGGGCTGGATTCCGCCTCCTCACCAAAGATATATCCCAAGGTTTTGTGTGTGCATGCGCCTATGCGTGTCTCCCCACAAGTTTCGACATTCGTTCGATTTCGATGTTTGCACATGCAATCGTCGTTTGAATCCCTCGGATTTCGACAAATTTGCTATTCAATTGTATGTGTAGATCCGCATAGGATTTTCGTAACTTTTGTTTCTATCGAATTGGAGTTTATAATTTGATACGAAATTTAACTTGAGCAATTAATACTCGAGGTGCCGAGAATGACTATGCTAGAATATGGTAGATATATTTATTAAGATCGAGTTTACTAAAATTTACTATGTATATATATGTTTAATACGGTACAACACAGGGCAGAGCAGCTAGATTTATTTTACAGAATCGGCTATGCAGACTGATGATCCACATGATCAGATTTGAATTGATCTTATAAACAATCTGATCATGATATGTGACTCATACATGTATGCTAGGGACTAATATACTTTAGACTCGTAAAACTAATTTGTTTGATCATGGTTGATGACATAGTTTATGTGTCTCACGGTGTACCGGAAAATGGGTGGGTCGCTTTATAATATTTAGAAGTGGAGTCTATAAATAAGCCTTTACTCTCTAACCTCATATGTAATTATGAACGGCACAACAAAAATATAGAGGAATAGACGGTAGACTAGATAACTTCTACAAAATCAAACTAGATTTTGGTTTAAGCTTGTGATTATAGTTTTCAACTTTTAGCTAAAATTATACTATAGTGGCCGTTAGTTTTTCCTGAGGAAAAGGAAAGAAAAATTGTAAAAACTATTATAACGTCGTAAACAATGCAAAGGAAAAAAGAAAAAAACTTTAAAACTAAAATAAACTGAAATTAGTAATCAACGTATTCTAAACGACTTCTAATTTAAATAAATTAAAAAGTAAAAAACCAAAAAGTAAAACGGTTTGGAGGGCAGCCGTTCGATGCATGCCGAGGATTACCTGCAGCATTGGCTGCAAAGCTTGTGGTTAAGGTAATTCTGCATGTAAATGTAGCCTGTAGTAGCACCTAGATGCTCCATGTCTGTCATAGTTGGCATGATTTGACTCAATTGCCAATTTTAACATCCATTTTTTATGTATGCAGCAAGCTCTGAAAAAAGTGGGCTGAAAGATGACACCACTTGTGTGGTGGTTGACATCATCCCATCTGATCACCGTTTGACATCGCCACAGTTGTCCCCAAAGAGAAACCGGATCAAGTTCAAGTCTCTTCTTTTTGGTAGAAGGTCACACAGTTCACTTGGAAAGCTTGGAGTCAAGTCTGCCTCTTTTGGCTCCGTGGAGGAGTTATTTGAAGAAGGCTCTGCAATGTTGGAAGAAAGGTATGTTCTAATTCCTGTTGTGATGATCCATCGTATACTTGTTGAGTTGATTGCTTTCTCATAGTTCAGTATGTTTTCTTATTTATTAAGCTATTTTACATCAGTGAGTTTTGATTGAACATCTATCACGCCTATTGCCTAAATGATCACATATCTTTAGTGTTAAGATTAGCGGGTTTTCTTGTTAATTTCTTAAGAGTATTTGGAGAGCCTGTTGTATGTCTCATGGTGTTATGTAGCTCTTTTATGTCCTTTTTTATCAAGTGCCTATTCTAATTTTTGGTCACTCTGTTTGTGTGATGAGAACTCACTAAGCCTCTTACCATCTGCGTTCGTATACATGATTATTCTTGTTTGGAAATGTATGCTTCTAGTTTTAGTTTTTAACCATGCATTTACACCTGCTGAACTATTTCATTGGTTCAGAATGTTTCTGTGCAGGCTGGAAGGCAACCATGTTGAACCCGGCTGGGAGGGTCACCCTCATTCGTGCAGTGCTTACGGCTATGCCCATCTATCAGCTTATAGCACTAGACTTTTCTAAGTGGGTTTTTAAAGCTATTGACAAGATAAGGAGAGCTTTCCTTTGGAAAGGTCGCAAAGATGTAATTGGAGGCCATTGCCTTGTTGCTTGGGATCGGGTCAAGAGGCCAATTCAGCTAGGAGGCTTGGGAATTCTCGATTTAGAGGTGCTTGGATGGTCTCTCCGAATGAGGTGGCTGTGGCTTAAAAAGACTCAACCCGACCGACCTTGGGCTGGTCTTGATATTCAAGTGCATCCTCATTCACTGGCTTTGTTCTCCGTCTCAGTCTCTTCTATTGTGGGGGATGGCAGCAGAACATTTTTTTGGAAGGACAAATGGCTGCATGGAAAATCCTTGCTTACTCTTGCACCAGCTCTTTGTTTATTTGTGCCACAAAGATTTGCTAATCGCAGAACAGTTCAGAGGCACTAATTGATGACAATTGATTCGAGATATTAGAGGTAGCCTTCCTAGTGAGGCACTTTTAGAGTATCTCCGCATTTGGGACCTCTTATCCGGTTTGTGCTCACCTGCACGGAGGATCAGCATGTTTGGACGCCATCGCCTCGGTGAATTCTCAACAAGATCACCTACCGTCGTTTTGGAGGGATCAGGAATTTGAGCCGTGGAAGGCAATTTGGAAAACCAGGCCCCTCCTCGTTGCAAATTCTTTGTTTGGTTGGTGCCTTAAACCGTTGTTGGACAATGGATCGCTTGGCCGTCGCGGTGGATCACCCGAGCATTGCCCTTTCTGTGATCAAGAGGAAGAGACTGTGCAACATTTGCTCACTCCTTGTGTGTTTACAAGGAGCGTGTGGTTTTCAGTGTTATCTCGGATTGGGCTGCAGCATTTAGCTCCGGGGGGGAATGACTGCATTTTTACAGATTGGTGGCGTCAAGCTTCTCAAGGGGTTCCCAAGGTTATTCGTAAGGGTTTCAATTCCTTGGTTGTGTTGGTGGCTTGGTTGATTTGGAAGCATAGGAATAGTTGTGTTTTTGAGGGCGCTTCTCCTACCCATAATGTTATCATGCGGGACATTAGTGAGGAGGCCAGTGTGTGGTGTATGGCGGGAGCTAAGGGGCTCCGTAGAATTTGGCATTGATGCCTCCTTGTTTTTGTTTTTTCCCCTAGGGGGGTTGAGTCGTCTAGACTCTTTTGTAATTATTACTTCTTCTTAATTCAATGATGCGGAGTTCTCCTGCGGATTCGAGAAAAAAAAAAGAATGTTTCTGTGGTAACTCTGGATAGAGTAATCAGTGCTGTACAAATCTAGTTAGACACTCCTATAGTTGGTGTCCCAAGATAGTGAACCATGCATCTCTTTTGACTCCTCTTCTGTTTTTTTCCTGCGTAATTCCGTTTCTCAATTTTCTTTGAATAGCTGCTGGCATAGGATGTTTCTATGACTATGATTATTTGTTGAAGCTTTTGTTGACATGCGTCTTCACTTTTGTTTCAGATTTCAGAGCATTTTTAGGTCAAAGATTCTAAAAATGTAGATGAACCAAATGTAATAATTTAATCAAGAGGTGTCAAAACTTGAGCACATATTGTGTGCCACATTTTATTAATAACTTACAACCAATAATAATGTTTAGCTGAATTCCCATGCTGCATACCATGATGCTGGGCACCATTTTGTCTTTTCTCATGCTTTGCTCCTGGATCGAAGGATTTTATAGTACAAGATAAAACAATCTGGTTGTTTTACATTTTGCATCTGCCTTCAGAAGTAGGTCTGGAGGTTGTACGTCATTCCTACATTTCAGTTTCTTTTCTCTAGATGGCACAGATAATATTTCTGCTGGAAGCCTGGAATAAACAAACTGCATGTTCAATGGTGATTTGGACTTAAGAGTGCTCTGAAGCTCTTCTGAAAATTTTGTGGTTATTATTCAAGCTATGTCAACACCTACTTCTGATTAATGTCGTTCTTTTTGTTAAGAAAAGCTAACCCAGAATTACTTCTCCATCTGCTCATACGAAGCCTTGCTCTTGCAGGTTGGGTAGAAATTTGTCCTTGAAAGCAGCTTCACCACCTTTTCGTTGTGCAATCTGCCAAGTGGACCAAGAACCATTTGAAGGTTTAATTGATGGCGGAGAATGGAGGTAGCTACTGCTCTTCCCCATGCGCACCATCTTTGTTTGGATTGTCGAAAAAAGAAAGACGCAATGGAAGGTAAAAGATCTAGCCACTCTACAGCTTGCAGGTGAAACAAAGCAGGACTCTGGCTAAGTCTGCCGCTCGGTGTAAAAACCAAAAGAGAGGAATAGGATAATATGTTGCTGAATCCAAGTAACTGCATTCTCGGCCTGGTACAAACCATATTTGGCTGCTAACTAGTTTGCTGTCTGATGAGGAGGTGGCAGGCGTCTATCGCCTCGCCGGTCCGCTCACCGAACAGAAAAAAACGATATTTTTATAAATACTACATGTATACGATTATTTCTATAAATACAATCCTAAATGGTGCCAAAGATGGCTTTTAACTCCATGGTCTTATCATTGCTAGCTAGGATTCTAAACAAGCAACAAGCATGAATGCAGAGGAAAGCCAAGTGGCACTCCCACAGCAACACGACAGAGAAAGAAATGGATGGATGGATGGATGGCTCACCAGAAGGAAGCAGCTTGCTCGGAAAGCTACGCCACTGAATAGTGAGTGATGGGTGACTGGGTGGGGTGTATACGTAAATAAATCGGAAGCTGGTAAATCGATAAATTATTTTAAAAATTTTATCTTGATAAATTGTTTTATAAAATGACAAAAATTATACTGTTTATTTGTTTTAAAAGCTAAAACTACATACCGTAAGTGATAAGTTGAAAGGAAGGTGACGGCTCACCAGAACAGAAGCAGAACCAAATGGCGCCTCCCCCGAAATGCACAACCCAGGATCGATTGCCGGCCGGCTGATGTGAAGATGATGACCTCCCAACCAGCGGCGGGCGCGGTCTCCTCTATAAAAGGGGCCCCCGCGCCACCTCCCTCCCTACGCCCAAAGCTTTCTCGCTCGCGTCGCGGCCGCGTTTTCTTCGTCTCCATCTCCAATCCTTCGTGCAAGGTAAGCTAGGTAGGTGAGGTCCAGATCCTAGGCTGGGCTCACGCGAGGAGCTGGCTTCCCTGGAGCTGGAGGCCGCGGCCGCCGAGACAGAGGAACAGCGCAACAAGTTCCTCGTCCTCCGCCTCTACGAGGCGCTCAACGCCCGCGACCACGCCGCCGTCCAGGGCCTCCTCGCCCCCGACCTCGAGTGGTGGTTCCATGGCCCGCCCGCGCACCAGCATATGATGCGCATCCTCACAGGGGCGTCTTCCTCGTCCTTCCGCTTCGTGCCACGCTCCGTCGACGCCTTCGGCTCCACCGTCATCGCCGAGGGGCCGTCCGCCACCGCCACCGACTCCTCCAAGACCTACTGGGTGCATGCGTGGACGGTGGGCCCGGATGGGGTGATCACCCAGCTGCGCGAGTACTTCAACACCGACCTCACCGTCACCCGCCTCGCCGGCGCCTCCAAGTGCATCTGGCAGAGCCGCCGCCCCGACCGCGCCCGCAACTCCCTCCCGGGCCTCGTCCTCGCCCTCTAGTTACGTACGTTAAACATCTGCTAGTAAACAGCTAGCTTAATTAGCTCCAAGAGATTACTCCGATCCATTAGGATGGGCTGAGGTTAATTAAGTTCCTACCTAGCTAGTAATTACCAAGTCTGAGTCGGCCGGTCATGGTAAATTAGTGAGTTGATGTCATACTAGTACTAGTTTGGATTGCATGCGTGTTTGACTGTCTAGTACCGCTATCTGGTGTGTATCCGTATCGCCACTTGCCATCGATCTTGCGAAAATATGAAGAAAAAAGCAAGGTTCCTTGAAATGATTCAATAAGAGAAAGAAAATAATTTTTATTGCTATAAACTGGTTATACAATGTCTTTGCTAAGGGATTACAAAAGGTCTTGATTATCTCATTTGATTATTCGAATTATGGTTTCGATTGTGTTTGTTGAACTTATTTGTGTTTTCTCGTGTCAACTTTTAAATATCGTTGAAGGGGTGGCAGTTATCCATGTGAGAAGACGCTTTGTTGAATCGTCTCATCTGGTCGAAGGGATGGTTGCTGTCACAGAGATATATCTGAAAATAATTGAACTTAAGTTATTTTTAGTGGGAGATAAACGTGGAGACAGCTATATGACGATTGTTGCAGGGCTAAAGTATCGTGCTATTTGGAGTGAATAAAGCACCACCACACGGGAGGAGTTTATTGGAAGCGGGCTATTAATATATTCATAGAATCTCCGAGTGGTCTACTAGTTGAGTAAAATATACAGTAGATCTTTGACTAAAGGTACTTAGATAATTACTTTGAAAAGATTACGACAACATAGGTATTAAAACCTTAACTGAAATTATACTGTAACTGATGATACCTTATTTCGCGTAACTAAATTTAAAAATAGAAAAAACAAGTCAGCCCATCACGGACAATACAAACGAATACGAAAAAAAGAACCGGCAAAAAGCTAAAAATGCCAAAAAGTTAGAAAAAGACAAAATTTAGGAACAGTGAAAAATAAACCAGAAGTCAGAAGTTTAAGCTGAAATGAGCGGGACGTAAATCTACATATAAGCCTTATATTTATCAACAAAACTTTTCGAACTACAGAGCTTATATTTCTCAATGAATAGAGTATCTACAAGTGTGTGTGCATATAGAAAAATGATTTTATACTCCCGGAGTATGTACTTCCACTTCTTATATGCCACTTAAATGATGTTATTATATCTCTTTATCCTTTCGATTATACTCTAATAATGATTATAGGATACTTCAAAGTAAGTCTTAGAAAAACTTCATCAAAACTCCTTTTTTATAGCATAACTTGTGCATATACTTTTTTATACATGAAAAAGGGTATGACGAGGAAAAGTACCCCGCCGAGATGTTTTGCAGTAACTCAACTTAATTGTTAATTCAAGGTGATTAGAGTAACACACCATCCAAGGGTAACGAGTGAGCAAATGAAAAAGTATGATTTGGTTATTTCTACATGCACTTTGGTTGAAGTGCAAAATCCTAAAACGTCATGCGCTCGTAACGGAAGGAGTAGCAGCGTCCCAGGCCAAGTCGATCTACCAGCTGGAGGTAGAGCCTGGACTGTTACCGCAGATTGCCATCATCTTCTTCTGTAATCCTTTTGCGTACCAATTATACTACAGGACGGCTTTGTTTGTAATTTCTGCTTGTTAATCTGGACAACAGGACCAGACCAGCTGATTAGTTAGCTTTCGAGAAGGAAAAAACAACTGGTAATTGGAGTCGGTACATGGGCTGTTTCTGCCAAATCAAATTGAAGTAAGAGTTCGACGACGGAGTAAGAAGCTAGGCGCGCTGCCTGAGTTGGCAATGGAGTCGCGCGCAGACTCTAAAGAGTTGTCTATTTCTCCACGTACGAGTGAACTGGCCGCCGGTGGCCGGAAACATCAGCGAGCCAAGTTACTGTGTATTTTACTAATTGATCCGGGGACTCTCAGCAGGAATTACTTCATGAGCTAATTAACAATAACAACTTGTAAACGCACATGCATGATCGATGGCGCGTAGCTTCCTTCAAATGGCGCAACAAAGTTTGAGTATCACCCTATTCGTCTTTTCAAACAAGCAGGTTGCAAGCATTGGGCATCGATATATCCTGCATGCTTTTCCTACTAGCTTATAAAAGCTAGCTCTTTTTTCATCTATTCTAGGTGATCACATACTGCACATCTCAGATAACAAGATGCTCGAGAATATGTCTCCTTATGCTCAGCTCAAAATGCTCGGAGCATTGCTAGTATTGGGCATTGTATTGTATACGAGCTAGCATCTCCTGCCCTAGACCCTAGCTGGTGGGGAAGAAAAGAACAGCCTTGCATCAAGCTACAGACTTGTGAAAGAGAAGAAAGAAAATGATTTGTCCTAGCTTGAGACCAATGGCGATAGGCAATAGTGGCTAACTAGCATCCAAAATTCTACCGTTGATTTCCAAGTGATGGTGACCATTACCAGTAGTACCATCAATTTTTCCACTTTGATCCAGTAAAAGTATGCAGCCCTGGACCCGAATAACAAGACTATGAACTCACCTTCATATGGACCAACTATCCATGCCGTATTGCCGTCTATTGGAATCTAGAGATGTGTGCAGCAAAATGTTTTCCTTTTTACTATCCATTTTTGAAATTAGCTAATGGGACATGAGAGAGAGAGAGAGAGAGGAGAGAGAGAGACGAGTGTCAGTAGCTGACTCAGTATACACTTCCGCCGGTCCGCTCGATCGGGACCCCGGTCACATCATGTTTCTCCAAAAGAAAACGATGGTTGTCGTTGACGTTATGCACTCCCGGAGTTTTTAGTGGATTTGAGCTGTATATAACGGTATTTATAAAATTAGTTGTATATACATTGTATTTATAGAAATAACGTTTTTACTATTCAGTGGACGAGCGACAGCGCGAGGGAGGCAACATATGGCACCTGTCGTCCCGTAAGCAGATGACAGGCGCTGCTGATGGGGTAATTACGAGGTGTGTTGTCTACTTGGTTTTAATTGTTGGTCGGGAATTAATTGGTCTGCGAGGGAATTGTGGATCACATGATACAGGCAAAGTTATTTAGACCGTAGATACATATGAAGAGGCTGCGGTTTTTCAATTACTGGCTCGAGCTCCTGATCTGTGGTTCTGAGATATCGAGGGCCGGGTAGCTGATTGCCCTTGTCGACCAAGTCGTCGTTTTCAAGAATTGTCTGATATTGCGGTACTCCTCCAGATTTTATGTTTATGACTGACAGACTGAGACATATAGAATTATTAGGGATTTAATTTGAAAACCCTATTAGAAATTTGTAGTCAATCTGTTTCTCTTTTCTTCGGGAGTTGGGGCAAAGTGCTAGCGAATTGAAGGGGGCAAACAGACAGAATGTACAGGCCTTGTTTCTACTGCACATTACATGGGAGGAAGAAACACAAAAGCATGTGCCAAGCATATATAGATAGCTTAATTAATAACTTCAGGGCTTACTGTGGTTTACAGTATCGTATAATAATGCAACACAAATTACGGTACATACAGTGACAGAAAAGTTGCTAGGGCCAGCAGCCTGCTGCCCTGCCTGATTGAATTGAGGTGAGGAGGACCAGGCAGACCTGATGTAGTCGCGGCCCCGCTGGGTAGGAAGGCCCAGTGGCGGAGAGCGGTCGGCCCCGGTGGAATCCGGCGCAGGCGGCGGCAAGCAGCACGACGGCCTGTGACTTGCCGCAGCGCCGCGCGGGATGAGAGAGACGGCCGCCGAGCCACGGCGCCGCGCGGCAGAATGAAACGGGGGCATGAGCTATGGCGCGGTGCTGACAGAGCGGCGGAGCCATACATACATACATACTGCGCCGCTCGCGTGCACGGTCCGGCCCGGCCGGCTAGCCGCACGACTGATATGCCATGTGCGCGCGGTGGACGGAGGCGGCCGTGTGCGTGTGGTGTGTCGCGATGCATGCCTGTTGCCTTTCTGGCCGGCGCCGTGTGCATATACAGTACCGGCCGGAGTACTTGCCCGTGAAATCTGGACTGTGCTTTGTTTTCGCCCATCTTGATCAGCTAGCTGGTCCATGCATGCTTGGCAGCTTCCATTCATCGTGCCCTGCGACACAGAAACAACCAAGTTTACCGCGAACAAGCCTAGTCTAGCCTTTCGCTTGGCTGCTGCAGTAAGCAAACAAAAATTGTGAATAAATTTGTACTATACGTACTTGCTTCCTTGTTTTCTTCTTCTTATTTGTCAGTGAGGCTATGAATCATTCGTCCCTTCGTTGCTCCCTGTAAACAGCTAGCTGTACACGTCCAATTAAATCCGCTGATTCCCTCCGGCTAGCTCTGGAATATATACAGATCACGACACTAACTGGCTTGCTGGCTGGAATCCCCAGTCTACGTTCAGTTTAAGAATATTATTATTGGACTACATTGGCATATATACCACTTACCCTATTAGTATATGACTCGCACTTCATTACGCGCCAGAGATTGACAGACAAAATGTAACACCACGTGGAGTGCCAATATGTTTTTTATAAGTATTTTATTTTACTTATGGTTCGTTGATAAAGTTTAAGTTTGACTTTATGTCACTTGCATTCTCTAGCTTTGCTATCAAGTGACCAGTGGTTTGACCGGTCGTGGGTGGCGGTCTAACCAGAGAGTGGTTGTACCGGTCCGTAGTTGACTATACTTTTATTCCAAAGAGATCCTCATTCTATTGCGCGAAAGATCAGAGAGCGGTACGACAATGATCCGACCGGAGGTGTGTTGAGCAATCTGACCGGCATGGTTGCCGCAATCTGACCGGCATGGTTGCCGCAATCAGACCAGCTCCTATGTTGCCGAGAGAAGTTTGAGTCAGTTCTCAACAGTCTAATTGGCCTTTTTTGGCGGTCAGACCGACCTTTCCTAAGTGTATGAGATGAGTTTTGTCTCGGTTGTGTTGTTGCTCTAGGAGCTTTTTGGGAGTCCTTGCAAAGTGTTAGTTATGGTGAGAGTTCACGCAAGTGTTAGTCATAGCGGGAGTCCATGTATTGTGTTGATCATAGTTGGAAGTGCCATGTGGTGTTTGCTAATGTGAGTCAAGTGCATGTCACTTATGCTCGAGATGATTGCCTATTCTTTGATGTACAAGGGTGCTTGGTGATTGTTGACAGTCAACAGCAAGACCGAGACTAGGGGAGGAGCCCGAGGCCATGAAGGGTCACGTAAATCTGGGTAAAGCTACATTTCAAGTAGAGAAGTACAGGAGAGAGACAAGAATCGTGATTATGCAAGTGCATGCATGTGATGTATCATTGGAGTTGGGCTATTTCAAGTGGAGACGATCAGGAGGAGGCCGAAAGTGTATAGGCTTGGCGGCAAATCATTGAGCATCACAAATTTTGTATTGGAGTTTGCTTTGAGGAGAAGCATCGTGATAGTCGGTGGGTGGCAATTGCATATATTATCCAACACCGGGTGGAGAGACGGTTTGTAAAACCGCGACAGTGGCCTAAGATGAATTAGGTCACATCTTAGTGGATAGAGCGTCTTATCGGGTTATTGGAGCCATGTGGAAGTCGTGCTTTGAGAAGCGTGTATATGTGTATCCATTTGAGTATGGGTTACTGGGTTTACTGATTTGTAAGTGGTTGTATTTACTAAGTGTGAGCTAGTTGTTAGGGTCAGTGTGAGGTGAGCAGTCCCGACTATATAAGCCCTTGTGTGTATTGAGAGAAAATATTTCTTGTGCTTTGATAGACACTTTAGGGTAGGGGCAGATCCATGTAGGGCCACGGGGTGCACAGGACACCGGGCCCAAATCAGCTTTTCTATAGCTTGAGCCCATGTTAATAGTAGTGTGCATTAGGCAACCCACGAGTAGTGACACTGGCCCTCCACACCCAGCCAAGCCAAACCAACAACAAAGACTTGCGCGGCCCAACCACCCAGGCTAGCAGCAACTCACACGGACAAGTAGGAGATGACCAATCTGTTTAGGCTTCAGCCTAGGTGGGAGGTGTCAATGACCTTGCCCAGTTGCCCTTTGGCCTTTCAGCGTTGCGTAGCACCAATTTCTTCACCCATGGCACAGACCGAAGCCATTGCCCATTGCGCTGCCGTTGAGTCAGAGTGAGAGAAGAAGACGTCACCCTATGCATTGCTAGAGAATTATTCTGTGAGGAGACGGAGGAGTCGTGGTGGACTTCGGGTGTGAGCACACAGCAAGAAGCTGTTGTGGTGAGCTACAAGGAGCTAAGGTTGTCGCCAACGCCCGAAGATCAAGTTGATCCTAGTCGCACTGACCACGGGGGCCGCCACCGAGGAGAGTGGAGGTCGCCGCGAGCATGGAATGCCACCACAAGCAGAGGAGCGTCGGCCATCACCCTGATGACACCATTGCTCTCCCTGATGAGCTTTTTAAAATTTTGTTCACGTCACATCGTGTTCTAGCATCCAAGTAACACGTCCTCCAAGTTAATTTGATTTTCATGCAGCCAATCAATGGAAATCGAGTTTTTTTTTCTAAAACTAGCCGAAATCACCTCCCGTCATCGATTCATCATCTCTAGTGATCTATTTTCCAATTCTTCGCTTCCACACTATCACCTCCACCTCCTCTACCTGCGCCATGCTTCGTTCTAGTCAATGCATCGCTATGGACCTCTGCCACCAGCGCCACCTCCATTTCCGTCGCCGATCATTGTCGCCCTACCTCTTCGGCCACTGTCTAACCAAGACGTCTACATGCCAGTGTTCCACGTGCCCACACCATGCCTATGCTCCCGCTACTTCCCTGTGTTCACCGCCGAAACACCACCACCCCAGCCGCCACCATCGCCACCCATGCCGTCGCCTCCTATGGCTTCCTCGGGACCCATCGATCTATTTTGCCGGTTGCCACCTCCTCCCATGCCTCTCCTCACCGGCACCGCCACCATGCCTGTGCACCTCCCAGCCTCCTCTGTTTCTTCCTGTGTTGCTCTTCATACCCCTCTCCCTCCCACTTACAACCATGGCCAACCTGTCATAACTCTTGTCAATTTGAAATGTGAGACATCAAGAAAAATGTGAAATGCATGTATGCAAGAACATAACAATCGTCATTTTCCTTAGATGCAGTGTGTATACATAGGAGTTGAAGGTAGCGGGAACATAGCTAGCTTGATCAACTGTGGCTACACCAACTTTCTAGACTTCTTTATTGGCCGCATCATGTACAAATGATATAATTGATGTTGCAACTCACGTAAATATGAAGTTCCATGTTGTGGTATATCGCAATATCTTTGTATGTAAAGAAAATATACTACCATGACATATACAGTAATTGTAGTATACGCTGTGTAGTGTGGTGACAAAAGGTGTGAATAAATGGATGGACCGTATAAGCAAATTGTCATGCTTGAAAGTAGCATCATATATGTAAGGTAATCTCACTAGAGGTTATCCCCAATCCATCTCATCCACCTTTGTCTACCTAACCAAACACAAAATTGGCTCATCCTATCCACCCTCACCCCACCAACCAAATAATAATGTGTACCATCCTATTCACCTAATCAAATAGACTCTTAGATCATCCCATCCTATCTACCCTCATCCACCCAACCAAACACGCTCTTAATTTGACTTGGTTTTTGGTGTTTTCTTCTCCGCTCTTGATCTTACTTTGATCCATGATGAGTAAGATGTAGAATATGAGTCTAGTTGATCAATCTTCACTCATGTAGATGACTCATATAGCAAAATTTGAGATCAAGCCCAATCTTGCTTGTTTTTTTTTTGCTTAAATTTGGGTTTTTATGGTCTAGATAGTATTAGCCCGAATCCACTCCTAGAATAGCTTGCTATGATATGTAGGAGTAAATATGGATCATTCTCTTGATTAGAAACTCCTTGAGCAAGAATTAATTTAGATTTTAGGGTTTTGGGTGTTCTTGATATCTAGATTTGATTTTTCTTCAATTTAGTGAACATGAACCCAATAACCTAGTGATTCTAGATTGGTTAAGGTTTCTAATGTCTTGAACAAGTCTCGTGCAAAATTTAGCGATATTTGGTTGAGATTTGACCAAGTTATTGATATTTGAGTTTTATCTCGAAAGATTTTTAAGTCTAAGAGCAGTTGATTGGTCAAACTGGCCTTAGACCTATGGTCAGGCTGGATGTGGCGGCCATACTAGCCATTCATGGCGGTTTGATCGGCCTAATGCTTAATATTCTTGATTTTATTAATTTAGGTCTCTATTTTTATTTTGTTAAGTATATGTAACGCCCCCGTTTCCAGGGGCGCGTACGGACACGACACTCCGCAACTATTCACGCATGAACAGTTATGAAGTGTCGCGCAAGAGTATACCATTGCATGCTTACAACAAAAGACCAGCATAGATTTTACATAAGGATTAACATCCATTTTCGACAGCGGGGCGTGCAAGCCCAAAGTATACTTACATTCCAAAAACTCCAGAATCCGCTTGAGCGCGGCCAAGACCTAAAGTCACGGGTCCTCGACGGGAAGACCCTTCCAACACGAAATCTTGAATTGCCCTCTTTTCCTTCTCGGTATCGTGGCAATAGCAAGCTCAGTACTCGACCCGTACTCAAAGAAATCACAAGGAAACCATAATTTACTATTTGCATGGGTCAACAAAGGAAGGAGTATACTTGGTTTATTACATTTGGTGGATGCGATTTATTTGCAAGCATTTTATAAAATGGACCCAAAACTACTTCTCAAGATCTCAGGGGTTTTCAACAAAAGTTCATTAACCAACCTAAACCAAATTAAACATGTATAAAACTACTTAAGCTTTGCTGCTGGAATCACCCAAGTGACACAGCTCCAATAACCGGGAGCACGGCGATTCGAATACCATTTATTTGACTCTGCGAGTTTGCTCAACTTTACCCACATGATTCCTTAACCCTCATGGTGAGTTAAGAAAGCGGATCGTTTCACCTGCTCAACTCTTTATATAGGCTCTACCCGGTAGAACCCACTCGGGTCTGGATCACGCGCGCACACACACACACCCACACAAGAGAAAACAAATATCCGCTTCGAGTGGACTCTACCGTTGTTAGGCACCCACAAAGACGGCTGCCTAACCTCACCGCTAAACCTCTGTAGAGTTTCAATCGAGTTGAGCGGCTACTAGACAAGTGTTGACAAGTCAACTCCACGTGGTTGAGCGATCATGTGACATTTGCTCGGCGTAAGGGTTCAATCCTTATATTTTCACATGGTCCGCAACCTCGCGGGCCCGCGACCCAACCTAAGGTAGCGGTGGCGTGAGCCGTCTCGCGACTTCCCACAACACCCTTACCTAACTTCAATCCTAGGGTAAAGATTGGCGAGGACCGCCTTGCGGTTTCCACTCCCCTTACCCTACCTTGTGCACGCCAAGCACTCTCCGCTCTAAGATACGGTGTCCCATACCACCCTATCTTAGAGTCGGGTTTTTCCAAAATTCTATTGGCCCCACAGCCACAACCTTATTAGTGTAACATTTTGTATGATAATAATATCCTACGATTATCTAGATTAACAGATATTTATTTCTAGGGTTACAAAGGCATGGCAACAATTTAACAGGGCATTTGACGGTGGTGGGTTTAACTATATAGCATGTCATTCCAAACATTTTATTTTACTTTCGAATTAACATTTCAGAATTAGCTCAATGCAAATAATATATTAGCATAATTAGATAACATGGGTTGCAACATGATCAAAGACTTGTGACTTGCCGTGAATCGGACGAACTTGGCTAGCTTGAACGTAGGCGCTCGGATCCTGCGACTCCACTTGAGCTTCGGAATTTCGATACTAGCGCAAACACTGAAAATAACATAAATCCGCTCGAGACTAATCAAGCGAGGAAAAATAAACTATTTAAAAAAAAGAAGTAAAATGCATAAATCTCCAAATGAAGAATTTTAGGAATTTATCTAGGATGATTCTGGAGAAATGGAGGTTACAAATGGGTCCAGGACATTATTTGGAGCAAAGTGGTGAAATTTGGGAATTTTTGGGAATTTCTGTGATTTTCTAGGATTTATTTGGATTTTCTGGGATTTTAGAAATTAATAAATCACTGGAAAATCAAATGAACAGTGTCGGGCCGGCCCCATAACTCTGATGCGGCTGGCCCGGAAGCGGCTCGCGCGCACGCGGCGCGCGGCCACTGCCGCCACTCACGCAGCGCGCGCACGCACGAAACAGTAGGGATGCGGCCACTCCGCGCGCCACGCATCCGGATGGCGGCGCGTCCCAGTGGACGGAGGGGATGAGGCTAATGCGGGCGGCTGGGATGCGGTGTGGGAAGATCGGATGGCGGTGAAGCGGTGGAGGCGGGCGAGGCGGGGAGCTGGATCGGGCGGCCGAGAGGGGACGAGTTTATAAGGATCGGACGGCTGAGATGGGTTGCCATCCGCGGTGGAGGTTTGATGACACAGGAGGGGACGGACAGCGGGGATGGGGCCACGTCTTCGTCTTCCTCCTCCCGCCGTGCGTGCGCGCCCGAGAGGCGGGAAGGGCGGCGCGTTTGTTCTCCGGCGAGGGTAGAGGCTTCCGGCGAGGAAGGAGGGTGCCAAGAGGTGGCGGGCGACAAGGTAAGCCCATTTTGGGCTTAGTGGAGCTCGGGGTCGATGGAGGCCGGAGGCGAAAGGGAAGAAAGCGGCTTCCGGCGGCGAAGAAGGTCACCGGGCCGAGAGGGTCGATCGGGGCGATTACACGGTCACGGGTGTGGCGCTCACAATGGCGAAGAGGTGGAGGCCGGGAGCGTCGAGGAGGCGGCCACGGCGCACGGTTGAAGTCGACGCGAGCCGGTGGCGGCGCTCCACGATGGGTTCCACAGTCGGAGGAGAGCACAAACATGGTCAGCGAGCTGAGGAGAAGCTCGGGGAGCAAGCAATCGGGGAATGAGGGAGGGGAGCAGGAGATCGACTCCAGGGAGTCGCCGGCGCAGGGGGAGACGGTGGCGGAGCTACGGGCAACGGGGCTCCAATCGGCTGCTTGGGGAGGTGCACGGGAGTAGTGAGGAGCGAATGGGGGTATCGGGGAGGCTTGAGGAGCAAGGGAAGCAAAGGGGCAGGGGATGGGGCTTTTATGCCCGGGCGGGCGAGGAATCCGAGGAGGAAAGCGGCAATGGCGCCGGGGTCAAGGGAGTGGACAGGGGAGTGGTTGGGGAGTCTCCTTCGCGGGATGGAGGTGACTGGGGTGACGTCGGCCCTGTCCAGTGCACTGGTGACGCGACGGGAGCAGGTGAGCTGCGCACGGCCGAGAGCGCGTCCGCGCGCGGGAGAGGGAGGAGGCGCGCTGCCGGGTGGGGTCGGGCGAGGCGGGCGGCGTGGCGTGAGGCGGCCACGCGCCGGACAGAGCCGACGGATGGCGGAGGCGGTCCGAGACCGAGCGCAACGGCCGCGGCGAAGAAGCGGCGCGCAGCGGCAGCAGCGCGCTTAGCGCGCGTCGCGAGAGAGAAACGGGGGCGGGCGAGGGAATCCGAGGAGGGAAGCGGCAATGGCGCCGGGTCAAGGAGTGGACGGGAGTGGTTGGGAGTCTCTCCGCGGGATGGAGGTGGCCCGGTGACGCTGCCCCATCCGGTGCTGTCGTGACGCGACGGAGCGAGTGAGCTGCGCCACCGCCAGAGCGCGCTCCGCGCGGGAGAGGAGGAGCGGAGCTGCCGGGTGGGGTCGGGCGAGGCGGCGGCGTGGCGTGGGGCGGCCACGCGCGAGACAGAGCCGACGGACGGCGAGGCGGTCCGAGAGACGCGGGCGCGGCGGCGGCGGCGGCGGCGCTTGGCGCGGCGCAGCAGCGCGCAGCGCGCGCAGCGCGCGCGAGAGAAACGGGAGGCGGGCGCTGCGGAGAGAGAGGAGGGGGGAGCGGCGGCGGGAGGAAAGCGGGATAGGGGCGGGGCGCCAGCCGAAGGGAAGAGCGGGGAGAAGGGAAAGGCGCCAAAGAAGAGGGGAAACAGATTTGCCGGAAAGGGAAAGCGGGAGCGGGGGAGGACTTTCCAAAAAGGGAAAGTCTCCGAAAATTCACTCAAAAAATTCAGGAAAAAGGCTCAAAAATTTTGAAATTTTTAGGGGCTTTTCAACCTACCCCCCTTAAAAGAATCTCGACCCCGAGATTAACTTGGTCCAGGGAGTAAGTTGGGGAAATCCCGCTGCAAGTCTGATTCTCGTTCCCAAGTGGACTCATCCGCCGTGATTCTTCCATTGCACTCTGCATAATTTGACATTCTTGTTTCTGAGCTGATTCTCTGACGTTTCAAGTATTTGTAGTGGTTCTTCAGCATGCGTGCAGTCATCCTGCAATTTAATGTCTGATAATGACACTTCATCTGTTGGCTGTCGCAGACACTTTCGAAGCTAGGATACATGGAACACATTGTGTATCCTTTTTAAGTTGGGCGGAAACTGCACTTGATAAGCTACTTCTCCAACTCTTCCGATAATTTGGAACGGTCCCACATATCTTGGTGCTAGTTTGCCTTTAACTTGAAATCTCTTGACTATCTTGAATAGGGTGACTTTGACGTACACATAGTCTCCAACTTCGAAACTCAAATACTTCCTGCGGTTATCTGCATAGTTCTTCTGTCGGTCTTGTGCAATCTTGAGTCTTTCTCTGGTGATTCTGGCATGTACTTCTGCATCTTGAGCAATCTGGGGACCAATAAGTTGTCGTTCTCCTGTTTCTGTCCAATTCAGAGGGGTTCTGCATTTTCTGCCATAAAGTGCTTCAGACAGTGCCATTTGGATGCTGGCTTAGTAGCTGTTGTTGTATGAGAACTGAGCAAACGGTAAGCAAGTATTCCATGCTGCACCATACACAATTGTACAAGTTCTCGACATGTCCTCTAATATCTGGTTTGTTCTTTCTGTCTGTCCATCTGTCTGCGGGTGATATGCTGAACTGAAATTCAAATCGGGGTCCATTGCTTCATGTGACTACTCCCAGAATTTATACGTGAACTGTGCTCCTCTATCTGACACAATTTTCTTCGGAACTCTATGCAGTGTCACAATTCTTGTTAAATACAACTCGGCAAGCTTATCCTTCCCATAGGTTTGCTTGATTGGAAGGAAATGAGCCACCTTGGTCAACCTATCAATAATGACCCAGATAGCATCATATCTCTCACGAGTCTTGGGAAGTCCAGTGATAAAATCCATTCCAATACTATCCCACTTCCATTCAGGAATTGGTAAAGGCTGCAATAATCTCGATGGTTTTTGGTGGTCTACCTTGATTTGCTGGCAAACATCACATTTCGCTACATACTCTGCCACTTCTTTCTTCATCAGCTTCCACCAATACCTCTTCTTCAAATCTTGGTACATTGCGGTACCTCCTGGGTGAATTGAGAATTGAGAAGAGTGTGCTTCGGACAGGATCAACTCTCTCAACTCTTTCTTGTCGGGTATACAATAGCGACCACGGAAGGTGAAGATTCCATGTTCATCTATCGCATACTCTGATGGATCTTCTTCTTGAATTTCCTTTTTCAGTTTTTGAATCTCTTCATCTTCATCTTGGGCTGCTTTAATCTGATCTGTCAGTAACGGTTGAATCTCTAATTCTGCTTCTTCACCTTGTTCTGTGATCACCAAGTTCAGTTGTAGTATATCCCTCTTTGCGACTCTGGTAGGTATTCTGATCGACCGACTTTGCTTGGGCGGGCTTTGCGGCTAAGGGCATCTGCAACTACATTTGCCTTGCCCGGGTGATATTGCAGCTCAATATCATAGTCTTTTGTCAGCTCCAGCCATCTTTGTTGTCTCATGTTCAGTTCGGGCTGTGTAAACAAGTATTTCAAACTCTTGTGATCTGAGAATATCTCACAACGATTTCCTAGTAGGTAGTGCTGCCAGATTTTGAGTACATGCACCACAGCTGCTAGTTCCAAATCGTGTGTTGGGTAGTTCTCTTCATGTGGCTTCAACTGTCTTGAGGCATAGGCAACAACTTTTCCGTCTTGCATGAGCACATATTCCAAATCTCGCTTCGAAGCATCACAATAGATTTGGAACTTCTTTCTCTGGGTTGGGTAAAATCAAAACGGTGTCGTTGTCAATTAATGAAAACTCCTTCACAAGCATCCGTCCATGTGAATGGTCCGTCTTTCTTCATCGCTTGAGTGAGTGGGCGAGAAATTTTGGAGAATCCTTCTATAAATCGGCGATAATAGCCCGCCAATCCAAGAAAGCTTCTCACTTCGTTACGGTCTTGGGCTTCCGTTCCATGATCATGCTATCTTTTCTGGATTAACCTTGACTCCATCTTCTAATATAACATGACCCCAGAAAGCAACTTCTTTCAGCCAAAAGCTGTATTTGTCGAACTTTGTATACAGTTGATGCTCTCTCAATCTTGTCAGGACCATGTGCAAATGCTATTTGTGCTCTTCTTCATACTTGGAATAAATCAAAATATCGTCAATGAAGACTATCACGAATCGGTCCAGTTGGTCCATATGCACCAGATTCATAAGGTTCATGAAATAGGCTGGCGCATTGGTTGAACCCAAAGGGCACGACCGTGAACTGAAATAATCCGTATCTGGTGATGAAGCTGTCTTCTCTTGATCTTGCTCTCGGATCTTGAGCTGATGATAACCCGAGCGCAAGTCGATCTTGAAAAGTACTTTAGCACCCTTGAGCTGATCAAACAGGTCATCAATTCTGGGCAAAGGGTATTTTTTTTGATTGTAACTGCATTCAAACCTCTGTATTCATCACGCATTCTTAGCTCTCCATTCTTTCTTTTCTTTTTTTTTACCACTTTCTGACCTTCAAGGGTTATCAATGATACTGTTTTGATTTCACCATCTACCTTGCCTTTGTTCCGGGCTAGTCAGTTCATGCCCAAATGGCATCTAACCCTTGTATATCTGGCTGCAGCAAATCTGCTTTAATCTCCTCTGGATTGACTTTGACTCCTTTTCACTTGTACCTGTATATCATCATTGGGTATATGCTACAGGTTCACACTTAGCTGGATTATGCAGTACCAGGGCTACATATATGTCTGGGTCCATTAGGATTAACTTCATTGCAACATGAACTTCTCATCCATTACACTTTACACAAATGGTCTTCATTCATCTTCATAATTTTACCACAAGCCTTAGTTAAAGTAATTTACAGACAAACCATTAAGTTCTTCCAACTGGTTTACAAAAGGATAACCAAAAAGCACATCATCCTACATCTTGGTTTACATAGCTTATATCCTCTTGACTGTGTGCTTTGCTCCCTGCTGCTGCTGATTCTGGACTTGGAGTTTTGCAGCATCTGGTGGCAGACTCCTTCGAGGGCAATGATCTCTGTAATGTCCAATTTCTCCGCAGTGGAAACAAGCATTGGATCTCTTTGGGCAGCTACTAGCAAGATGCTTGCCACCGCATGTGAGGCACTCGATAGCGAGTGGTGAGGGAGTGGCATACTGCTGAGACGGTCCGGACTGGGTCTTCGGTATCGTCTCAAACTGGCGGAAGGGTTGGGATCGAAATGAGGATGATCCCGTGGTCTTGCTCCACTGAGCATTGTGTGAAGACTGAGACTTGTGCGCTGCTTTACGCTTTCTGTCATCCTCCATTCTGGTCCTCTTAGGGTAAGATTCATCTTCTTCCATCGGTGGCAGGCAGGATGATGATGTCTGCCTCTTTGCTTGATCTTTAGCTTCTTCTTCGGGTAAGGACTTCAGGGGGCATTGGTCACGATAATGCCCATCCTGTTGGCAGTGAAAACAAGCCGTTGGTGATGGAGGCGAAGGCTTCTTTCGTGTCATGACTTTCACGTAATCTGGTCTTTCTTCTATTTGTAGAGCTCGATCAACCAGGTTTAATAGGCTTGAAAACTTCATGGCTTGAAGGCGTTGTCTCATCTTGGGTTGTAGACCTTTCATAAAATACTTCATTCTTTTAGCTTCGGTGTTAGTTTCCTCTTGAGCAAATCGGGATAACTGATAAAATTGTTCTAGGTATGCTGCGATGGAGTTTTTTCCTTGTTGAAGATTAAGAAAGTCCTGATATTTTTCAGTGAAAACTCCAGGAGAAATGTAGGCTTTACGAAATCTCCTCACAAAGTCTTCCCAGGTAATGTCTTCCTTATTTGGATGTATCCACTAGATAGCATTCCACCACACAATGGCGGTTCCTGACAGCTGATAGGTGGCGAAAAGAACTTTCTCCTTATTTGTGCATTGAATAGTATTCATTCTCCTTTCAATATCTTGTAGCCAGTTATCTGCATTTAGTGACTCTGTGGTTGAAGGGAATTTTGGGGGTTGAGTTTGCAGGAAGATTGTAAACTTCAATGCAGTTGCACTTGACGCTGTCACTGACTCTTCTGGTGTCATCTTGACAATGAACGGTGGCTGTGACTCTCCTTGCTGTTCTGGCATCTGGGCTTGATCTGTGGCAGGTGCACCCTGCCCGTTGGTCTGACCACTCTGCTGTGTAGGATCCATATGCCAATTGGGAACTGGAGATCAGCTTTGCAGCGGCTTTTGGAGAATAAGAGGGGATAAGTAAGACTTTGAATTTCAAGGTAAGTATAGGATGAAAGAGGTAAGAACGAGAGCGAAAGGAGACAGGAGAAAACTTTGAACACAGGGGAATTACTGATAATTAAGCAAACAACATACAAGAATAATGAACATATATTTACAATATGCAAGTGGTACACAAACCACTTAGGGTTCATAATTACACCTGCTTTACATTACAAAAGCACTACTACAACTCAGGGTCAGTCTAGTCTAGCGGACGACGGCTACTCCTCCAGCTGCCGAGAAACGAAATTTTGAAGCTAGACAAGCAAAGAGTAAACATTTTTGCCAAAGTAAAACTTAAGCAAAAGTAAACTAAGATAGATGAGGTAGCAACAAGAGAGGAAAAGACAGCAATAATACTTATATTTTTCGTAAACCCTTTTTTTATGGCTTAAATTAAGTTTTGCGATAAAATTGCTTCCTAGTTTGCCTTAGGTCTCAACCTACGGTCAAGAGCCGGCTCTGATACCACTTCTTGTAACGCCCGTTTCGGTAGCGTCACGGACACGGACACTCGCAACTATTCACGCATGAACAGCTATGAAGTGTCGCGCAAGAGTATACCATTGCATGCTTACAACAAAAGACCAAAGATAGATTTTACATAAGGATTAACATCCATTTTCGACAATGGGCGTGCAAGCCCAAAGTATACTTACATTCCAAAACTCGAATCCGCTTGAGCGCCAAGACCTAAAGTCACGGGTCCTCGACGGAAGACCCTTCCAACACGAAATCTTGAATTGCCCTCTTTTCCTTCGGTATCTGTGGCAATAGCAAGCTCGAGTACTCGACCCGTACTCAACAAATCACAAGGGAAACCATAATTTACTATTTGCATGGGTCAACAAAGGAAGGGAGTATACTTGGTTTATTACATTTGGTGGATGCAGTTTTATTTGCAAGCATTTTATAAAATGGACCCAAAACTACTTCTCAAGATCTCAGGGGTTTTCAACAAAAGTTCATTAACCAACCTAAACCAAATTAAACATGTATAAAACTACTTAAGCTTTGCTGCTGGAATCACCCAAGTGACACAGCTCCAATAACCGGGAGCACGGCGTATTCGAATACCATTTATTTGACTCTGCAGAGTTTGCTCAACTTTACCCACATGATTCCTTAACCCTCATGACTGAGTTAAGAAAGCCAGATCGTTTCACTGCTCAACTCTTTATATAGGCTCTACCCGGTAGAACCCACTCGGGTCTGGATCACGCGCACACACCCACACACACCCACACAAGAGAAAACAAATATCCGCTTCGAGTGGACTCTACCGTTGTTAGGCACCCACAGCACGGCCTGCCTAACCTCACTGCTAAACCTCCTGTAGAGTTTCAATCGAGTTGAGCAGCTACTAGACAAGTGTTGACAAGTCAACTCCTGTGGTTGAGCGATCACTGTGACATTTGCTCAGCGTAAGGGTTCAGTCCTTATATTTTCACATGGTCCGCAACCTCGCCAGGCCCGCGACCCAACCTAAGGTAAGCGATGGGCGTAGACCGTCTCGCGGCTTCCCACAACACCCTTACCCTAACTTCAATCCTAGGGTAAAAGATTGGCGAGGACCGTCTTGCGGTTTCCACTCCCCCTTACCCTACCTTGTGCACGCCGGCACTCTCCGCTCTAAGATACGGTGTCCCATACCACCCTACCTTAGAGTCGGGTTTTTCCAAAATTCTATTGGCCCCACAGCCACAACCTTATTAGTGTAACATTTTGTATGATAATAATATCCTACGATTATCTAGATTAACAGATATTTATTTCTAGGGTTACAAAGGCATGGCAACAATTTAACAGGGCATTTGACGGTGGTGGGTTTAACTATATAGCATGTCATTCCAAACATTTTATTTTACTTTCGAATTAACATTTCAGAATTAGCTCAATGCAAATAATATATTAGCATAATTAGATAACATGGGTTGCAACATGATCAAAGACTTGTGACTTGCCGTGAATCGGGACGAACTTGGCTAGCTTGAACGTAGACGCTTCTGGATCCTGCGACTCCACTTGAGCTTCTGGAATTTCCGATACTAGCGCAAACATTGAAAATAACATAAATCCGGCTTGAGACTAATCAAGCGAGGAAAAATAAACTATTTAAAAAAAGAAGTAAAATGCATAAATCTCCAAATGAAGAATTTTAGGAATTTATCTGGGATGATTCTGGAGAAATGGAGGTTACAAATGGGTCCAGGACATTATTTGGAGCAAAGTGGTGAAATTTGGGAATTTTTGGGAATTTCTGTGATTTTCTAGGATTTATTTGGATTTTCTGGGATTTTAGAAATTAATAAATCACTGGAAAATCAAATGAACAGTGTCGGGCCGGCCCCATAACTACTGATGCGGCTGGCCCGGAAGCGGCTCGCGCCGCAGCAGCGGCAGCATGCCACTTGCCGCTTCACGCGCAGCGCGCGAAACAAAGTCGGATGCGGCCACTCCGCGCGCCACGCAGTTCGGATGGGCGACGCGCGTCCCAGTGGACGGAGGGGATGAGGCTAATGCGGGCGGCTGGGATGCGGTGTGGGAAGATCGGATGGCGGTGAAGCGGTGGAGGCGGGCGAGGCGGGGAGCTGGATCGGGCGGCCGAGAGGGGACGAGTTTATAAGGATCGGACGGCTGAGATGGGTTGCCATCCGGCGGTGGAGGTTAGATGACACAGGAGGGGACGGACAGCGGGGATGGGGCCACGTCTTCGTCTTCCTCCTCCCGCCGTGCGTGCGCGCCCGAGAGGCGGGGAGGGCGGCGCGTTTGTTCTCCGGCGAGGGTAGAGGCTTCCGGCGAGGAAGGAGGGTGCCAAGAGGTGGCGGGCGACAAGGTAAGCCCATTTTTGGGCTTAGTGGAGCTCGGGGGTCAGTGGAGGGGGCTGGAGGCAGAAGGGGAAGAAACGGCTTCCCGGCGGCGAAGAAGGTCACCGGGCGCCGAGAGGTCGATCGGGGCGATTACACGGTCACCGGGTGTGGCGCTCACAATGGCGAAGAGGTGGAGGCCGGGAGCGCCGAGGAGGCCGCCACGGCGCACGGTTGAAGTCGACGGCGAGCCGGTGGCGGCGCTCCACGATGGGTTCCCAGTCGGAGGAGAGCACAAACATGGTCGGCCGAGGAGAAGCTCGGGAGCAAGCAATCGGGGAATGAGGGAGGGGAGCAGGAGATCGACTCAAGGGAGTCGCCGGCGCAGGGGGAGACGGTGGCGGAGCTACGGGCAACGGGGCTCCAATCGGCTGCTCGGGGAGGTGCACGGGAGTAGTGAGGAGCGAATGGGGTATCGGGAGGCTTGAGGAGCAAGGGAAGCAAAGGGCGGGGATGGGGCTTTATGCCCGGGCGAGCGAGGAATCCGAGGAGGGAAAGCGGCAATGGCGCCGGGGTCAAGGGAGTGGACGGGAGTGGTTGGGAGTCTCCTCCGCGGATGGAGGTGGCCGGGTGACGTCGGCCCCGCCCAGGTGCAACCGTGACGCGACGGAGCAGTGAAGCCGCAGACGCCGAGAGCGCGTCGCGCGAGAGAGGGAGGAGCGGCGCCGCCGCGGCGGGTCGGGCGAGGCGGGCGACGTGGCGTGAGGGCGCCACGCGCCCGACGAGCCGACGGATGGCGAGGCGGTCCGAGATCGGCGCACCATGCGCGAAAGCGAGGCGGCGCGGCCAGCGCCTTGCGCCTTCGCAGCAGCGCGCGAGAGAAAACGGGAGGCGGGCGCTGCGGGAGAGAGAGGGAGCGGGGAGAGGCGCTGGGCGAGGGAGGAAAGCGGGATAGGGGCGGGGCGCCAGCCGAAGGGAAGAGCGGGGAGAAGGGAAAGGCGCCAAAGAAGAGGGGAAACGGATTTGCCGGAAAGGGAAAGCGGGAGCGGGGGAGGACTTTCCAAAAAGGGAAAGTCTCCGGAAATTCACTCAAAAAATTTAGGAAAAAGGCTCAAAAATTTTGAAATTTTTAGGGGCTTTTCAGTATAGCTGATATAATCTGAATTTAATAGCTCTTATAGTTGAAGATTTCCATTAGAGTTGCATTTTTGTAGACTCCTTCTCACCCCGCCGTTGTCTGTCCTACGCTCTCTGTTTTTGTGTATGTGGCTTCTCTCCTTTTCTGTATTCAGATCAGGCCAGTGGGTGGAAAAAACAAGTAATAGTATATTTTAAGTCTGGTCCAGCAGAAAGTGAATTGATAAACTCACTCTCTGAAACATTCGGATAATGACTGAACTCTTGGTTTGTTCAGTAGCAGCCTCGGCGCAAATCTCCCACTCGGGACTGAACAGTTCGTCAGCACCGTCAGTTTCCAAAAAGGAAGGAAGGAACGAATGAATTCCTTATTCCTTTGGCTTTTGCACGACGATTAACGAAGCACAAAACCGAGCAAATCAAAGGCAAGTGTCCAACCATGGATCATCATATGAGCCAATCAAACAGAATTAATGAACAACTAATACAGTACAGTTCAGTTCAGTTGTTGAAGTGACTGACGTTCGCACGCACAATTGATGATTTACTAAGCACACTTGGACTTCACAGCCCGATGACGTTTATCGAGGTGGTGACGCCGCCGTCCACGACGAGGTTGTGCCCGGACACGTACCTGGACTCGTCGCTCGCCAAGAACAGTGCCGCCTCCGCTATGTCCCCAGGCCTCAGCGTCGGGCCCTTGAGAGTGGCCATGCCTCGCACCATTTCCTCCGCCTTATCCACCTCCTCCTCGGTCGGCACCGCGGCCTCGCTACCGTCGGCGTCCTCGCCGTGCTGGCGCCACGCGTTGATCAGCATTGGGGTGGCCACGCCGAAGGGGGAGATGCAGTTCACGCGGATGCCGTGCTCGCCGAGCTCGCAGGCCGCGTTCTTGGTGAGCCCCACCACTGCGTGCTTGGAGGCCGTGTAGGCGTGGGGGCCCAGCCCGCCGAGCACGCCGGCGACGCTGGCCACGGACACGATGCTCCCGGCGCGGCGCGGCTGCATGGCGCGCGCCGCGTGCTTCATGCCGAGGGCCGCGCCTAGCGCGTTGACGCGCAGCACGCGGTCGAACTCGGCGGCATCGAAGGACGCGATGCTCCTGGCCGCGCGAGTCTGCTGGCCCAGCACCCCGGCGTTGTTGCACAGCACGTCCAGGCGCCCGTGGCGCGCCACGGTCCGCTCGACGGCGCGCGCCACGTCCGCCTCCTCCGACACGTCGCAGTGCACGTAGGTGCAGGCCTGCGGCCCCAGAGCGGCGGCGAGCGCCTCCCCCGCGGCGTCGTCGATATCCGCGATGACCACCCGCGCGCCGTGCTTGACGAACACCCGCACAATGGCCTCCCCGATGCCCCGCGCGCCGCCGGTCACAATGGCCACCTTCCCGTCCAACCTGCACGCGCGCGCACAAACGAGCCAACCGACAAGAATTCAATCAAGAAACTAGCCAGTACTGCACGCACATGGATATACATGTTTACCTCCTGTGCATGGTGGCAGAGCCGCCATTGTGGGTGTTGGTGTCGTCCGGCCAGGTGGTGGCGGTGGCATGGAGGGAAGAAGGCGGGATGGCGTTGGCGGCGGGCTGGTGGGACTGCTTGTCGGGCATGAAGTCGACGGCAGTCATGGCTGGGGCGGCGGAGTGATACGGTGGTGGTGGTCTTGGAAAGAGGAGGCGATGGTGACACCGATCGAGCGGACAAGAGGCGTCGATCGCACAGCACAACGCGGTGGAACTTATACAGGAGCCATGGAGATGGAGGCTGTCGAAGCTAGGCATGAGCCGGTGGGTGCATGGCTGCGCTCCATTGTCCATGGGCCTCTTCCCTCTTGCGTGGCTTCCCGGATGGCGTGGATGGCTGGCTCATCTCATCTCTGTGTTGGAGATGTGTCGTCAGAGCAACGTCACTGCAGCTTCGCTTCCGTCCGGCCGCCTCAAATCAAATGCAGTTTAAGACTCGATCGTCAGGTCAGGTCAAGGTGCTGCCGCTGCGTACAGATACAGGCAGGGAAAACTCTTCAAGAAAAAGGCTGTAATGTAAATACGGAAGAAATTACTCCGTGGGAAAGCAAGCATGCATGCTGATCAAATTAATGAATGTTACCTCTATCCATATATATGGAGTACCTTCCTCCTCTGCACTGAAGAGCACGCTAGGGATAAAGACAAGAGGGAGCTGGTCCTAATTAATCATAATCCAAATTAATACTCGCATATCGACCTCACCTTTCTGCATTCTACAGGAGTATTATGTCCTTGCGAATGTGTGGCGTAGCTAGCTATTCAATCTTGGCCTTCATTTCTCACCTAGTAAATTAAAAGCTTTCTGAACATTAATATATGGGCACTAGCTCCACTATCTTCGTCCACACACAGTCGCAACTGGCAATATATACGTACTCTCTACAGCCGCTGTTGATGGTACGTACCGTCTCGCTCCAACCAATTTTAGCTTTTATTTCCTTTTAATTTTCGACTTATTTAGATTAGAAATCAATTAGAAAGCATGGGCTTCTAAATTTGACTTATTTAAACTTAAATCAAAAGTTAATTGAAGCACCACGTTGATATTCTCTCGTAAGAGTAGTACAGCAGGCTGGTTGACTGCAATTACAAATCGGAAGCGTGCAACATGATCTGCTGTTTCCTTTCCCATCCATTTTTTTATATAAAAAAAACTAGTCACGACCATATATAGTTGATTACGTACTTGAGCACATGAAAGCATTGATTGATCCATCACTGATCAAATTGCTAGCCACATGATATATATATTTCGTTTCAAATATAAGAAAGATTTATACGCACGCACGTTGTTAATCGATCCGAGCTGCTCTAAACTTCACGTTTGCTAGCTTCTCATTTGCCAAAACCGAAAGCACTGTTATGAGCTTGTTAGGGACAAATCAGTTGAGCTAGCTGTTGCGCTCAAATCAAATCAAATGAATGTACTATTATGTGGTATTAACAAGAACCCATCTGCGGAACTTGCAGCTAACCGCACAATCAATTGCATCCATCAACCTCATTTCGATCGAATCATATGGTCGCGCCCTCTCCCGAAATTTGCTACTGCTACAGCACAGCTAGCTCCCAACCGTGCTAATTTCCTGAATCTTTGTAGCAACTTACTGCAAAATCTATCGCACCAAACTATGAGACATGCATGCGCTGTTACATTTAATGTTGGAGTTGAGGCACACTGTATACTCCCTACTCGTATATAGTTTGAAATGATTCTTGTATCCTCTCCCACGGCGAGTCAGAGGTCGATCCAACCCACATCGCCAAAGCCCCTCCCGCCGACGTCCCCCTTGCTGTCGTCGCCGTCGGTGCGGCGATGGCGGAGGGCCCCTCAGCTACAGCTCTGCTCCAGTTCTACGTCAAGCGCAGGCGTCGATTCCTGAACTACGTCGAGCGTAGCGTCGTGAAGCACGGCGGTCGAAGGCGGTCGGATCTAGCCGTCTTGGGGCCGAATCTGGCTGCCTCTGGGGTGGATCCATGTACATCGCCGACTCCCACATCTAACCTCTGTACGTCACCAATTCCCACGCCGCTACCGCGCCGCTGCCCTCGCTGCACCATGCGAGTGTGCAACGCATAGGATTCGGCGCGTTCGAGCACCCCCACCCCCTCCTACCTCTGTACGTCGCCTACTCCCGTGCTATCACTACCAGATCTGCCTATCTCCGGGCTGGATACGGGGGGAGCCGTACACGGGCAGGGATCTGCCCATCTCTAGGCCAGATCTGACCGCCTCCGGGTCGGATCCATGATCCCCACCTTCGGCCTCTGTACATCACCGACTCTCGCGCCGCTGTGGTCACCCCCTACGAGCGCGCGATCTCTTCTTCTTCGCGTGTGGCGCCACGCCGCCGCGGCTCGGGAGGGAGCAGCATCGGCGGTGGGCCCCTCAGCTGCAGCTCGGCGCAGAGGCGCTGACTTAGGCGACCGCTGGCATCGGGGGTTCAGGCGGTCGCTGCCTTCGGCTTGGACGCAGAGGCCGCAGGTCAGGCGGCCACTGGTGTAGGTGACCACGAGGAATATGGCGAGCATCGTGGGAGCAGCCGCATGAATTTCATTGAAGGCATCGGGGTCGCGATTCACGGTGATGGTGCGTCGGGTGAAAATCTCGTCAAGTTCTTGCCGGACGGCGACAACGACGCCTTCGCTGTTGTTCCCTCCTTGAGGCGTTACCTTGGGCCACCCAACCCGACCTTCTTTGTCTTTTCGCGTGTCGTTGGTGGTGCTAGTCCATTGGTGGTGGTCGTCCGCTCGTCGTCGGGGTGTGTTAGCTATGGATGTTTATCATATCGGCCGATTAGAGTCGTATTCCTTGTAACCGGTCCTTCTTTGGGCTTTTTTTGGGTCTTTTGGCCACCACTGTATAGCTCTTCTTCTTAATGAATGAAACACAATTTTTTTGTGTTTTCCAGAAAAAAATTATTGTAACTCGAGTGTACAGGGAGATAAGCATAAAAATTATGATATGATAAACAAGACTGAAGCACACGTGCAGTGTAAGAGCCATGCAAGAAAAGTATATACAGTGTACAGAGATTATTAGGGTGCGTTATAATGGCTGGCTAAGAGTGAGAGAGAAATGACAACAGAATATCACCAACTTGTCCCAAAAAAAAGGGACAGATCGGATCACTGACGATCCCTTCCGCACCACTCTACTATTAATTATTTCGCTCACTATGATCACAAGGTTGGGATGGCCGAGTTGGTCTAAGGCGCCAGATTAAGGTTCTGGTCCGAAAGGGCGTGGGTTCAAATCCCACTCTCAACAAATGCATTTTATTTTTCATTTATTTTTTCAAAATCAGATTATGAGGATACTCTCGTCCACACACATGCCCTCTTTTTGTCAATTTGTTCTCTTCTCGTTTTTGTTTTTTTTGAATGATAGCGGTATGAGAGAAATCCTTGTGGCTTGGTACGTTGGGTGAGGAACGAAATATGGACGAGGGAGGGACAAGCCATATGTTGTATCATACCACGGACCATACTCCCACATAACGCATCCTTCCTGTAATCAATTTTATACACAAGGTAATACATAATTACATACTACCCAATCGCTGAAACCAAGATAAAGTTACAAAGAATCTTTCGCCTATTTTCCAAACCAGGGCAACGTAGCCCGCCCGTGATTAACCAAATATACGTCAGTACTACAAGCTAGGTTAATCTGCCACTCAAGACCAGTGAACAATTCATCACATGTAAGGCCCCTCCGGCACACCTTCCTTCTTCCTGAACATCACCGTAAGAGTTTTAAGTAGAAACCATGTAATTACCAGCATTTTCGGACGTATTTTATGATAAGTACAAGGCGCGCACCAACCAAAACGTAATGACGCTGAGGATGAACATGAAACCAACATACCTTATAGAAAGGAACTGTGTCGGCTGTGAATTAGGAAGCTAGCTCGTTGCTAAATCAATACTGCTGATTGATTTGTTTGTATTATACGGCTAACATCTAAATCCTCTAGATGAGATGAGTAGTTGATATAAGATCAAACTAAAGTTGATATAAGATCCAAGAAGTTGATCTTAGATCCGGCGAAAGTGGCGCCGTCGAGCCTGCGCCAAGAAGATACCTAAGATGAAACTAAATAAAACCATCAACACGACAACACCACACACTGGAACATGATGGAGCTAGCCACGATGGACCTATATACGTATGTAGCTAGAGTGACTAGCGTGCTGGCGGTGACGGCGAGTGGTAAAAAGGATTTATATATTATTATTATTCTCCATTGAAATGCATTTGCTTTGGGCAAGGTGGGGATTCATATGGCTCGCGCGCACGCACTTGCAGAGCTGCTGCTGCTGCTGGTTCAGGATCTTGCACCACAGTGGACCGTGTGAAACGAACGATTGTAATCAGGCATTCAGAGCAGCAGCAGCAGCAGCAGGCATGGCAAACCGGAGATCGAATACTCCCCTTTGCCAATGACCTCAACCGATAAAGCTCGATCATGGAGGTTCAGGATCGAGTGGATTAATTACACGGATGATGACGATGATTAATCGTGCTGCCTACCGACCGATTAGTGGTTGGGCAATGCGATGCTCATGTCTCTGTCGATCGGTTCTCGAGGACACTGAATCACAAGTGAGTGACGGAAAAGACCACCAATTCTCCGATGCTGAACAAAAAAAAACACAGCCCGTGATGGAAAGGAAAGGTCTCTCTCTCGGTTACCTGTCGCGGCCTAACTGTCAGCTGGCCCACGGGCAGGTACATCTGGGCCCATGGGCCAGAGGACAAAATTGGAAACAAACAATTCATAGAGCTCATGTGAATAGAGGACGGGGGCTCCTCCTCCAAAACGCAGCCGCGTGGGCGCTCGCGACGAAGCGGATGGAGAGAGAGACTTCCCAACTGTCAGTCAGTCTGTCACAGAGACTTCCAACTGGGCGCTGTTTTTGGGCCTTTTCGTGGTCAATAGCTCCAAAATAGTTTGGGCTTGAGCTAGCGTCCCTTTGGTTGTAGCTATCTCTTATCTATATTAAATATAAGTAAAATTTTATATAAAAAAAGTAAAAAGAGATAATATGCTATTTCTTATACAAATAATAACTTGAGTCCGTAAACCAACGTAAATAGTGAAAGGATATAAGACAGAAAATTATAATAAAAATAGTATAAAATAGTTAGATGAATGATTTACTGTTAGAGAGGTTGTCTCTAATGATGTCTTTAGGTGAGGTAGAAACTTTAGAGACAATTTTAAGAGGCATACTATTGTACATACCGTTAGCGGTTTCGCTCTCAAAAAATGTAATCTATCAACTATAGTAGAAAGCCATGGTCTAAAACAACAGGGTACAACAGAAGTATCCAGGCCCAAACCCCATGGTTCGAGTTATGCGTATCTAATAATGTCATCTCAGTTGTCTCTTAGATATATTAACTAAATAAAATTTTATGTAGAGGAGAGGAGGTAAGGAGAGATAATATGATGTCTCTTATGTAAGAGACAATTTGAGCCTATAAACCAACGAAAATAGCGAGAAGATGTGAGACGGGAAGTTACGGTGAAAATAATATAAAATCATCAAATGAATCTTTAGTGCTGTCTTTAGGTGAGTTAAAAGCTTTAGAGACATAATATTATATATATGCCTTTAACGCTTTCACTATTGAAAAGCGTGAACAAAGATATATCAACTGTAGCCGAAAGCTATGGATCCTTCTAAAACAAACTCAAACCCGCCCGCCGTCAAAGGCGGCCTCCTTCCCCATCTCCGTCCGTCCGTCCCCGAATTCCCGATGGGAGGAGCAGCGGCAGCGCAGCAAGCACACCACCACAAATAATCATGGAGCCTTCCAATCAACCCCCATCCCGTGCCCCAATATTACCAATCCACTCCTCTCCTCCCCTCGCCGCCAACCACACCTCCGCCCGCTTCTGCTCCCGTTAGGCTCCACGCCGGATTCGTCCTTCAGCGGCTCCATCCTCCGCCGCCGTGTCACGAACCCTCCCCGTCGCCGAATTCGACATGGAGCCGGCGGCGCGGAAGTGGACCGGCCGCGGGGTCCTCACGCGCGCCCTCCTCCTCGGCGTCGCCGCCCTCGCGCTCCGCCTGCTGTACGGGGCATTCGTCGCCATCGGAGGCGGATGGCCGCTCTACCCGCCCGTGGCCGCCGTCGTAGGGAGGAGGACCTACGTCCAGGCGGCCCTAGGGTCGCCGGAGGCCTGGCGCAGCCGCGAGTGGCGCAAGGCGGTGAACTTCCACGCCGCCGTGCTCGCCGGGCACCTCGCCGACGGCCTCCTCACCCCGTCCTCCCGCGCCGTGTGCCTCGGCGGCGCACAGGAGGCGCTCGCGCTGCGGGAGCTCGGCGTGCCCGGCGCCGTCGCCGTGGCGAAGAAGCGCTCGCCCCCACTCGTCTTCGCCGGAGACGACCGCCGCCTGCCGTTCCCGGCGTCATCAATGGACTTCATCTTCGCCGGCCGCGCTCTCGACTCCTCCAAGCGCCCATCTGACCTCGCTGGCGAGGCCGCACGGATCTTGAAGCCGGATGGCCATCTCGTCGTGCTCACTTCCAGCGCCGGCGACGCCTACAGCCTCCGCTCGCTTCAGGCAATCCTCCCATCCCTCCGGTTTGTCCGATCTCGCGAGATCAGTGGCCCTGATGCCTCCACCCTCCGGGAGCTAGTCTTCCAGAAGCTTCGTGCTACTCCACCGGCCACCACCACTGACAACTGCGCAATTGGGGATCACAAGGTCCAACTCCTCACGCATGCCGAGCCACTGATCCAAGAAGAGCCACTGAAGCCATGGATCACGCTAAAGAGGAACATCAAGAACATCAAGTACCTCCCGGCGCTCGCCGACATCAGCTTCAAGCGCCAGTATGTTTATGTTGACGTTGGTTCCCGCAGCTATGGCTCCAGTATCGGCAGCTGGTTCCGGAAACAGTACCCCAAGCAGAACCATACCTTCCAGGTGTTCGCCATTGAGGCTGATCCGGCGTTCCACGCTGAGTATGCCACAAAGAAGGCTGTCACATTGCTTCCATATGCTGCCTGGGTCAAGAATGAGACGCTCAAATTCGAGATCAATGGTGACCCTGGAAAGGAGGACGAGGCTAGGGCCAATGGCCGTGGCATGGGGCGCATCCGCCCCACGGCCGGGAAGAAGATGCCCGGTGAGGTGCGGAGTGTGCCGGCATTTGATTTTGCCGAGTGGTTGAAGCGGACGGTGTCGGAGCAGGACTATGTGGTGATGAAGATGGATGTGGAGGGGACCGAGTTCGACTTGATCCCAAGGCTTTTCGAGACAGGAGCAATTTGCTTGGTTGACGAGCTGTTCCTTGAGTGCCATTACAACCGGTGGCAAAAGTGCTGTCCTGGTGAGCGGTCGCCCAAGTATCAGAACACGTATGAGGAGTGTTTGGAGCTGTTCAGTTCACTCCGGGAGAGCGGCGTTCTTGTGCATCAGTGGTGGTGAGTGGAGTGGTGACTACTGGTATAGCACTTTCAGAATTTCTTACAGATAGAGTTCAACTACAGATGACAAAAGGATTTCACACTTCCATTGCGTATTTGATTTCCAAAGTATATTGTATTTTTCCCTTGTGAACATGGGGGTTCAGAAATTGGATTATTTTCTGTTGTTAGATAATGTAGTTAAAAGGAGATCAGGAAAGGAAAAGAAAGGTAACGTTTAACTTAATTCCCAGTAAAACTTGCTGTGGATTGCCATTGTCACTATCGAGCAAATGAATCATTCCATTAGACTCATTTCCTTAGTAAATTGCTTGAAGTTCACCCCGCTCGAGATTTTTGTCACTTGATACATGCAGCTCCACTTATTACTATTGTGTGCATTACATTTGTGTGCCTTATCATTCAAATTGTCTCAGAAATTCAAGCTGTACCAGTCACTGTATAATTTTAGGGCAAAACGCCCCATTTTCTCTTATTAAAACCGAAAAGCCAGTTACAAATCATGCGTATGCACTATGCAGTTATAATGCGTGATTTTGTTTGTGGTGACTTTCTTTGCTTGTCTGCTACGAGTATTAACAGATTATCCAGTTCCCTGGCATCTGCAGTACTTGTGTTTCAGTATCCAGTCTTCTAGATTGGAGAAGGCCTATTTGCCTGTGATGTACGATCGCAATAGCAGCAATCGGTAAGATGTAGCGGTTTGTTTATCTGGTCAGAATATCATGTTCAATTGCTCTGTCGATATAGACATTGTGCATTTTCTGGTGTAAGCTGTTTCTGCAGTATCTTGTGGTCTGAGGTGAGGGTAGGCCAAATTTTTTTTGTCGTGCAGGTACATTTGTGATGACAATAACGGCGCACATTTCTAACTTTGTGGAAGCTACCGGAATGTCTGGTCTTATTGTTGTCACTTTGGGTGGCCCTGTTTTCTTTTCCTTTTTTCTTGCCAAAGATGATATCTCCAAGGATGCTTCTTTAGGAATGTCTCCCTTTTGACTACAGAATGTTGCTGTGCCTGGTCGCGATGATGGTGATTGGCAACAGACAGCATCCAGAAGCTGGAGACCATAGAATGAATGTTGCTTGCTGTATGAACTGCTTTTGACTATAAAGAAGCTGCACGCCAATCGCACCGATTCTCTAATAGTCTACTTCTGTTACTATTGCTATTAGGCTTTGGAATCGAGGAAATTACATGGTGGAAACTGCAGTTCGCGACATCCCTGTTAGAGTAAGGCTAATAATACAGCTTTCAGCTGGCTGTATGGAAACTTATATCCTACTTATCAGCTTATTTATATAAGTAGTTTACAGCCAGCTGAAGGCTATATGACCCACCCCTTTCTCTCACAAAGTTTCTTGGTTCTTGTGCTTCAGCTGGCTGTAAACTTACAGCCCACCTCTCTTCTCTCTCCTCCACCTCAGCATACAGCCTACTAACAGCCTCTTATTATATTTGCTCTTAGTCTACTTCTATAACTACTAGGCTTTGGAATTTCCAAGAAATGTTTTGGTTACGAGGAGTGTTCTTTGTTGCCGTGTTAGTATTTTTTTTTAAAAAAAATTCCGTGTTAGCAGTTGGTCAACAAAACAATGTATGTTTGTTTCTTGCCTTTGCATCAGCTGGCCCCATTCTTATGGGCTTTAGCTTTTACCTTAAATTTCTTTATTTCATCTTTTTCTAGCTTTTTGGACTTTTTTGTTTTTTGTTTTTTCTTTCTCCGTGTTTTTTTTTTGCATTGTCTGTGATCGGCCAACCTATTTTTTTATTTTTAAACTTTTTAATTTAATTACGTCGAAAATCACTAATAGATATAATGTAAAATAGACTAGCTATAGTGTTAAAAAGTGAAAAATAGGTCTAAATGAGCAGCAGCTAAGTTACATCGAGTGTTAAAAAGTGAAAAATAGGTCTAAATGAGCAGCAGCTAAGTTACATCGAGATTTTTTTTTTTTCTTAAGAGGAAAGCGCATGGAGATGAGCCTAGACAACCTGACCAAATGGGCCGTCCGGGGCATGGCCCGATTTAGGTGCGGTGGTTAGGTTTTTCCTTTGCCAGTACGGTAGCTAGGATTTAACGCTGACATAAGTAGGACCCATGACATCGGTGCCTGCTGTAACAAGCAAAACACTTGATACGCATGTTGAAGCATATCATAAAGAAAGCATGTTTCCAGGCCTTCCCATGTAAAACTAAACTGACACAACAAGAAAAAATATCGACAACATATTTCATAGACATAGCTGTCCAAATTATCTTATAGTACTTCGGATTAAAACTAAATGCAGCATGACACTAATCATTATTAAACTAAGTACCCCAACAGTTTCGTTGGCCATGTTCATAAGGACAAACTAGGCTTCAGTCCTGACCAGGTATATAAACTTTAGCATGCCAGATGTGAAAAAAAAAGGTATGTAGCCATGCTTTCACCAAATTCATGTAAACAGGACCTTTATGGGCAAGAACAAAGTTGCCTTGTAAGTTTTCTTCCTCGTAGAAATGATAAAAAAATGGGGGAAAATCCATCAACACTCCATAAGTCATCTACCTTTTCAATTTGCCCATATCTAATTATTGTTCACTTTACCCTCATAAGTTAAGTTGGCATGCAAATAGCTAGTCACATGTTAGCACTATCTCTCATGGTTTTCATGGCAGTGATCGGTTGGGCTTAAGCTTTTGGCTTCCAGCTTATTTTTCACTATTCATAAATTTCGTCTTTTTCTGACCTTTTGGTTTTTTGTTGAGCTTTTTTGCCGGTTCTTTTTTCCCCGTATTTGTTTGTATTATACGTAATGGGCTAACATATTTTTTATATTTTTAATTTTTTTTAAATTTAATTATGCTAAATAAGCCTCTGTCATTCTGATGTGTTTTTTCACCAAATACAAGTGTTTTCAGCCATGAGCCATGAGCTTTTAAGCCCAACTGATCACCACCTATATTTGGCACTTGTTTCAGTGGTGTCAATACTTGTTTCACTGATGTTAATGCTTATTTCAATTATTTGGGTGATTTCAGTACTTATAATACACCATTTTATTACTAATGTTGTATTGTTAAAATCATATATTACAAATATAGAAATAACTCAAATCATTGAAACAAGTATTGATATCGCTTAAATAAGTACTAAAATCATTGAAAAATGCTAAACATAATTTAAACCACCAGAAAATAATGCGAACATATGACCAATGGGGCATTTGCATGCCAACTTAACTCATGGAAGGCAAAGTAAATATAAATAAGATATGAAGGGCAAATTGCAATAATATGTGACTTATAGGGGGTGTTTATGTATTTTTTCCAAAAAAAAATGTTGGCTTGATATTGACACAGACCTGTGTGCAGACCATCACTGGTTCTTAAAATAATACGGAAAATTCGGAGATTGCATATGTTCCCAGGTTACAGTATGCCAGTATTTATAATGTCTAAACTATATAATAAATTGGCATAAAGTGCAATTGAGACTGCAGGATTAACCAATCATTTGGCATCCACTCTTTCCATATGTTCTTCACAAAATCAAGTGAGCAATCACCTTAGTATTAAAAACAAATAGCTTATACGCAACACCTGAGATCAATCCATTAATCTATCTGGTCGGAAGCCGGAAA
Organism: Dendrocalamus sinicus; assembly: GCA_036346575.1. Lineage (NCBI taxonomy): Eukaryota > Viridiplantae > Streptophyta > Magnoliopsida > Poales > Poaceae > Dendrocalamus > Dendrocalamus sinicus. The sequence goes on from CM070673.1 coordinate 27,351,575, forward strand.
TGCACTTAAAGTAGGATAATATAATAACTGAAATCTCAGTTGAGACATCAAACTTTTATGGTGTAGGGCAAGGTGGTTGTCCATGTCAGTAGATGGTGAAAAGGTTTAATCTAGGCAGTCTTGTGAAAAACGTCAGTGGCTTTTAGTGGTTGATCTGAGCCATCTAAATTTAACCCACTGGGCAAGATTGCAAGTTATTGTTGTTAAGGTATATGTACCTTGTATATATTAGATCTTTGTATAAAATGTATTATGTTTATTTGCCATGCCTTGGCCATTTGGCCCATGGAATAGATATATTCCAACATGGTATCAGAGCACATGGCTCTCTCGCCCAACAAACTTAACCCTAGCCACTGTTCACCATCATCATCCTTAGGTCACCACTGCCGCCTGCGGCTGCCTTTGTCTTCTCTTTCCTCGCTCCCTCCCTGCTCGAGCTATCATCGTCGTCCTCTCTTCGGACCATTGCCGCAGCTCGCCTAGAGGATTGTTGTTGCTAAATCTGCTCTGGCCGCGCCATCCCCAGCTCTGCCTCGAAAAAACCAAATCCCGTCACCCCTGCTCTACTTCTTAGGCTACTATTAAGAGGGGTTCTTGGCTAGTAGCTTGACAGTGCTCTTCTGCCACATAGCTTAATCTTTGTGCATGTTTGCATTTGGAATTGCATTTCAATCCTCTCTACTCTAAATTTTCTAAAATTGGTATGACTGTCGTTGTAGTCGCAGTAGTACCACTGCATCAGTACTACCGGACTTTTCTTGCTGGTAGCCTTCTTCATAGAGGTCTAATTTTTCTGAATTTCAGGCATGGTACTACCGCCATGTTTGCAATGATACTACTGCTCAATCGATACTATCGATCCTTTATTGGTGGTAGCTTTTTAGCAAAAGGTTTCTTTTAGGCACCCGCCTGATTTCGTTGAGCGGTACTACTGAAATTCTTCATCAGTACTACCTCAACAGTATGATCGCGTGTCTTAGCCGGTATGACCACTCCTGTAGTATGATCGCTTGTTTGTTGTCGGCAGCATGGTACTACCATAGTGTGAAATGAGGTACAACCGTTTCATCTGGTATGACCAAACTGTGTGTGGGCGATACTACCGGGATATTAGATAACAGCTAGTTCCAGTGCATTAAATGCACAGTAAATAGATGTTGGTTTGGGGTCTCGCACTATTGGCCTATGCATGGCGGTACTACCACACCAACTGATTTTTGAGGATTTCGTCTCCATGGTCATGCTTGTGGTTAGAGGATATAAATACATTCTCTCCTGTAGCAAGGGCTCTCTCTTGGACCTTTATTGAATACACTTGAGCCCTTGTCTTCATCTCTTTAACTCCAAACCATTTAGTTTATTATTTGAGGTTGTTGAAAGCATTCAAGTACATTGCATCCATTGATTGAGCTTCGTGGCACTTGAGGACCTTCAAGCAAGTGTCATTAACTTACTACTCTTGGAGTTTGCTGACTCCTAGACAGCTTATAGGTGTGTAAACTTGTGAATCCCTTCAAAAAGATTATGAAGAGGCCTGGTTAAGTTGTGAAGATTGGAGCTCACCTATCCAACGTTAGAAGTTTCTAGCCACAAAATAAGCATGGATTATACCATGTCCTTGTTTACCTCCTCAGCCCAAGGATTTGGCAACCGACAAAAATATTCATGTATTGCCTTTACGCACCTTACCATGGTATGGTATCAAACTGAACCAAGGAAATGTGGCTGATGCCTAAAAAATGTACTCCGTGTTCATCTAATTGACTTTACATGCTTCTTTAAGCAGCTAGCAGTAGTATTTTCCATCCAGTGCAGCAGAAATGCATTCCACTGACAAGTCACGCAACAATGCTACCGACTTCTTTTCTCCCATAATCAATCGATCAAAGGAACGGGTTGCTTTGCTTGACGGGGTAAACTACTACTGCACCCATTCGCTGACTGCAGATTGCATGGGAAACAGCACAGTTTAGCTCTTTTTCCCTGGAGAAACAGAACAGGTACCCTCCAAACAAGTCATCCAATCGGCCAAAATAGAGAGAGAGAAACGTACCAAGTGGACAAAGGCAAGGCGAGAGTAGGATCGAGGAGATGATGACCAAAGAAAGGCAAGGGAAGCCAATAGCAGGAGCAGGAGCAGCAGCTCAGAGCGAGAGAGACGATTCAGAGATGGGACGGCATCCAAGGCGGCCACAGTTGGATAGTCCCTCTCGTCTCAACCAACGCAACTTGCCTCCCTTTTCAGCATGAATCCATGATGCCCCCCACTTATTCGACAACCTGTTCATTAATCGCGAGATATTACGCGTACGAGCAAAGCATAATGGTGAGGACTCACTGAAAGGTGGGCCCTACTGCAGAGAGATTTTGAGAGGAGCCTCTGCTTGTCAGTGAGTCACCGAAACACTCTTGTCCGAAAGTTCATATGCATATATACTAGTATTTCCGTTAATTGGTTAATCACCTGTCCCTTTTTCCTAGTCCATTCAGTATGCTTTACATTAAAAATATCACCTTGCTCATCAACTTGTTCCCTTTCACAAACTTTACTATTTGTAAATTGCTCCATTTGTGCAAGCTGTTGGACATATGTTGTCGATATTTTGGCGCCTTGAGTTTCATATTGCTATAACTCACGTCACATGCAAACAAATTTGAAGATATCCAAATCCACAAATGATTTGTATTCCTGAATATTGAGCACGTGTGTTCTTTAATACTTGCAAGAATGAACCGAATGATATAACTCACATTCCAGATATAATTGACGACCAAGCGCCCAACTCGATCTTCAACTCACGAGAAACGTCCTGATCATTGAATACATTACACATCTCTGTCAAGTTTGCAAAATGTTTCCGAACAACCGACGCGACACTAAAGAATTAATGCTTGATTATGCAGTGAAAATTTTTACCAACATGTATTATGCTTGTACCAGTAGAAATTCGAATTAGGATACTACTCCGAGATAACAACGGCGAGAGAGTGAAGACAGCAACGAAACGGAGGGTCCGGCCCAACACCCCCCTAGGCCCCGTGCCTACCCCACTAGACCGAACGGGGCCAATGCTCCCTAGCCCTATGGGTATCCCGTCCCTTATGTGGATTGAAAAATAGGTTAAATACGAATCTAAAAATTATAATATAACTTTATTGATTAATTTGTAAGTACTTAGGTATTTTTTTTATCAAAATTTATATCCAAATATGTAAAAAAAATGCAAATCTCATATTAAAAATCTATGTTATGTAAATAAAATAATATATTTTAATTTTTTCCAAGTCCCCACGGGAGCCATGAGGGAAGGTAAGGTTGCCCGGTCGCCCGGTCGCCCGGCGGCGGAAATGAAGCACTTGTCTTCGTTGAAAATAATTTTATAGTAATAAAGTGATTTAGCTACTGATAATAATAAATCCAAGGCAATAATTAATGGCAACGACCACCAGCTTCCTCGTGAAAATGTAAGACAAGTTGGCCAATTTTCTAAAAAGCCCCTTGCAGAAAAGATTAAAGTATTACAAATGGCCCCCTCCTTTATATATAGGGATAGACTATTGCACAGGCGACTGAAATTTTTTATCTTTCAGTCACCTAAAGTTACACTTTGAATCAGCTGAAGTTGCACATGTTTTTTATGGAGGGGGCTGCAATTTTAGTTGATTGAGAGTGCAATTTCAGGTCATCTGAAGTTGCACTCTGAATCACTTAAAGTTGCAGCTGTTTTTTTTTAGGGGGCTGCAATTTTAGTTCATTGAGAGTGTAATTTTAGGTGACTGAAACATAAAAAAATTTCAGTCGTCTGTGCAATAGCAAAACTGTTATATATATGGATATGGCCTCCTCCGTCTCCACCCACGTCTTAACGCAGCGCCATTCCAAGAAGAGCAGAGCACCACCGATAGATACAGCAAGAGAGGGGGAGAAGCCAAGAAGAAGCCGCCTACGAGGGAGGAGGAGATGCCGACGCCGTACAGCGCTGCGCTGAAGCCCAGCGTGCAGCACCACCGGCTGGTCTCCGGCGGCGCGGCGAGGGCGGCGCACTGGTGCCAGGAGCACGACGCGTCGGTGCCGGCGGAGGTGGCGCGGCACCACGAGCACGCGGCGCCGGCGGCGGGGCGGTGCTGCTCGGCGGTGCTGCAGCACGTGGCGGCGCCGGCGGACGCGGTGTGGTCGGTGGTGCGGCGCTTCGACCAGCCGCAGGCGTACAAGCGCTTCGTCCGCAGCTGCGCGCTGCTGGACGGGGACGGCGGCGTGGGCACGCTCCGCGAGGTGCGCGTCGTGTCGGGGCTCCCCGCCGCGTCCAGCCGCGAACGCCTGGAGATCCTGGACGACGAGCTGCACGTGCTCAGCTTCCGGGTGGTCGGCGGCGAGCACCGCCTGAAGAACTACCGGTCCGTGACCACCGTCCACCCGTCCCCGGCGGCGCCAGGCGCGGCGACGGTGGTGGTGGAGTCGTACGTTGTAGACGTGCCTCCGGGGAACACGCCAGAGGACACGCACGCGTTCGTGGACACCATCGTGAAGTGCAACCTGCAGTCGCTGGCCCGCACCGCCGAGAAGCTCGCCGGCGGGAGGGCGTGTCCGTGATTCCGGCTAACATTCGAGGGGCCTTTTGGTAAACTGTGAATCCAGGGCGGCATGTTTCGTTTTTTTCCTTTGGTCGTGTGCTGTTAACGCCTGACCCCTTGCAGTTTCTTTTTATTACGATCTAGTCCTTATCGACACATGTATGGAGTTGACGCATCTTTCGCTGCAGCTAATTTGTTCATCTTTCCAATCTGTTCGTCGAGATAGAGTAGACGCATGCAACACAAGAATGTTACTCTTCATTAGCTAGCTTGATGCTACGCTATGCATGCATTATCGTCGTGTTCAATCTGTGATCAGCAGAAAATCAGAGGGCGGGGCCGGCAGGCTCCAAGTGGCTGCCGCAACTTGCAATAGAAAATCGACACCGGATAGCGTGCGTGAATAATCACAAGTGGATGGACCCACTTGCCTCTTCCTCTCTCTCCCCTTGTCCAGTCCATCCATCCATTAGCTAGCTTGCTTCCAAGTTACCACTAATTTAGCTCAATGCTCTCATGGGTCTAGCTTTTGGTTTTAGGTTGATATAATCACGTAGCGGTTGTTTTTTATGTATTTAATTAAAAATAGAAAAAACACCGTCATATTTTTTTTATAGATAATAGAAAAGAAAAAATAGATTAAAAATTAGATGTCTGAAGGCGGCATCGTGGCCGATTGCGCACAGCAGAGGTGAAGGTGACGAGCAGAACAGCCAGCGGTGACGAGGTGACGGCGACGGTGCCAGAGAAGAAGAACTAGTGTGAGCAAGGGTAAGGAGACATCGAGGGGAGTCCTCCGGTGGGGTTGGCACGTCTAGGGGAACCAGAGGTGGCAGGGCGACAATGTCGGTGCCAGAGAAGAAGAATTAGTGTGCGCAAGAGCAAGGAGATATCAAGGGAAGCCCTCCGGCAGGGTTGGCACGTCCGAGGGAGCTAGAGGTGGTGGGGCGACGGTGATAGCGCTACAGAAGAATAAGTTGACGGTGGCGGCGCTCCACGGTGAAGAATCAGCCAAATTAGTGCAGGGGATTAGATAGAAGGGATGGTTGATATAGTGTAGGTGTGAGGAATTGCGGAGAGGCTAATGTAGAACGAAGAAATCGGTGGTGGCGGTTTGAACGGAGCTGGGGAAGATGGTGAAATCCCAGCGAAGAGCTGCGACAAATGCAAAATTGGTTGAGGGGAAAAGTTAATGGTGTCTGCGAACAAGATGTAACACAAAAATTTAAAGGAGAGGGCACAGCTTGTCGGAGTTCAAGGGAGCGGCTTGTCGGAGTTATCCAGGCTGAGGAGCTCGGCGGCGCTGCTGCTGAGGCGGAATGCCACCTCTGACGACTTGTCCGCAGTTTCCTTCAGGACTTACACATGGTGCATGGCGAGTATGTATGATGATGTGGTGATGTTGTCCGTGATGTGTGTGCAAGTCAGCACAAGTGGCAGCGTGAGGCGGGCACCGATGGAGCCAAAGCTGAAGGTGGCGATCAACGGGTTTGGCTGGATTGGGCGTAACTTCCTGTGGTGCTGGCACATGCACAACAACTGCTCGCCGCTCGACGTCAAGCCCAAGGGCGACAACGCCATGTCCGTCGATGGTAAGGTGATCAAGGGAAGAACAAAGCGGAAATTCTACGAGTACTGTAGCAGAGTACTATTCTACGAGTACTGTCATATAGTACTGTTCTACGAGTACTATCGTAGAATACTGTTCATCCGAGCAGTTCTTTCGAGTACTCACGATCGAAACTTTCACAAGTCTTCCGACCACGTTGTGTGCATTGACTTGTCGTAATATGTTTGAGCCATATTCACCTTGACAAGCTTAGTATGATTAAGTTAATATAATGACTCAGTTGGTAGTGACCATGTTATAATTAAAGTCGTGACACACTTGTTTCATATGGTATACACAAATGTTAGTTGGCTATGGTTGTTTATGAAAATGGTAAATGCCGAGGGGCAAGAATGGATGCTAGTGGTGAGTTCTTTGTGAACCAGGTTGTGGTTGCTCTTGTTCAAAGCACATAAGGACTACGAAACTTTTGCCAAGATTTAATGACATAGTCACATAGTTCTCACCCATCCATGTGATCATTCGTTCGAACTTGAATGTATGATATTTTATCTGCATGATGTTTTTGCAGGTGTAGGCTTCTTACTAGTGTACCTTTGTGGTCATAGTAACCCAACAGTTGTAGGGTGTCATCGAGAGCGGTCATAGTTTGGCCTCTGTACTGTTAATCGAACTTGACAACATTACATCCTGTTTAGCAGTAGACGATTCGGCTTGGACAAATCATCTACTATGCAGAGACTAGTATAGTAAAGTAGTATCTTGTTCTTTTATCTCAACCCTGATCCGGTTGTGGTATCATATACGTAAAGCTGAGTAAAACTTTGTAAATGTTAACTTAAGTGTCGATACACCATGCTTCCGTCAATGAAACTGTGTTGAGGGATGATATCATATACCATGGCATACGTAGATGCTCTTGATAATTAAAATATGGATGTGGTGATCATGTTGTCATTACCACTCCATAACAACCCTTATAAAATGCTTTACTCTTTATAACTCTGAAAATATGTCTTTGCAAAGCTATATAGAAGATAAGTTTGATTGTTTTTAATTAGCGGTTTTGTACTATATTTCCTAGTGCAAGTTTGATCACTTGGGTCCTCATGTGAAGCAGAGTATGTCGTGGCAGCAACAGCAACATGTCAGGCAATCTAGCTAACTCGGCTCATCAGAGACCTGATGGGTGTGGAGCTGAAGAAGGCAAAGCTACTTGTGGACAACAAGTCAGTAATTGCTTTGTGCAAAAATCCTGTGCTCCATGATCGCAGCAAACACATTGATACGAGGTATCATTAAATTCGCGACTACATTGAAGATGGCAAAGTAGATGTGGAGCACGTCAGCACAAATAAGCAGCTGGCTGACATTCTTATGAAGGCCCTCGGCTGCGTCGAGTTAATCAAACTGAGGCAAAAGATCGGGGTGGTCAAGGTGAAGCCATTGCGCCATGGTATGTCGGGTCAGTTATTTCTTTTTTGCAGTATAAAAGATCAATGGAGAAAACGCCGCAAACCAATTCAGAGGGGCGACACAAAAACTGTTTGTCTCTTAAGTTCACTGTTTTCTAGAGAGTCCAGATATCCGCGTGTGTTCCAAACATCCCCGTGTGCTTCGTGGTTGTATACAAGTGTCTTCGTGGTCATATATGAGTGCCTTTGTGATCGTAAGAATACTGTTCTATGAGTACTGTAGCAGAGTACTATTCTACGAGTACTGTCGTAGAATACTGTTTATCCGAGCAGTTCTTTCGAGTACTCACGATCGAAACTTTCACAAGTCTTCGACCACGTTGTGTGCACTGACTTGTCGTAATATGTTTGAGCCATATTCACCTTGACAAGTTTAGTATGATTAAGTTAATATAATGACTCAGTTGGTAGTGACCATGTTATAATTAAAGTCATGACACACTTGTTTCATATGGTATACACAAATGTTAGTTGGTTATGGTTGTTTATGAAAATGGTAAATGCCGAGGGGCAAGAATGAATGCTAGTGGTGAGTCCTTTGTGAACCAGGTTGCGGTTGCTCTTGTCCAAAGCACATAAGGACTACGAAACTTTTGCCAAGATTTAATGACATAGTTCTCACCCATCCATGTGATCATTCGTTCGAACTTGAATGTATGATATTTTATCTGCATGATGTTTTTGCATGTGTAGGCTTCTTACTAGTGTACCTTTGTGTGGTCATAGTAACCCAACAGTTGTAGGGTGTCATTGAGAGTGGTCATAGTTTGGTCTCTGTACTGTTAATCAAACTTGACAACAGTACATCCTGTTTAGCAGTAAACGATTCGGCTTGGATGAATCATCTACTATGCAGAGACTAGTATAGTAAAGTAGTATCTTGTTCTTTTATCTCAACTCTGATCCGGTTGTGGTATCATATACGTAAAGCTGAGTAAAACTCTGCAAATGTTAACTTAAGTGTCGATAAGTCATGCTTCTGTTAATGAAACTGTGTTGAGGGGTGATATCATATACCATGGCATACGTAGATGCTCTTGATAATTAAAATATGGATGTGGTGATCATGTTGTCATTACCACTCCATAACAACCCTTATAAAATGCTTTACTCTTTATAACTCTGAAAATATGTCTTTGCAAAGCTATATAGAAGATAAGTTTGATTGTTTGATTGTTTTTAATTAGCGGTTTTGTACGGGGAGATGCGAGCCTGGGAGGAAATTAATAGGCTATTTATAATCTTTATAATATGTAGTGGAGATTAGAAAATTGAGAATGTTCTCCTTAATCAGGAGCCTCTCGTGTTCGTATTAACTTAGTATATCAGGATGCCATTCTGCAGTCTATGACTCTTTTTTTATACTCATAGCTTCACAAATACACGGAACGACTCCTCCATCGAATTTTTAAAATAACTTATCAGAATAACCTTTTCAAAGTAGTTATCGATATTTAGTTCATACATATAAACGCTCATATTATGACTAAAAATCATCCGTCGTAACCATAAACCATCAGGATTGACTAGCTGCTTGTATTGAACCACCACTCTCCCTAGCTCTCTTATCTGATGCACTGCATGCATGCAACATGCATGCAATGCAGTGTTTGATGATGCTACCCGCAGCTCGAATCAGTGATCTAAATACTCTACTAGCGCATGATATGACACAGCAGAATGTCGAGACGCCTGATCTGAACAGTCTAAATTATTTAGATATACATGTGGGTGGGATCTTTTCAGTTGTGGTTTATACTTTTTAGTTATAGTCCAAATATTTGTGTAAATAAACCGAATATCAATAGATCGTTTTAAAAGGCTGTCTCAATAAACCACTTCTGAAAAACTGCTCTATTTATTTCTTTACAAAAAATCACAAGTTGAAAAGATCTTGCCTTAGCTTCCAGCGTCTGACATATTGGCCTGTATTGTACTCCTCTGAAAGTGGCCGCATACGATGATTTTTTAACACAACTTTTGATCAAGGCAAAAAAAAAATCCTGCAAATTTATGCGATGCCAACAAGGGATCAATTAACAATTCCCATTGGTAACCGATGCTGGAGTGCAAGAACCGAAAATTGCCACCAAAACAATAATATAAGCTGGGCATGCTGCATGCGAAGCAAGTTGGGGTGGGCCGGCTGTATACGTCTCTTTCGGACTGCAGATTATGACTATATCTGTGATTTATGGTTTTTGATTATTCATAAAAGATATTATTATAAGAGAGAAAATTAAGTATAATTTTGATCGATATAGATAAAATTATTATAGTGTCTATTATAATTATCATTTAGACTCATCTTAAATTTAAAGTTAATTAATATAAAAAAGTTAAAAGCAGAAACGAAAAAGAAGGGCCATAATATGTAAGCTAGGCTTGTTGGACAGAAAGCAAAACACAGAGGCAGCACAGCACTTGCTCCGTGCCAAAAGCAACATGTTAAGCAAAGCAAATTAAAGGCCACGGCTTATATACATTCATACTTGTGTGTGTGTACTACTTGCATGTTTTGGTTTGGATATTTTCTGATTGTGATGCTGATCGATGTGCGTTCCAAAATGTCATGGAACTCGCGATTTTTTTAAATTACATACTCAAAATGGTAAGCACTGAATTTTGGGTGAGTTCTTTTCGGCTAAGATTGATGTCTTTTGATCCTAGTGCAAGTGTCCATGCGAACAAACCGAAAGCCGATAAACCGTTTCGAAAAGACTATTCTATTAAGCGGTTTTAAAAAGGTGATAGAGAAGCCGCCTCGTTTGTTTGTTTGGAAAACTATAGGATATAAACCATAAGCCAAAAAGAACCCACTCTTTAATAATCTGGTGAGTGCTATCTTCTCCAGATTGGTTCAAATTCTCGTTATAGTAAGGTTGGCAATTTCTCTCGTGAAGGAGATGCCCCCATGGAGAATTTCCCCATCAAGGGTGGGGACAGGGGTGATCTCCCCCTCAAGGGAACGAAGACGGCCCCCTCTATGCTAGCGGGGCTGGAATGGGTCGCCCTCCCCTATGGAGCCGCACAGGTGAAAGCATCTAGGCCCCTAAAAATGTTAGTTTTGGTAATTAATGAATTTATGTGAATATGGGACTAATGTGTGCATTAAGTGTTTGAAAGGATATGTTCAAATAGCAAAGAAAGAGGCTCACAAAATATCCCATGAAGATTCAAGATCTCTAGGGCGACAAGGTAAATAGTTTAGGTATCTATTTTGTTTTACCGGTCTTGGAGTTAGGTTGAAAGACCGGATTATAGGATAGACGCCGTACTATTAAGAGGGATCATGGTGATTGCTTGATCATGTTCAAATTGTGCCCTTTGGATCAATTTAGGATCACGCATGCACTTAGAAATTAAAATTAAATCAAATCTGTGCATTGTCAGAAAATCCGGTAGTTCCGGCGTGTATTGGGCGGAACTACCGCAGGTCCGGTAGTACCGGGCGCCCGAGCGGAACGTTTTTTCCAGAGAGCGCCCGGACTAAGACTTAGTCTCTCGAAAGCGGTAGTACCGCGGTTTGACCTGCGGAACTACCGGACTGCCGTAGTACCGGCACTCAAGCGGAACTTTATTTCGAGAGCGCCGGACTTTAACTTAGCCTCTCGAAAACGGAAGTACAGCGGTTTTACTGCGGAACTACCGCATGTGCGAAGTTCGGACGCCCGAGCGTAACGTTTTTCCAGAGCGCCGGACTAAGACTTAGTCTCGTTGAGATCGGAAGTACCGGGCTTGGGGCGGAACTTCCGGACGTCCGGAAGTACCGCGGTTTTAACGGCGGTAGTACCGCACTCATTGACCAACGGTTACTTCTGACTCTCGACATAGCCGTTCGACCGGTCACTAGGGTCCGTAGTACCGCGGTTTTGCTGCGGTGAGTACCGGATTTCTGATTTTTCAGGATTGTTTATTGTAACGACTATTTGAGGTGGGTGAGGATATAAATACACCCCCACCAGAACTAGGACGGGAAGTTGAACATCCATTGAATACATTTGAGCCTAGAGCAACCTCTCACACCTCATTCACTCTCTTGTGCATTCATTTGAGGTAGTTGACCCAAAATTCAAGTGCATTGCATTCTAGTTGATCCATTGAGCACTTGAGTGAGATCAAGCCGCAGTGATCTATTCTCTTGGTGCTTGCCGGCACCTAGACGGCTTGGCGGAGTTTCGGTGATCTTCTCAAGAAGATTGTGAGAAGGCCCGGAAGATTGTGAAGGCTTGGAGCTCGCCTACCCGGAGAGGGAAAGGGCATCCAATAGTGATCGAGGTGCTTAGGCTCATTCGTGGAGCCGGTCCGATTCGTTCGGGCTTACCTCAACGTGGACTAGGGGAGACCGGCAAGTCTCCGATCACCACGGTAAAAAGTAATCGTGTCAATTGTGGTTTGCTCTCTTGTGATCATTTTCATTCAAGCAACTCTCTTCATTCATATCAATTGATTGCTTGCTTAGTTAGAGTAGCAATTGTTGTTCTCTCCCTTTCGTTATTGCTCTAGTCGATTACTTGTGCTAGTGTTAGTGTTATCTTGCTCTATCAATCCATCAAGTTTAAAATTGCTAATTAGAATTAGACAAAAATTTTAAAACCTCCTATTCACCCCCCCTCTAGTCGGCCTCCTCGATCTTACAAGTGGTATCAGAGCTTGGTCTCTCAAATTTAGACTTAACTGTCTAGAGAGAAAAGGATGGCTAGTGAGGGTATAGCAATAGGAAAGGCACCTCTATTTGATGGCTCAAATTATGCTTATTGGAAAATTAGAATGTCTATTTATTTAAAGGCCATGAGTCCTCAAATTTGGAAAGTCGTAAATGAGGGTTACGTTATGGCCCTTGATCCGGATCACCCAACGGATCAAGACGGGCGTAATGCTCATTTAGACGCCCAAGCTATGAATGCTCTATTTGGAGCCTTGAACGCGATGAGTTCAATAGGGTGAGCAATCTTGAGACGGCTCATGCTATTTGGACTACCCTTTCGGAAATACACGAAGGGACATCCACGGTCAAGGAGGCCAAATTGCATCGGCTTAGGATCAAATATGAGACATTCACAATGTTGCCCCATGAAGACATAAATGAGATGTACTCAAGGCTCAACAACATTGTGAATGAGCTTAAGGGCCTTGGAACTAATCTTTCCGATCTTGATATTGTTCGAAAGATGCTTAGGGCCTTGCCGGAGAAATATGAAGTGTTGGTGACTCTCTTCCTCAACTCACCGGAGTTGGCAAGAATGACACCAACGCAATTGTTGGGCAACCTCATCACCAACGAGCTATACAAGAAAGACAAGGAAGAGCTCTTGGAGCAATCCTCTTCCAAGAATAAGAAGATCACCGCTTTCAAAGCTAAAGCGGTAATGAGTGAAGAATCCGAAGAAGATGATGAGGAGGACTCCGAAGAAGAATTTGCGCTTCTAGTTAGAAGAATGAAGAAGTTCATGAGAAGACGCCCATTTCGGAGTACAAGCCATGAGAAGACCAAGAAATGGAATTCTTCCTCCAACAAAAAGTTTAGCAACATTCGTTGCTATGAATGTGATGAGAAGGGGCACATTGCCTCTCAATGTCCAACAAAGAAGGATGACAAGGAGAAGTCATCAAAGAAGAAGAACTACAACGGCAAGAAGAAGCTTTTCAAGAAGCTTCACAAGTATGGCAAGAATGAAGCCCATATTGGTGAGTGGAACTCCGAAGAGGAGTATTCGGACTCCGACTCAAGCGAGGACGAATCTACCAAGAAGAAAGGGCTTGTGGGCATTGCAATCAAGGAGGCTTCATCACTATTCTCCACTCCTACATGCCTTATGGCTAAAGGAGAAAAGGTAAACTTGCTTGATGATGATGAGCCTTCATATGATGACTTGATGAATATGCTAGTTGAATTGAATGAATTTCTTGGAAAAGAAAAATCAAAGTTTAAGGTCTTAAAGAGAGAACACACCTCTCTCAAAGACTCTTATGAGGAGCTAAAGGAAGCTCATGATTTGCTTCTCCAAGAAAATCACAAATCTAGTACTAGCATTGGAGTTACTTGCAATATCTTGAATGAAATGTCTAGTATAGAAATTTCAAAGTCTAGCATATCTACTTGTTGTGATGATCTACTTGACATACCTTGTTCATCAAGTGTAGATTCTAGAAATACTCTAAATCTTGTTCATAATGATATCATTGCTAATGAAAACAAAAATTTAAAAGAACAAGTGCTAAAATTAAACAAAAGCTTAGAGAGAGCTTATAAGGGAAAGGAAACCCTTGATAAGTTACTAAGCGATCAAAGATGCTCTTTCAACAAAGAGGGACTTGGATATGTCCCCCATAAGGGTAAAAAGCCGGTATACAAGCCTCCAAGGTTTGTAAAGGAAAATGGTAAGTATTGCACAAAATGCCGGTGTATTGGACATATGCCAAGTGATTGCTCTAAGAATAACATGCATTCCATTGGTTTATATGATTCATGTTATATGCTTAGAAAATCCAAAAATGAAAATGTTATTGCTCATTTCATTGGCACCTCAATTTTGGGTGCTAAAAAGAAATCCATTTGGGTACCCAAGACCTTGGTCACTAACCTCCAAGGACCCAAACAAATTTGGATACCTAAAAGAACTTGATCTTCTTTTGTAGGTGAACTACAAAACCGGTGGAAGGCATTGGGTGTTGGATAGCGGTTGCACTCAACATATGACCGGAGACCGGAAGATGTTTACCACATTTGAGAATGGAAGCAATGACAAAATCACATTTGGAGACAATAGCAAAGGAAAGGTATTAGGATTGGGTAAAATCGCTATCTCAAACGACCTTTCAATTTCTAATGTATCTTTAGTTGAATCATTAAATTTCAACTTACTATCCGTTGCTCAAATATGTGATCTAGGCTTAACATGCTCATTCTCAAAAGAAAAATGTTGTAATCTCAAAAGATAATAATAATGCACTAGTCTTCAAAGGCTTTAGATTTGGGAATCTCTATTTGGTAGATTTTTCTTCAAATGAGTCTTGTTTGAAAACTTGTTTAATTGCAAAAACTTCTTTGGGTTGGTTGTGGCATAGAAGGCTAGGTCATGTGGGAATGATTCAACTTAAAAAGCTTTTTAAGCATGACTTGGTGGTTGGCTTGAAGGATGTAAAGTTTGAGAAAAATCGACTTTGTAGTGCTTGTCAAGCCGGAAAACAAGTCGCTAATTCTCATCCTTCCAAAAGTATCATGTCAACCTCTAGGCCATTAGCGCTCTTACATATGGATTTGTTCGGGCCAACAACCTATAAGAGCATTGGAGGTAATAGCTATTGTTTAGTCATTGTGGATGATTACTCTAGATATACATGGGTCTTCTTCGTAAATGACAAAAGTGAAACCTCCGGGATTTTCAAAAGTTTTTTCAAAAAGGGCTCAAAATGAATTTGATTTTAAAATAAAGAAAATTAGGAGTGACAATGGTTCCGAGTTCAAAAATACAAAAGTTGAAGACTTTTGTGATGAACTTGGAATAAAGCACGAACTTTCCACAACCTACACTCCGGAGCAAAATGGAGTTGTAGAGAGGAAAAATCGAACATTAATTGAAATGGCTAGGACAATGCTTGATGAATATGATACTTCCGACAAGTTTTGGGCGGAAGCTATTAACACCGCATGTCATGCCATAAATCGCCTCTATTTACATCGACTCTTGAAAAAGACTTCCTATGAGCTTCTTGTTGGAAGGAGACCGAACATCTCTTATTTTAGAGTATTTGGTTGTAAATGCTATATTCTAAGAAAAGGTGTTCGGCTCTCAAAATTTCAAAGTCGATGTGATGAAGGCTTCCTTTTAGGGTATTCCTCAAATAGTAAAGCCTATAGGGTCTTTAATAAAAATTCGGGTTTAGTGGAAGAATCATGTGATGTTCAATTTGATGAAACTAACGGCTCTCAAGAAGAGCATGAGAACTTGGATGATGTAGGAGATGAAAGTCTTCGCAAGGCAATGGAGAACATGCAAATCGGAGAAATCAAGCCAAAAGAGGATCCAACATCACCAAGCTCATCCAGACAAGTGGAACCACCCTCTTCTTCCACAATAAACGATGTTCAAGTTATTGAAGATGAAGAAAAGGATCAACCGCAAAATATGTTCAAGATTCACAATGCAATAGCCAAGGATCATCCAATTGACCAAATATTGGGTGACGTGAGTAAGGGTGTTCAAACTCGCTCTAGAGTAGCTTCATTTTATGAACACTATTCTTTTGTATCTTCACTTGAACCTAAGCGTGTAGAAGAAGCATTAGATGACCCAGATTGGATAAATGCTATGCATGAAGAGATGAATAACTTTGCTCAAAACGATGTTTGGACATTGGTGGAGAGACCCAAGGAGCACAATGTCATTGGCACAAAATGGGTCTTCCGGAACAAACAAGATGAGAACGGAATTGTGGTAAGAAATAAAGCAAGGTTAGTAGCTCAAGGTTATACTCAAGTCGAGGGCTTAGATTATGATGAGATTTTTGCGCCTGTTGCTAGACTTGAATCAATTAGAATCTTGCTTGCTTTTGCATCATGCTTTGACATTAAATTGTTTCAAATGGATGTCAAAAGTGCATTTCTTAATGGTACAATTTCTGAATTAGTATATGTGGAACAACCCCCGGGATTTGAAGATGCTAAATACTCTAATCATGTGTATAGATTGTCAAAGGCACTATATGGTTTAAAGCAAGCTCCTAGAGCTTGGTATGAGCGCCTTCGTAACTTTCTAGTATCAAAAGGCTTTAAAATTGGTAAAGTAGATACAACTCTATTCATAAAAATTATTGGAGATGATTTCTTTGTATGTCAAATATATGTTGATGATATTATATTTGGTTCCACTAATCAAGACTTTTGCAAAGAATTTGGTGAGATGATGTCTAGGGAATTCGAGATGTCGATGATTGGTGAGCTAAGCTACTTCCTTGGACTTCAAATCAAACAACTTAAAGATGGGACGTTTATAAGCCAAACAAAGTATGTGAAGGATCTACTCAAAAGATTCGGAATGGAAGAAGCCAAACCCATCAAAACACTCATGGCAACAAACGGACATCTAGACCTCAACGAAGAAGGTAAGTCGATAGATTTAAAGTTTTATAGATCCATGATTGGTAGTTTGCTTTATCTTACCGCATCTAGGCCCGACATTATGTTTAGTGTATGCATGTGTGCACGTTTTCAAGCTTCTCCAAAAGAGTGCCATTTAGTGGCCGTAAAGAGGATTCTAAGATATTTAAAGCATTCCTCAAGCATAGGGCTTTGGTATCCCAAAGGTGCAAAATTTGAATTAATTGGATATTCGGATTCTGATTATGCGGGATGCAAAGTGGATAGAAAAAGCACCTCGGGTAGTTGCCAATTTCTAGGAAGATCTCTAGTGTGTTGGTCATCCAAGAAACAAAATTCCGTAGCACTTTCAACCGCCGAAGCCGAATATATTTCAGCGGGAAGTTGTTGTGCTCAATTGCTTTGGATGAGGCAAACATTGTTGGATTATGGGATCAATTTTGATAAAATGCCTCTTTTATGTGATAATGATAGTGCTATCAAAATATCCAATAATCCCGTTCAACACTCAAGAACCAAGCATATAGATATACGCCACTATTTCTTGAGAGATCATGTGAGCAAGGGAGATATTGAGATTAGCCACATCCGAACCGAAAATCAACTAGCGGACATTTTCACCAAACCATTAGATGAAAGCCGTTTTTGCAAATTGAGGAATGAATTAAATGTCATAGACTACTCAAATGTAGCTTGAAATCTCATTCCATACATTTCTGCTCATTTGTTGTGCTCATATGGACTTTTGTTGGTTTTTCCCCTATTTTTTGGTCAAAAATTCGTTTAATTTCATAAAAATTAGTTTCAAAATATTGCACTAGCTCAATTGATGCATAATGATCCTGAATGACTTTAGTTGGATGCAAAACTAGGGATCATTTGCAAAATTTCAGGTTCTAAATCTAAAATTCTGAAAAGTTCCAGAAAATCCGGAACTACCGCAGTCATTGTGCGGTACTTCCGAACCTGACAGAAAAACCGGAACTACCGAAGTGTAATCCGCGGAACTTCCGGAATTTCTGTGACCACGGTACTACCGGCGTGTTACGCGCGGTACTACCGCATTCTGCGGGATTCAGTGCGGTTTCCAAAAATCGCCAACTCCTCCAACCGTTACATTTTTTTCTCTCTCTCTCTCTCTCATCTTCACTCCTCCCAAACCACAGCCGCCTACTCCTCTCTTCTTCCTCTCCTCCACCCTCTCTCTCCCAAGAAACTCTCTCCTCTCCCGATCTTTGAATCCGAGGGGAGTTTTTCGTTTTTGGGCGATTATTTGCACCCCCAGGGTTCTCCTCCTTCGACTTCACAAGGTAAATCGGATCAAAATCTACTTTTTACCTTGTTCTTAGAACCCTAGGTGGAGTTTAGGTTAAAATTGAAATGTGATGATTTCTGCTGAAATTTTCTTGGGCAAAATAGTTTGATTAGGGTATTAGAATGTTTATACAAACATGCACTGGATTCAATCCCAGAAATACCCCAAAAGATTCAATTTTTGTCATGCCCTAGAAATGTCCAGAAAACCGAACTACGGTCGAAGTGGCGGAACTTCGGGTCCCGTAGTACCGCATGTTTAATGCCTAACTACGGATTTCCTAAGTACCGCACTTTTGCCGCCGTACTACCGTTTTCTGAAACAACAAATTCATTGCTTTTCAATTTCAAACCTTCTTTCGCTTGCTCTACTTCTTACCTCGATTATCCTCATCGTGTCTTTGAAGATGCCGAGGATGAAGAATGTGTCGCACAAGTCCTATGGGGCACAACTGGTCAATCCTCCTCGACTCCTGCATCTCGGTCAGCGGCGCACAAGGGCAAGGGTCCCGCCTCCGACCCTGAGAGTGACTCAGAGGATTCGCATGAGAGCGAATCTGAGGCCTCGCATGAGAGCGAGGAATATGCAGTCCCAGATGAGGAGATGCCTGAGGCAACGGCAGACCACGAAGTGGACCTCGACAAGATCACTAATGAAGATTATGCCATTCTTCGTCGCCGAAGTCAGTATGTACGCCCTCGAGACTCAATGAACCCCCAATTTCATTCAAAGTTTCAAGAGAAGGTGTACCAGGAGATGTATGGTCCAGCTCGAAAATTTGCTGCACATAAGTATGTAGACTGGGATCACTTGTCGCAGATCGACAAGTTCAGTGGTGCTTATCAGCTCTTCCAGCGAGCCGATATCCATCAACTTGTTGCATTCAAATGCAACTATATGGACAACATGATCAGACAGTTCTATGCTACCCTGTACGTCTCTCCCAACTTTGAGCATCTGAGTTGGATGACAGGGACCCAGTTCATTGAGTGCACCAGGCACGAGTTTGAGCTAGCACTTGGGACGGAAACCAGTGCATATGAAAAGGTGTTCAGCAAGCGAGCTCTTCCTATTGCTGCATATTCAGAGTATTATGACCAAGCTGCTGAACGGACACTGGGACGACAAATGGCTTACTTCCTATTCCCAGCCTTGTCAACAGGATCATCAACCACACCATTCTTCCCAAGAGCGGGAATTATGATGCTATTCGTGGCCACGCGTGGAATGTAATTGATTACATTATGCGCGGCCAAAAGTTTGATGTGGTGGATCTTATCATCAGGGGGATCGACGCCAATAAGAATGACAAACAGAAAAGGATTAACTTTGCACCATTCATAATGGCGGTGATCATTAGGAAGATCGGATACCGAGGAGCACTCGCACCCGCACAAGCCATACAAGCCGCGTGCGAGCCTCCTGTTCTGCTCTGCTGCGCACCGTGCTCGGCCTCGGCCTCGGCCTCGATCGCAGCGCCGATCTTCCTCCCAGGCGAGGCGACGTGTCGCTTTCCCGATTTACTCGCCATACTCAGCCGGAGGAGCGCCGGGATGTCTTGATCTCCACTGTGTCTTCCCTTGGTGATCGCGTATCAGCCTTGGAGAGTGCAGTTCAGCCGCCTTCTCCAGTTCGTTATGGTCGTCGCACTCGTCCTCGTCGCGGGCCTCCTTCTCCTCCTTCTCCCAGTGCAGCTCAGGACTAGCCCCTCTTTTTGGTATTTCGATGCCAAAGGGGGAGAAATTGTTAGGAGAAGAAGTTTTTAAGTCTTATCTATCGCTGTAATAATGTATGGTGAAATGAACCATGTAATGCTTATGGTGTGGTTTAAACTCTGTGGTCTTTTAGTATTTTAATTTCTGATGCTTTGTAATGAACTATGTCTTGTCCTTAATGCAATGCTTGTTTTACTTGTCTATTGCGTATCCTTATGAATGCTATGATGAAATCATGCCTATTAAATTCCTGCAAAATTTGATGCACATGTTTAGGGGGAGCTCTTTCTTATTAGTTCCTAAAATGCAAAAATTCCCCATGTTCTACAAATTGCTAAAAATTCAAAGTCCTTGTGATATACATCTTGCAAATTAGAAGTATATCCAAATCTTAAATTCTTCTCATAAATTGCTCTTGTTGTCATCAATTACCAAAAAGGGGGAGATTGAAAGCATCTAGGCCCCTAAAAATGTTAGTTTTGGTAATTAATGAATTTATGTGAATATGGGACTAATGTGTGCATTAAGTGTTTGAAAGGATATGTTCAAATAGCAAAGAAAGAGGCTCACAAAATATCCCATGAAGATTCAAGATCTCTAGGGCGACAAGGTAAATAGTTTAGGTATCTATTTTGTTTTACCGGTCTTGGAGTTAGGTTGGAAGACCGGATTATAGGATAGACGTCGTACTATTAAGAGGGATCATGGTGATTGCTTGATCATGTTCAAATTGTGCCCTTTGGATCAATTTAGGATCACGCATGCACTTAGAAATTAAAATTAAATCAAATCTGTGCATTGTCAGAAAATCCGGTAGTTCCGGCGTGTATTGGGCGGAACTACCGCAGTCCAGAGTACCGCGCGCGCGAGCGAACGTTTTTCGAGAGCGCCGGACTAAGACTTAGTCTCTGAAAACGGTAGTACCGCGGTTTGACTCGCGGAACTACGGATGCCGTAGTACCGGGCACTCAAGCGAACTTTATTTCCGAGAGCGCTCGGACTTTAACTTAGCCTCTCGGAAACGGAAGTACGCAGTTTACTGCGGAACTACCGCATGTGCGGAAGTTCCGACGCCCGAGCGAACGTTTTTCCGAGAGCGCCGGACTAAGACTTAGTCTCGTTGAGATCGGAAGTCACGGGCTTGGGCGGAACTTCCGGACGTCCGAAGTACCGCGGTTTTAACGGCGGTAGTACCGCACTCATTGACCAACGGTTGCCGACTCTCGACATAGCCGTTCTGACCGGTCAGCTAGGGTCCGGTAGTACCGCGGTTTTGCCTGCGGTAGTACCGGATTTCTTGATTTTTTTCAGGATTGTTTATTGTAACGGCTATTTGAGGTGGGTGAGGGTATAAATACACCCCCACCAGAACTAGGACGGGAAGTTGAACATCCATTGAATACATTTGAGCCTAGAGCAACCTCTCACACCTCATTCACTCTCTTGTGCATTCATTTGAGGTAGTTGACCCAAAATTCAAGTGCATTGCATTCTAGTTGATCCATTGAGCACTTGAGTGAGATCAAGCCGCAGTGATCTATTCTCTTGGTGCTTGCCGGCACCTAGACGGCTTGGCGGAGTTTCGGTGATCTTCTCAAGAAGATTGTGAGAAGGCCCGGAAGATTGTGAAGGCTTGGAGCTCGCCTACCCGGAGAGGGAAAGGGCATCCAATAGTGATCGAGGTGCTTAGGCTCATTCGTGGAGCCGGTCCGATTCGTTCGGGCTTACCTCAACGTGGACTAGGGGAGACCGGCAAGTCTCCGATCACCACGGTAAAAAGTAATCGTGTCAATTGTGGTTTGCTCTCTTGTGATCATTTTCATTCAAGCAACTCTCTTCATTCATATCAATTGATTGCTTGCTTAGTTAGAGTAGCAATTGTTGTTCTCTCCCTTTCGTTATTGCTCTAGTCGATTACTTGTGCTAGTGTTAGTGTTATCTTGCTCTATCAATCCATCAAGTTTAAAATTGCTAATTAGAATTAGACGAAAATTTTAAAACCTCCTATTCAACCCCCCCCTCTAGTCGGCCTCCTCGATCTTACAACAGGGACCCGGTAAAAATAAAAATATATTTTTATAATAGATTATAGCTTTTTAATATAAGAGTTCTTTTCTTGTATATTTGGACTAAAATCATCAACTCTGTTCTAGCTGTATTCTAAAAGCCGATTTTCAAATTTTGTTCCAGAAGTTACTTTCTTCCAACTGTTATTCTATTTCAGCTAAAAACCACTAACTCGAGCCGAGAAGACACCCCTATATATGCTGATTGCTGAATACTGGAATAGTTTATATGAACTGCATGCAGAGATACAGAACCTATTATGCAAAAATCACATCCATGGAAATGGTAAATGATTGTTTTGGGATGGATTCAAGTGAACATACATATTGATAAAAAAAAAAGTAAACAACATTTCACCATGCATCCACAAATCTGAAAATTTGCAGTCCCTCTCTAGCACTCTCTTTTTTTTTCAGATCCTTCTTTAAACGAACAAAAAGTCCAGGTGACACAATGGCATTTCTCTCATTCAAATCATGCACGCTGTGGGCCATGTAGCATCTCAAGTAAATAGTCCACAACGCATGAGGAGAAGAAAGAACAAAAAGAAGGCACAGCCGGGAAATGAACTAGGGTCTACCGTGGCAGGGTACTTTTTTTTTTTGAGAGAGAGAGAGGTGGCAGGGTACTATTCTACCACTAGACCACTGGTAATCTGCGATCTGCTTATGAGCTACTCTGCACAGGGCGGGGGGGAGGGAGTAAAGAAACACTCCTCAGGAGGCCCTCCTGTACTCCTTGGCACATCGAACATTCAGATAAACAAACAAGCCAAGCACAAGAATTTCATGGAAACAGCTTGCGAGCAAAAAATTCGTGTATATTGGCGCAAACAGGTAGAAACGAGTATAATTAACAGCATTAGCGTGCCAAGGAATGAAACCACATCCATATGTCAAGACTGCAGATGAACGAACTACTGACTCGTAATCACCACCAACAAAAAACGAGGAAAACAAAGCTTTCAGTTCAAACAGGAGCGACTAAATATCCTTCATGCTGGTGCTGTACAAGTAATCTCATCCAACCCGAATAATGGAGCCTCACTCCGAACTAACACCAGCGTTTGAAAGATCTACGTCGCCCATGCCTGTGTCTTCCTCCTCTTCGCTGTCCATGTCACCGTCAACCTCCTCGTTGGCTGCCTTCAGCTTTTCCATGCTATCCATGAACAGCTTATCCTCTCTCTCACTCACCTGCATGTGCAGACAGCATGAATCGAATCCTCAGTGGGACTGAATAAAACTACTGATTTTTTAAAAACAATGAGGGATCCGGCTCAATTTTTACAACATGTCTGCAGAAATAGGAATGGACAGTTGATTCACTCATTATTTGATGTAAGCAGATAACGATGGTACAGATTTTTAAAACAATGAGGGGTCCGGCTCAATTTTACAACATGTCTGCAGAAATAGGAATGGACTGTTGATTCACTCATTATTTGATGTAAGCAGATAACGAGGGAACTTACCGCTCTAGGTGCTTCCTTCACCACCAATTTCCCCTTGTGCTTTTCAATCCCCTCACCGCAAGCTTTGATTGCATTGGTAAGAACTGAGATCCCTTGGTCCTGTTCACAACAACATACCCAAAAAAAAAGTACCATTCATAATAAAATCCTGAACAACCCCAAACCCAAATTAATGGCAACATAACAACACAGACAAACTCAGATAAACGGGCACTGTTATAATAAAATCATAATAGCCAGGTCAGATTACCAGTTACCTGCTTGTGCAAGCATCATACAACTACTTACATCAGCTATGAAATGACATTTCAAACCGATACATTTCATTTTTGTAATCAAGGTAATCTGATGGATGCTATATTCAATTATTCATTGCTGGCATGGGGGTGAGGGGACTATCAAACAGATCAATTACCCCCTGAAGGGAAGATTAACACACAGGCAACAGTACTGACCCAAAATGTGCATCAAATTACAACCTTGTTAGAGCCCTAAGCCCAAAATGGTAGTAGACGTCGCATGCGACTACTACATTGCCACTAAGAAAAGGGTAGACATTAAAATTTTGAAATCAATAGGGATGCAAGAGGGGCAGTTCAGCCGGCCCATTCCACGGCCCCATGATCTGTATGGAAAAATGAGGGTAAAGGGTTGGCCCGAACCATTTTGGATGGGAAGCAAGGCCACCCACTAGGGTCTATGTGTCGGACCGCTCTGTTGGCTGTGGCCCATTGAAGCTAACTTTCAAGAAACCAACACAACCATATAGACATGCAACGAACTCAAGCTCTCAGCCATGGAGGAGCTCCTACTGCACCACACCAGCCACGCCCGTCGTCGCTGTTGACCGGATCGACCAGCATCCACACCAGGCACGCCCGTTGTCACCTCGCGCTAGCTCGTCATAGCCTCATAGGTGCTTCTTGCCAACATCATCGTCGCAAACGCCGTGCTTGCTGTAGCAATGCAAGAAGACCCAGAGCAAGGCGGCGTTGAGCAGGGTGTTGAACACCCAGGAGCCGATGCCACTACAGCCGTCGAAGTGCATAGACAAGGTTGCAACCGAGCAGCGCGACAAGTGCGCCCCGGGCCACGCGCACAGCGGGGAGGCTGACGCCGACCTAGAAGTGGAAGCCGAACGCAATGGCATGCACGAGTGTTGAGGCCAGGATGGCGAGCACCTGGAACGACTGTGAGAACTTGTGACAAAGGAGTGCCATGGCGACGGACATCGCGTGCGCGAACACCCTCACCAATGCGCCACCGGAATGATGTGGTGCGGCTCCGGCACCACCACGACCACCACATGTCCCGTGTCTCCACGACGGCCAATAGCAGCGTCCTGGAGAAGAGTGGCCATAGGGAGCGCGTCCGCGGAGTGGACGGGGCGCAGCATAAGTGGCCTCCGGTGGTGCAGGACGGCACCAAAAAAGTGTGTCGAGGGCGAGGGAGAGTGCGATGTAGGGGGCGAGGAAGCCCATAAGAAAGGCCCAGGTGGAGAACCACAGGTCGGTGGGGCTCCAGCGGAAGGCGACAATGGATCGACCCATGCGACCCCATTGGTGCCAAAATGGGGCCGGGCCGGTGAGCCAATAGGCCGACCCGCCCCACTTGCATCCCTAGAAATCAATGTGTTTTCTCATTTATACACATAGACTAATTCACCTAAAGGATCTAGGAGCAAGTACCCCCAAAAGAATTTATTACAGCCGTAAATAAGGAACTCCTACAAATAGCCTTGCTGAACATCTTGCAAACGCACACTAGTATAGTGGGAACACTATCGGGGATGAACAATAAGTTGGAAGGCAGAAGGACACTAAAAGTACTCTACTGTCCTTGTATCACATCCTGAAGACCTAAAGAGAACCTAAATGTTGAATACTAGAAACCTACATACAAGGGTACCTGAATTGAATTCCAAGGAAATTAAAAAGGCCCTCCCAATATTGGCTCCATCTATTCAAAACAACAGTACTAAGTACTTCATGCATATGTGCACCCTTGAGAAGCTATTCCACAAGTAATCAGGTCTCAAATTTGTATCACAGTGCCTAAATAAATATACTGCCCCAACCTAATTATTTCAGACAGAAGATGAACCTAACATTACCGAGCAGTACATTGCATATTTTCCATAAATAAGACATGACCTTATTTCTTGTGATGGATTTTGATATGGACTTTCAATGTGAAGCAAAATAAAACAAAAAAAAGAAGAGAGATCAAGTTCAACAGTCCGCATTAAACGCCAAAACAAGAGGAAGAAAACACCAACCTTGTCAAGAGTTTGTGTGGTCAGAACATAAAGTGGAGGAGCTACCAGCTTGATCTTCACAGGGCAATCATTGTTCCCAGCAGCTTCAGCTTTCCTCATGGCTTCCTGCAAACTAAATAGAATCAGCAACCCAAACATACACTCAGAATCCAAACTGCATTGATGGGAGCAAACAGAACCTTAATGTGGAGAACACCATCAAACTGGAAGCATTTCATCTCAACATCAGCACGAATCTTGAGTGGCTGTGGCGTCATTCTCCTCCTGATGTTCTTCACTAGGGCATCCTTTACCTCAGGGGTGACAGCTGGCACGACCTTAGTCACCTGTAGGAAATGTCACCACAATCCAATCTTAATAAACATTTCTTTCAATTTATACATTAGTATACTATAGTCACCTGTAGGAAATGTCACCATAATCCAATCTTAATAAACATTTCTTTCAATTTATACATTAGTATACTATATGAGTAATTTAAGTGTGCATAATGAGCATCAGCCCCATGTCAGTATAATATTTATACCAAATTATTTAGATGTCAACTCAATCTACCGAATCTGAATTTCCTCTGCCCATACAAGTTGAAATTATAGAAGCATATACTGTGGTTAAAGCACGGAACCATAATGTCTTTTTTATTTCATCTCAAACATATATCACAACCAATCAGATGACAACACTTAATTTTAGCCTTCAAATTTATGCTTATACACCAACTAATTTACTACCTATGAGACAAACAACCCTATAATTACCTCAGTCCAATCGACAGTACACAAAGAACCAAGCTAAAATTTCTTTCAACCAACCAGTTTCGAAGCCTCATAAATCTTTAAATCATCTAACTCTATATACATTAACTACAGACTCCAATCCAGATACTAGGAATTAACTGTTCAGGGGGCAAGTTTGATGAAGGGCAAATTCAGCAAACTGCACTAGCATCAAATTTTTACTTGATTACTAGATAAACACAAATTTAGTATGCACGCACAAGCGCATATAAATGTCTAATCGGTCGCAAAACACTGACCCTATACTAGCTTCAAATAAACATACGAGCTTGAATTGATGCCACTGCTTAGAATACACTTGCTAGGTAACCATTAGGTCTAATAAACTTAGCACACAGGCACACGGGCATGCATGCATGCATACATACATAGAGAGAGAGAGAGAGAGTAAATTGCACTGTGGGTCACCACACTTGTTCAAGTAGGTCACTAAACTCCCAAACTGCATATATAGGTCACTAAACTTGTTTAAGTGGGTCGCTCTAGGTCATTAGTATGCCAGCCAGGTACGACCGATGACATGGCATGTTAACTCATTCCACCATGGTATGGGACCCACATCTAGTAAACAAAATCACTAATGGTATACCAGAGATAGCTCGTCTTCCCCTTGAAGCCTCTCCGATTCTGTGATCGAGTCCCTTATCACAGCCATTGACTTTGTTCAGCCTCGACGTCTTGCTTCCGGCAACAATTGCCGCTACAAGATTTACACATTTACCCCCGCGTCGCCTTAGTGGCCGCAGCTCATATGGGTTTCAAACAGGAGAAAATTTGTGAAAGGACAACAATTAAGGTGTTAGGTTCAAATTACAATGGCCATATCTGTCGTCACGTGCCAACGCATGTGCACCCATGTCACAGGAGCACAAGTCAACATGCCATGTCATCAATCGGACCAGGGCTAGGCTAGCGTGCTAATGACCTAGATTGACCCACTTAACAAGTTTAGTGATCTAGATATACAGTTTAGGAGTTCAATGACCTACTTGAACCAGTCAGACAAGTTACTCGTATATTAACCATAAGCAGCAAAGCAAGATGCGGTGGAGGGGCGGGGTTGGGAACGAACTTCCTGGCCGTCGGGGCCGGTCTCCTTCTCCTCGTATGTGAGAGCATCGAGCACCCCGTCGGGGTCGGAGACGACGAGCTTGAAGGCCTCGAAGGCGTGGCCGTACTTGCGGTAGAGCGGCCAGCCGATGCGCTGGTAGAGCGGCTCGAGGTCGACGGCTAGGGTGTCGGCGACGTGTCGCATGATGGAGTGGACGAGCTTGGACTTGTTGTAGCGGTCCTCGCAGGCGTGCGCCTCCTCCTCGGAGACGCGGCGCTTGGAGAGGTCGATGTAGCCCTTGTCGCGGTCGACGCGGAGGACGATGGCGGGCTCCTGACGGCCGACCTTGATGAGGGACGAGATGGAGCGGATGCGGCGGCGGGAGAGCTCGGAGAAGAGTATCATGCCCTCGATGTTGTTGTATTCGAGGAGGGAGACGTAGGCGCCCATGTCGGCGATGTGCTTCACCTGGATCATCACCGCGGCATCCACCTCGGGGAACCGCGCCTCGTACATCCGGCAGTCCAGGATCGGCATCGCGGCGCTCGGCGGGGGAGGAATCGCCGGAGGCGCTCGGGGAGGGAAGGACTAGGGTTTTGGAGGAGGGAGGCGGCGGCGCGCGATGGGGACGTGCGAGTCGATGTGGCGGGGCGCCAAATACGTGAACGTTTTATGAAGACGGAAATATAAACAGCCATTGCCTCTCTTTGAAGGCAAGGTGCGGAAGGATGGCAATACGCGCGTTCATGCGACGCCTCTCCCGCTTTGCATCCCGCTTACACAGAGCCGCACGAGATTTACGAATCAGTGGATATATGTAGAATAAGCGCATATCTCTAAATGATTTAATCAGTCAACTCTAAATGATTTAATCAGTCAACTGCTCTATTATCCTATCTCATACTTAGTTACTAGTATTTATTAATTATAGTAAAATTACTATCATATTTACATCAAGTTATCATCTGTAATATATGAAGTTACTTACAGTTATCATCCGTAATTTATGAAGGTATTGTGGTGTGTAAGTAAAGTATATTGCCAACATGCATGCATTAAGAGGGAGAGAGAACCATGCATATCAATAACAAATAACTCATACAGAAAATTTACTGTCGTGTGTGAGTGAAGTTACTGTCAAACACCTATAGAGTTACTATCCGTTTGTAACACTATAAAACTGATGTTAACTCTGTATGTATTTCACAATAATTTCACTCATACACGATAGTAATTTTATATGACATGATTTTCACAACGTCAAAATATATTCAAGATACATCTTGTTTTGTTAAGTTCATAATTTCGAACACAGTGGTGAAAACGGATCGTATATTGGACTTTTCATAAAAGAGTTATTATATTTTTTAACTTGCAAATAAGATAAAAAAATTGCAGGTCAAGTACATTTATTCTCTTCTCTCTCCTGCTGCATGCATGCATATAAATCAAGTTACTATCTTCTGAACATAAAGTTATCATCAATAATTCACGACATTATTTACAGTTCTTACGTGATAACTTTCGCATTTCAATGCTATAAAAAGTTGTTATTTTTTGAACATAAATTTATCATGGATAATTTATTAAGTTACTTATCGAGTTATGCACAAACGTGTTAGGAATCTAATCAGCGACCAACGTGTAGTGTGCGTGCAAGCGCTCGTTAGCGCAATCGTATGTGTATTTGAGATTTTTAACTGCGTCGAACGACAAGATATAGTCAGATTCAGTAATCGCCAGCTTCCGATCGAATCCATTTGATTCACAAGGTAATTAAGAAAAGATGTGCATATTAGAGGAGCATACCAACAAAACAAGAGGTCATCCATCAGCGTTGAAGAGATGGATAATGTTCAGGGGCAATCCACTGATCATTCAAGAGATGGATGAGTGTATCTGGTAACGAACTAATGATGCATGGTTATTGACGAGATGTCTGTTTACCTACGGATGATGAGACGTATCACTGTAACAACACAGGATTTGAGATTGTTTCCACTGATGTTGCCAAGCAAATACAATTAAGGAACCATGCGTGCACTACAAAAGATGATACGGCAAAGAACAATTAAGAACTGCCACAGGAACTGAACAAATGTTTGGCTAGAATTAATAGAAGAACACTACTGTGAAAAGAAAAGGAAAAACGGGTACAGTTAACTTGGCACTAGTTAAACTTATGGATCATCTTTGGGAAGCATCCATAGATGTCTCTCAAACTCCGCAGGAAGACGATCAGCTTCTGCGAGTGTCTGCAATTCAGAAGTTCCACCACCTTGTATAATAATATCGAACACCATCCTGGAATTCTCCTCAATTCGGTCGCAACCCCACGCTTGTCAGCCGCTCATGATGCGCCGAAATTGAAGGAAGCTACAAAGAAGGCACGGTCGCCATGGCTGCCAAACTCTGCACCACCGTTGCATGGAGAAATGCATCTTGCAGACGTTGGCTTTGCAAGGGTCGAAGATACGGCGGCCCGACGATGTATACCTCCTCCCTCGTTAGATTTCCACCAAGAACACTGCAGCTGATATTCCATGCCTTTCGGTCGCAGCACAGTCCGTTGCGATTGAGCTGAACACCGGCGTAGGGGACGACTCCAGCACACCAATTGTGGTGAGTGTGCTGTTGAAACAGAACTTGTCCCGGCATGCCGCTGCGATTGGGGTGATACTCATACTTCGTGTCCCAATATCATACTCATACTTGATTCACTCGTTGCCGTTGCCTTGTGCAATGTGATGGCACCAGATGATAGTGGCTCCAGGCTCAACCAGAAGCACAACGCAGCTCGGATGTCAGGAATCTTGTCAGAAAAGTAGGCAATTTGCAGCAGTCTTCGACGGCGAGGCACGGCAGCAGCCGACTCGAGCTCGACGACGACATCTCGACCTGGACCTGGTAATGAGACTGATACATATAAATTTCTAATGGTATTTGATATTTTTTTCAAGTTGCTAATATCCAAAAAATATACATACCACATAGAGAAATTGGATCATACAAAATTACCAGAGACCTAGAGAACATAATACTTGTTGACCACACCTTTTAGTGTGCATCAAATACCATTAGCATGATACGGCAATTTCTTGTGTCTGAGTTCGCAATGAACTTTAGGGAAGATTAGAACCTGATCAATATGGCTTCAGCTTCTGGCTTCAGCTTATTTTTGCACTATTCATAAATTTCGTCTTTTTCTGAACTTTTGGCTTTTTTTTTGAGTTTTTTTACCGGCTCTTTTTCCCTCGTATTTGTTTACATTATACGTGATGGGCTAATATGTTTTTTCTATTTTTAAATTTTTTTAAATTTAATTATGGTAAATAAGCGTCTGTCAGCTACAGTGCTTTTTTCAGCCAGCTATAGTGTTTTCAGCCATAAACCATGAGGCTTTCAGCCGAACCGATCACCACCTAAAAGGGGAGAATTCTATCAGTTTGTGGGATTTATGGTGGAGCCTTAGTCCTTGAAGGAGAAATCTCTAGAAGTTTGTGGTCAGGTTTAAACTCTAAAGATCAATTTTGGCTCGTTGGATCGGGCAACACGAAGCATTTGAAATGATGCAGCGCACTCCACTTTTTAAAAAAGAACAAGATACTGGGGACGATGCTAGCTATGTGCTTTGGTTGGCTTCTTCCCCTTCCACTGAGCACATAGCATAGCAGATAGGTTTGTGTTTTTTGTTCTTCCACTGTGTACATAGCATAGGAGAAGTGGTCGCAAAAAACAAAAGTACACGCGAAGTGTTCACAGGAATCTCGAGGCAATCAAGTGTGTAAATATGCCCCTTTTTCCCCCGAGTTTTCGTACTGCTCAATTCCATTTCACCCCAACTTTAAAAACGAATCCTCCATTTAATTTAAAATGAACCACGTTTAGGAGTGTTCATATTGAGTTTTACTAATGCCTTTAAGATTTGGCTGATGAATAGTAATAGGTTATAAAGAAATATATAGAGAGACACTTATGTGTGATTTTAGCCGATATAAATGAAGTCACTACAGTGTCTACTACAATTGAACTAGTAGATCATGCCTTAAAAAGATACCCCATTTGAAAAACTAGGTACCGTAGAAATAGAAAAAAATGACTTTTAGAAACCAATGCAAAGATGACCTTAACCCAATGATCACTTGTCATCTGAGTGATTGCATTTGCCACACCGTATGTATAAATACTAGCACCCACCAGGCCACCACACCACACCAGCCATTTACGAGTCAGGCAGGCCAAACACGCATCAGTTCCGCTAGTGACGAACTCAGGATTTCTATAATGGGTATTCAGAGTTGACAAATAAAATGTAAAAGTCTATAATAGCAAAAAAAAAGTACAAAATATTTCGTGCTAGATATAACATATGTAAATAATTTAGAAAAAAAATAAAAAATAATTTAGAGAAATTGTGAAATAACATAAGATAAAACTATATTGATGCAATCTGATGTATATGACATACGTCCACTACTAGCGCACGACAAGTTGACAGGATGTAGTTGTTGTCTAGTGTCTATTTGTCTCATCGACCTGGCCATCGCCGCACACTCCCTCCCTAGCTCTCAGGTGACATTTGTCGCCCGTTTGCTCCTTACAGACGTATCGCCGCTTGTCGTGGCTACGTTCCTTGCCACCAAAGCACCAAGTCGCTTGGTGACCAATTGCCCTTCGATCTCGTGTGTTAGTGCTATCGGTTTTGGCAATTTTGGTCTAAATTAGTGAAGCCTAAGAGAGACACAAAGAAAGAGAGGGAGACGAGGGAGGGGATATGTTTGGTTTTAAGGGGACTACGGATGGACCAGTTTGATAAGGAGGCAGATAGGTTATTAGAACGTGCTATTTTAGATGAATTAAAGAGGAGAGGTGTGGGAGATGGTTGAAATCAACTGTGGAAAAGGTATAGATAATATTTTATCTAATTATGAGTATATATATCTATTAAATATTAGAACGGGTTGAAATCAATTAGGTATACGTAATATTTTATCTAATTATGAGTATATATATATATATATCTATTAAATATTAGAAATTATAGAAAAAAAATATAGGTATGCAGCCGAATGCAAACCCTTGCCTTGTTTATATATCGGGTCCGCCCATGAGCGCCGCCGCTCCTCTTGTCGTCTCCTTCCCTTCCCAAGTACTACTCCTCCAGTCCTCCATCTCACCCTCGCATCGCCTCCGCCTTCTCCTGTCCCAAACCTGGCCGCCACGCCACGCGAGGCACCTCGATCGCCTCCGATCCCTTCCTTCCCCACCCCCCGCCTGTGAGGTCGCCGCGCAGGTAAGCATCGCATCGATCCCAAGCTCCCCCATTGCGACTTAATACGGGCGGGTGTGTGCTCTGTGTGATGTTTTGGATTGGGCCTTCGCCATGAGGTGCTTACGGCTGCTGCGCAGGGGCTTGCTCTCCATGCTTCCCACCAAGAGAGCCGCCGGAGCCGAGGAAGCCAGCGCCGGGGAGCCCAAGAGGGCCAAGCTGGGGGATGCGCCCGCCGCGGGGGTGGGCGGCCGCCAGAGCATCAACGGCGACCGGAATGGGGCCGCGCCGGAGATTGACGAGGACCTCCACAGCAGGCAGCTCGCCGTGTACGGCAGGGAGACCATGCGGCGGCTCTTCGCCGCCGACGTGCTCGTCTCTGGACTCAATGGCCTCGGAGCTGAGATTGGTTTGTCTCTCCCCTCTCTGCCCTCCATTTTCAGATGCCTGATCGTACAAATGTAGAATGCCTTGGATCCTGTGGTAAAATTGAGCGCCCGTGCTCTTTATACTACCTACTCAAGACGTTTCACGTTATGTTCTATGTGCGTCATATTAAACAATCATGTCGCTTTTCTGCAGCAAAAAATCTTGCCCTTGCTGGGGTTAAGTCCGTCACTCTACACGATGTGAAAAATGTGGAGATGTGGGACTTGTCTGCCAATTTCTTTTTATCAGAGCAAGATATTGGGAAGAACAGGGCCGTTGCTTGTGTAGCAAAGCTGCAAGAGCTGAACAATGCTGTTCTTATCTCTGCTCTAACAGAGGAACTGACCACAGAACACCTGTCTAAATTCCAGGTTTGTCTCTGGTCCTCAGTATCAACTTCCATTGTTTTGCACTTGCAATATCTTAGAATCTGACCCTCGGCTGCATTTGTTGCCCGTTGATACATCACTTTATGGTTTCATATATTTCGTGTCTTTTTGTTATGGCAGGCTGTTGTTTTTACTGATATAGGTTTAGACAAGGCTTATGAATTTGATGACTATTGTCACAGCCACCAGCCTCCTATTTCCTTTATCAAAGCTGAAGTTTGTGGCCTTTTTGGTAGTGTCTTTTGTGACTTTGGACCGGAGTTTACTGTTCTTGATGTTGATGGTGAAGATCCACATACTGGTATAATTGCATCCATCAGCAATGAAAATCCTGCGATGGTATCCTGTGTTGATGATGAACGACTTGAGTTTCAAGATGGTGATCTTGTTGTTTTCTCTGAGGTCCATGGTATGACAGAATTGAATGATGGAAAACCAAGGAAGGTTAAAAATGCAAGACCATTTTCATTTAGCATCGAGGAGGACACAAGTAAATATGGCATTTATACAAAAGGTGGAATTGTTGCACAGGTGAAGGAACCAAAGGTATTACATTTCAAGGCACTAAGAGATGCTATGAGAGATCCTGGAGATTTCCTTCCGAGCGACTTTTCAAAGTTTGAGCGTTCCCCTGTGCTCCACCTGGCATTTCAAGCTCTGGATAAATTTAAGAAACAATATGGACGCTACCCTGCTGCTGGTTGTGAGCAGGATGCTCAAAGTTTCCTGAAGTTTGCTGCCGATATTAATGAAGCCTCTGCTGATCGCAAGCTGGACAAAATTGACAAGAAGTTATTCCAACATTTTGCAAGTGGTTCTCGAGCTGTTTTGAACCCTATGGCTGCGATGTTTGGAGGTATTGTTGGTCAAGAAGTTGTGAAGGCGTGTTCAGGGAAGTTCCATCCTCTCTACCAGGTTTGTGTTATGATCCATCTGTTCTTTGCTCTTATTGTCATCCATTGTCCCTGTCTGATAAAACTTGATTTTGTGCAGTTCTTCTACTTTGATTCTGTTGAATCCCTGACAACATATCCATTGGACCCCCAAGACTTGAAGCCATCAAACAACCGCTATGATGCACAGGTCTCTGTATTTGGTTCCAAGCTTCAGAAGAAACTGGATGAGGCAAATATTTTCGTTGTGGGATCTGGCGCTCTTGGATGTGAATTCTTGAAGAACCTTGCTTTAATGGGAGTGTCTTGTGGCTGTAAAGGAAAGCTAACTATAACAGATGATGATGTCATTGAGAAAAGCAATTTAAGCCGCCAATTTCTATTTCGTGACTGGAATATTGGACAGGCAAAGTCTACTGTGGCTGCAGCAGCTGCCAGTGCTATCAACCCCAACCTTCGTATTGATGCCCTTCAGAACCGTGCCTGTCGAGATACTGAGAATGTGTTCCATGACACATTCTGGGAGGGCCTAGATGTTGTCATCAATGCACTTGATAATGTTAACGCCAGAATGTATATGGACATGAGGTGCTTGTACTTCCAGAAGCCACTATTGGAGTCAGGAACGTTGGGTGCAAAGTGCAATACGCAAATGGTGATTCCTCACCTTACTGAAAATTATGGGGCTTCAAGAGACCCACCTGAGAAGCAGGCACCAATGTGCACAGTCCATTCTTTTCCACATAATATTGATCATTGCTTGACATGGGCTCGTTCAGAATTTGAGGGTTTGCTAGAGAAAACACCAAATGAAGTAAATTCTTTTCTGTCTAATCCTGCTCAATATGCTGCTGCCATGAGGAAGGCAGGTGATGCTCAAGCAAGAGAATTACTTGAACGTGTCTCTGAATGTCTAGACAAGGAGCGATGTGATACATTTGAGGATTGCATAACTTGGGCCCGACTGAAGTATGTTTTTCTCTTCTGCTTGTCGTTGTTATTTTCCTTTCTGTTTTTGCTCGTCTATGAAATTCCACATCTTTCTCCCTCACAAGAAATATTTAGTTGAATCCACCATAAATGGATTATCCGATTTAGCCCCTTGCACTGTTATATTAACTAATGTCTGTTCAAGACTTCAAATGTGTGACCTGTGTAGACTAGTACCGTCGAGATTGCATCATCTTGCTATGCATGGGGCATTGACAAGAAGTACTGTTAAGATCTGAGAAGTGATGTACTTCAACAGCTTCTCTTTTTTCCCCTGGAGATGTACCTCATTTTAGGGCTTATTTCTCAAACCGTGTGAAGCAAGTTAAAAAATTCTTTTTTGTTGTTCTTGGCAGATTTGAGGATTATTTCTCAAACCGTGTGAAGCAGCTCACATTCACTTTTCCCGAAGATGCTGCCACTAGTACGGGTTTGCCTTTCTGGTCTGCCCCCAAGCGCTTCCCTCATCCACTGCAATTTTCAGCTGCTGATCCATCTCACATAAACTTCATTATGTCTGCTTCGATATTGAGAGCAGAGTCATTTGGAATTGCTATACCTGACTGGGCAAAGAACACCAGTAAGCTGGCTGATGTATTGAATAAGGTTGCAGTTTCTATATTTGAGCCAAAGAAAGGGGTCAATATTGTGACAGATGAGAAGGCCACTAACCTTTCCGGCACTTCAGTTGATGATGTCGCTGTTATTGATGAAATTCTGGCTAAATTGGAAGAATATGCGAAGAGGCTACCTCCAGGATTCCAAATGAAACCTATCCAATTTGAGAAGGTTAGTATTTCAAGTACAACTTTTCAGCAAGTCATTATTTCAAGTACAACTTTTCAGCAAGTCTTCAGATCTTATTTCTAATGATCATCTCCTTTGGTCTTTTGTATCATTGTTCTATACTTCAGTCCTGTACCACTTGAGAAAAACTGGCCTGCACTGGAAATCCTGATTCGTGAAAGATCTTTGCATGTGCTTTCTATTCTCTGTTGTTTATTTTCTGATTCCTTTCTGATGTTTGATATGTCCACCTAATAAATCTTCTCTACTCTTAAGCCTGCAATGCCTGACTTCCACTAATCTGCATCCTTAGTACAATCTTGCAAATCGTGATTTCTTTTTATCGTGGGGACATGTAGTTGGTTATTGACTTATTGTGCAGGCCAATATCTTTCTTTTTTCTTCCTCAGAATGACTGGCACGTTAGGAATTTTTCTTTCTCTCGGATGGCTATATAACTATGTTATCTATGTGCTTATGTAATAATCTGACAGAAATTTTGTTTTCTTTTTTAAAGAGAGAATCCTTTTTCTTTGAATACGAAAAACTGAAGTACTGGTACAGTTTGTGCTGTATGTTTGTTATTTCAGCCGTCACCCTCAACCTATCAGCATGAAATAGCCGATCTTACATTTGACTTTGCTTTTGCAGGATAATGACACTAACTTTCACATGGATTTAATATCTGGATTTGCAAATATGCGTGCAAGGAACTACAGCATTCCAGAGGTTGACAAGTTGAAGGCTAAGTTCATTGCAGGGAGAATTATCCCAGCTATTGCAACTTCGACAGCCATGGCCACAGGACTTGTATGCCTTGAGCTATACAAGGTTATTGCTGGAGGGCACCCTATTGAAGACTACCGCAATACATTTGCGAACCTAGCACTACCACTGTTCTCAATGGCTGAACCAGTTCCACCCAAGGTGATGAAGCATCAGGACATGAGCTGGACTGTATGGGACCGATGGTCCATCAAGGGCAATCTCACTCTTGCGGAACTCCTGCAATGGTTGAGTGACAAGGGCCTTAGCGCTTACAGCATTTCCTGTGGCACGTCGCTGTTGTATAACAGCATGTTTGCAAGGCACAAGGATAGATTGAACAAGAAGATTGTCGATGTCGCCAAAGAAGTCGCTAAGGTGGATGTTCCAGAATACAGGAGGCATTTAGATGTCGTCGTGGCCTGTGAGGATGATGATGGAAACGACATTGATATTCCTCTTGTGTCGGTTTACTTTCGATAGTCTGGCCTGAGAGATTACTGCATTCTGATGCCTGCTCTCCAAAACTCTGTTAGCTTGCTAGTTTCAGAAAGGCCCTAGATAGCTAATCGCCGGTGTAGTTAGCCGCCTCTTTGGCGCTGATAGCTCTATACTGGTCTCTTAAATTATTCTTTGAGCTGTACTGGTGTTCCAGCTGTCGCGCATGCCATATATTTGGAGGTATGCCTTGTCTTGCCTCTAATAGTTGGATGAACTAACACATTGGTTACAGTCAATCGACAAGTTACTGGAATGGTTATGTCTTTATCTGCATATTATCGTCTTGCACCTGCAGTCAGTTCAGTCTTGTGGTTGAAATTCTGATGTTTTCCAGCATGAAATTTCTGTACATATTTGCGAAGGCACCGTTTTACATAGGAAGGTGATACCAGTGCTTTAGGCTGCGCACATGGAGAACATGCTTCCGTCGTGAAGTTGCGGGGCTACGCAAAGGTTAGGCACTTTGGGTTGGCTGATGCAGCCGCAGAATCAGAAAGGGCCGCGGATAGATTACTTGCAAGTTGGAGGAAGCGGTTGGGTGGGTCCTGAGTTGGGTTTACCAGCTGCAGTTGGTATGTTAGTTGCTGATGTTGCAGGATTACACTAAGTCGATATGACGACTGGACCCCAAGAATGCATAATGGCATAGGGCGTGTTGCATTCGGGGAAGGAAGAATGCATGCGCAACCTCCGGTTTCTTGTGTTGCAAGCAGGGGAAAAAACCCGGCGTAGTTATGACTGCAATTTTTTGGCGTAGTTGAAAAACCAGTGGGAATCAGGAGAAAAAAACTGTTTGATTTTTTTCAAATTTAAATTTATAGCTATATAATATACTTTCTAGATTAGTTTAGACCTTTTGGTGCTAGATTATCTATTGTATAAGCTAAATATACTTCAATAGACATCAAGCTCCTCATGAATCACTTGGAGAATAAGATTTCACTAGATAGTTAAGCTAGTAAAGAAGACTTTTTATGTACAACATCAGGCTTAATTAATTCTGACTCAGTCCTGTGTGTTTCCTGTGCCCAGCGGAACCATCTGCAGGAGTCGTACTCAGTACTCCCTATGGTTGGATAAGAATCACTCGAGACTCGTTTTCTTCTTGCAAATTGGCCTTCTTGCCTCCATCCATGTTCTTCTCTACTCTGCTCTACTTCTTAACTGTCGACCGCAAGTTGGTATTACTCCTGGATAATAATTGCTGCTACTTAATTAGCGGTCCATTCATGAGAATGGTCACATCCAAATGAGGTCAGTGCAGCGTGTGAGCCGCTTAATTAATTCTGACTAAAGAAATACGGTTGCTAGTCACGGTCAACTGTTGGGGTGTCTCCCATCGAAAATTATAGCAAATCGTGATGTTTCATTTCCTTTCCCCAGTTGTTTTCTTTTTCCCTAAATCCCTCGTTCCATGTGTGCGCGTGTTTATGTGATTGTTCGCACAGTGTCAGAAGTAGTTAGATTGAAGCAAGCCAATCCAAGTTGTCCGCGTGGTCATAGAGTCACAGGAAACTTTCTTTTGTTGCATAGCAGATTATTATGTTTACATGATTAGAGAGAACAACTAACCCACACACCCATAATGCACGCTAGTTCTAATGACAAATGGAACAATTATATTGATCTTCCAAATTATTATTCTTCCAAATTATTCTCAATTTTGCTCCTAAAGTTTTATGCAGCATACTTAGTTCCAAAAATTATATTGATCTTCTTCTAAATTTTTAATAATTAGGTTTTATTTGTACTTTTTCCAACAAAATTATCTCGACTTGCTTCATATTTACATAAATTCATTTTTATATTTATTTGTAGTTTTCTTGCAAATTATGATCATTTTGCTTCCATGTATTATCCTGACTTACTTTCAAACCTATATTCAATTGTTTCTAATTTATGCTGACTTACACAGATTGGATTCTTTTATTTTATTTGTAATTTTGCTTGCAAAATAAGCACATTTTTCCTTCTATTTTTATCCCAACATGCTTTCGAATTTATAATCAATTACTTTCAAAGTTATGCTAAGGTTACACAAATTTGATTTTATATTTTATTTGTAATTTTCTTGCAAATTATACTCAGTTTGCTTCTATGTTTGCCCTAACTTGCTTTCAAATTTATACCGATTTACTTTCGAATTTATGCTGACATGTCTCCCAAAGTTAATCTAATTTGAAATTTTCATACAAAATTTGCATTGGAAGTTTCACGAACTTGCTCCCAAATTTATATTGACATGCTTTAAATTTATAATAATTGGTTTATAATTTTTGTTGATTTTATTTCGACAAACTATCTTGATTTTCTTAACATCTGCACTAATTTGATTCGAAATTTATTTTAAAATTTATTGCAAAATTACACTCGTTTTGCTTCTATGTGTTATCCAAACTTGCTTTTTAAATTTATAGTCAATTGTTTTCAAATTCATACTACTTTTACTCTCTTCAAGGATTCATGTGCGTAGAGGAGGGTGCGTATAGCCAAAGAAGTGGGCTAATATGGAATTGCAAGTACATGAGTCAAATATCAATGGTGCATGTAGTTCTATGTGAAAATTGGTATATTAAAGGGGTACACATAGCTATATATATAAATTAGATGACGTGCGTTTGATCAGACTATTGCATGCAGTCCATAGTCAAATCCTTTTTTTTCATATTAACATGAGATGACTTTTTCATATAATTCCAACATTTGCAAAAGGATTTATTCATCATATACCCTCTCCTTAGATGGAAATTCAGGATTTACCCTCCTAGCCCACATGTCAATGACTTATGATGACCCCATATGTCATTGAGGTGAGAGAGTAAATCCTGAATTCCCAAAATAAAAGGAGGGTATATGATCAACTTTCCCTTTGCAAAACCCTTATAGTTCAAAGCTCTTAATGTACAGTATCCCCTAACATGTACACAATGAATAAAAACCATGCATTCTCTTTCTTTTTTTGTGATTTCAATCCATATACTCTACTATTATAAGTACTTCAAAATTTATGCAGATATTACTGTAGTGTGTGATAATAATACTAGCTTACCACTGTTGTCACTTAGCCATGGGGTCCCATGCCACAGAACAATTAGCAAACGTTGGCAGGACCTCGGTGCAAATTTCGCCCCAAGATTCACACAAACCATGCAGGGCCGGCCCTGAGGGGGGGCAAGAGGGGCGGCCGCCCTGGGCCCCCAAAATCTAGGGGCCCCCATATACTATGTAGTGTATATACATACTTTGAAGATTTATCTTGGGCCTTTTGAAGTTAATTATTTTTTTGTTATGGTTGATATAACAATTAATTCATTGAAAAGTAGATTTCAAGAACTCCAAACATTCGGAAGTATATTTGGATTTTTAATGAGTTCAACAACATTGAAGTCATTGGATCGAACTAAATTAAAAGAATGTTGTACAAAATTTGCAGAAACTTTCTCTCTAGATGGTTCATCTGATGTTGAGTTAAATGATCTAATTTCGAGTTAAGTGTTATGCAATTGACTTTATCGATAAACCAATGTCTGCTATGGAGATCTTTGAGTTTGTCGAGAAGCGGATTGTTATCCTAATATTTCTATTGCTTATCGGATTTTATTTACTATGCCCGTGGATCGTGGCATCACCTGAAATAAGCTTTTCAAAGTTGAAATTGTTGAAGAATCATTTAAGGTCAACAATGTCTCAAGAGAGGTTAAACGGTTTGGCAACTTTATGTATTGAGAAGAAATTGTTGGATGAGATTGATATCAATACCATCATTAATGACTTTGCATCTAGAAATGTTTGAAGAAACTTTTAAGGTAATATCTATAAACTCTTTGATATGAATTTTTCTTTAATACACGCATTTTAAGTGTTTGTTGGTAAAATTAGATATATATATATATATATATATGTGTGTTATGTAGATTTATATTTAGATATTTATATCAGGGCCTCTATTTCTAGTTTCGCCCCGGGCCCCTAAAATCCCAGGACCGGCCCTGAAACCATGTGAATTGTGATTAGACAAAGAAACAAGAATATTTAAAACAAGAAAAACAAAATTAAATTGTCGCTAAGCTGTGTAGTCGCATTCCCTGCCTTCCCTTTTGGCCGTGTCCAACCTTTCGTCTACCATTCACGCGTTTCCCTACTCTCTCTCTCTCTCTCTCAGATCCCATCATTCGCTGCCAAACCAAGCTTGGCTCCTCCCTTTCCCCATTTGGTTTCTCCAAGCCCATGCCATTGGCCTGTGTTCTTGCTGCTCCTTGAGCTGGCGCAATTAACTAATGGAGCCGCCTTTGCTTCGGAGGCTTCTTGTGCTCTTGGTTTCGGTTTCTTGGCCGCTCGCCCACGGTAGTGCTGGTTGGTGTCCTCGTTTTTTCCCCCTTTTGGTGAAGTTGGTGAGCTGATTTGGGCTGATGGTGATTCTCCTCATGGTTTCTTGGTCTGTGCAGCGATTGGAGGCTATGGAGGAGTTGGTGTTGAGGACTGGGGCAGCAGCAGACAGGCTTCTGTTGATATTAGGTGAGTGGTGGGCATTTACTGCATCCTTTGTTCTTTTGAGCAACAACACCCTTCCTTATTTTGTTTCTTCTCCATAGTTTTGGCGATTAGACATCGAATTCGAAAGAATTCGGCTTTCGATATTTTGGATTCTTGGGATGTCTGCACTGTATAACTATAAATTGTATTCTTTG
Organism: Dendrocalamus sinicus; assembly: GCA_036346575.1. NCBI lineage: Eukaryota > Viridiplantae > Streptophyta > Magnoliopsida > Poales > Poaceae > Dendrocalamus > Dendrocalamus sinicus. Next base: position 27,393,702 of record CM070673.1, read on the forward strand.
GATACTATAGCATAAGAAATGATTTAAAGTTGATCCATTTATCAACCGGTAGGTGGCGCGAATATGGGGGAATATTTTCCTGGCTATTTGAATTGCATTTTTTCTGGTACTAATCATGCGGATATCTGAACTAAATTGGCCCTAACATTATTTTGATGCTATACAGCTCGAGATAAACATATGGAATTCGAGAACAGCCATCATGCTATAAATGTGCACTTGCTACTTTTTTGAAACTTAACTGGAAGCAGCCTTCCCCGTGATTTAGCAAGTTTCTAGTTTGGTGCGCCATTTATTCATTAGTTATTGCAAAAAAATTGACTGACAGTACATAGTTTGTGAAGTGCAAGTTGCATCTGTGTGATTTTTCAACTTCAACTGAAGCAAATATAGTTTTTATATTTTTTTTCTCTTTCATTTTCCAAGGATGCAAATTTATATGTTCTTGTTGAATGGTGTTCCTCCGAAAAGTATTCCAGTGCAACTAGTTGTTCTTTTGTAGTTATATGTATTATTGACCCATTACGAGTGATATTGATTTATGATGGAAGTGTTTCTTACTCAACTGTAAGGTATGTTCACAGTGAACAGGCACTAAATATCCTATATTTTCTTTGTTTTCCTTCATGTGATAGAAACTTCAGAAATGCACATACGAGAAGACTACTACAGATAGGTGGTGGGAACCATCATGCTGCACCACTCCAGCCACCTACACGAGCTCCTGTTCACAAGAAGCACAAGCATCACAAAAGAGCACCAATATTGACACCGTTGCCTGCTCCATCACCCTTGCCATTCGTTGCTCCGCCTAAAGCTTCACCTTCACCATCTGCTTCCACACCTGCCATATCTCCTTCAAGTTCTCATCCATTGCTAGCCCCTCCACATTTAGTTAGGCCTTTGCCTTCCACCCCACAGGCAAAGCATGATCCCGAAGCTGGTGCTCCAGTTCACTCTTTGCACAAGCATTCCCGGAGAAATTATGGTTTGGTCACAGCAGGGAGTGCAATTTTCCTTGTCATGGCAGCAGCCTCTGTTATATACTGTCGAGCTAAGAAAGTGGGGACTGTGAGGCCTTGGGCAACAGGTTTGAGTGGGCAACTGCAACGAGCATTTGTGACAGGTATCCTTCATTCTATTTGTGCATATCTGTTATCGTGTATGCAGTACTTCAGTTACACCTTACACCATGATCAATCATGTTTCCAGGTGTACCTGCATTGAAACGATCAGAGCTGGTAGCAGCATGTGAGGATTTCAGCAATATAATTGGTTCTACAGCTAGCTGCATGTTGTACAAGGGAACTTTATCAAGCGGAGTTGAAATAGCAGTGGTGTCAAGTTTAATAGCATCTGGGAAGGATTGGTCCAAAGAATGTGAATCCCAGTACAGGAAAAAGGTAACCTGCTACTAACCTTCCTATGTACACCATATATTTTGCATAATACACATTGGCTGATTTGGTTGTGGTCTCAGATCACAAGTTTATCCAAAGTTAGCCACAAGAATTTTATGAATCTGCTTGGCTACTGTGAAGAAGAACATCCTTTTACAAGAGCTATGGTGTTTGAGTATGCTCCAAATGGGACACTTTTCGAGCATCTCCATGGTAAGTGTGTCCTTGGTACTGATTGTGTTATTTGCCTCTATATCATGTCTTTTCTTTTCTGTCAACAGAATGATTCCTACAATCTGTATATCACTTCAAATTTATAGGCTTCCAAAAACTTTCAGATTTCAGTATGTGCTGGAACCAAAATTTGCTTTATTTAGTGATCAGGCGATATGATTCTTGCTATGGCCTGCATAATTAGTGGCATATATACCAGTATTTGATAGGGCTCTTTTATGGTACGCAAAAATAAATATGAACCGTCCATTTTTTTTTTGATCCAATAGACTAGATTAGTTAGAATTTAGTTATACTACTACCGGTAGTACTAGCAGTAGAATCCCGATAGGGGTATAATTGTAAAAGGAACGTATGGCATAAGGGTAATTTCTACAAATGCCGCGGCAGTGCACGTACAAGAGACGATGACAGCAGAGCAAACGGAATAGGTGAGAGGTGGGGGTGGCAACTATGGAAAGGATTAATAATATATTCAGAGAAAAAGTCTACAATACCCTCATTAAAAAATTAGATTTATAAAGAAAAGTTATTATACCCTCATAAATCAATGGTCAGATTTCATTTATACTACTCTTTTACTACCAGTAGAATGTACTGTAAAAATTCCTATTTAATAATGCTTTCGATTATGTTGCAGTTAGAGAAGCTGAGAACTTGAACTGGATGACACGACTTAGGATATCGATGGGGATAGCTTACTGTCTAGAGCACATGCATCAGCTGAAGCCACCTGTTGTGCCAAAGAACTTTGATTCGACAACTATATACCTCACTGATGATTTTGCCGCAAAGGTCTCAGATCTTGATTTCTGGAACGACACTAAGGGATCCAATTCAGGCACTGATGACCCCACTATGTCAGACATCGATAGCATCGTGCATCAGTATGGCAAAATATTGCTGGAGATATTAACCGGAAGACTGCCCTTCTCTGAGGAAGATGGGCCACTAGAACAGTGGGCATCTCGTTACTTTGAAGGCAAGATGCCTCTTGCAGAGCTGATTGACTCAAGCCTCGGTTCCTTCCCTGAAGAACCTGCGCGCGCACTGTGCGAGGTTGCGAGGTCCTGCATTGATCCAGACTCGAATGAGAGACCGCAGATGGCACAAGTTGCAGCTCGGATGAAGGAGATCACCGCGCTGGGTCCTGAGGGAGCGACTCCGAAGGTGTCGCCGCTGTGGTGGGCCGAGCTCGAGATCATGTCTTCTGAAGCTAGCTGATGGTGAAATGAAACAACCTTGAGCTGTTCATTCTTCGTTGCCCCATTGTGATTAGAAATTCTTTGATTTGTTTTGTTGTTGCTAATCCTGAAGTGTTGGTTGCGGTGTTGGAGTCAGACCATGTACAAGGTGCATGCTTTTACGTTAGTGGCATTGTAATGAGGTGTCCTGTCAGCAAATTTGTGAAAGTAAAAGGGTAACATGTTATAAAACTCACAGCAGAAATAGAAAGATACAGAGGATCAAAAGAACTGGAGTTATGGATTTTATATGAAAAACTCTTTCGGAAAACATCACGGATGCACAAAGGTGAAATTCATAATAGGAGAAAAAATTACAAGCGTGGAGAGTTTTGGCGTATGTCAACCGTACGTCTACAGGGTACATATATAGGTTAGAGAACAAGAGTTCTAAAAGATTACGAAACTAATACAATGTCGACTTATGTGTCCACTTGGGTACGTATACGAATTCGTATTATATTTTAATAATCTCTATGTTGAGACGAATTTGGATCATACAATAATCTCCAACTTGATGTGAATTCGCTCCTGTAGCCTGAATTCACTCCTGTAGCCAAAACAAATAAGAAATCCTCAAATCATAATCATCAATGATCCTTGTGTGTTGAAAGTCATAGAACTAATCAATAAATAGGACTGGATTAATATTCTCCATACGCTTCTCTTATGATGTTGGATAACTATAGTAAATAAGTCATCTCACAGACTTTTTACATGCTCTATCTAGATCACATAACTCGGCAAATAATGCCCATTGAAGAGCAACTTGAACATGTGACATCATGTACATCAAATCGCCAACTATAACACCGTCAACTATAAAAGTAACTGAATTCCATGATATGGTTAAAAATTGCTCATATAAAAGAACATCGGGATGAAATTAACTCTTGTACCATCAATGGAGCAGAAATAATCTCTGCAATAGACTTCTCATATTAAGTTGTGACAACTAGAATATATTACATATGTAAAAGTAAATGTTGTAGTATCTATGCAGATAATTAACTCATTCTTGCACTTTAAATCCTTCATTTCAAACTCATATTTGGAGCATAACCTTCACTAATGAATAAAAATTTCAAAGAATATTGTGTTAGTTATCATCAGGGTGTCATCAAATGGCTAATCAGTTGTCCCCCAACTAACATTATTTTTATTTCAAACATAGCCCAAATTAACTCATTATGTTGAAAACCTGCAACTCCACATTAGCCTTTTTATTTGCAGATCTTGTCGTAGTAACCCTATAGTAGGGGTGGTCCCCACCTCAGCCATACGACCTGTTAGAGAATTGCAAGGCCCAACAAGATATGTATAATGACCCGTATGCCCCTAGGAGAGACAAGTATATGTAAGGACAAAGATGTAATTAAACCCTATGAGGGAATATATACACGCCCCATGTATGGAGAGGGGGCAAGTATTGTCCATTCATCTTATCCATTTCACTACTCTCCTACTTTACTGTTTGGTCAATAGCCACAACAGTTGGCGCCGTCCGTGGGAACGACGGAGAGCAAACCGTAAAATTTGAGAAGGAATCGCACCAAAGAAAACTTCATCGACGCGTGAGGAAGAAACGGAGCACGACGGCAGCGCTTGCAAACGCTAGGGCTTCGGTCGGTGGACCGCCTGTGCCAACATTAGGAGCCGGCGCTAATGGCAACACTGGTGTTGTGAGCGCCGATGCCGACATCCGTGGCGCGGTTGTTGGCCCCACCGCTGGCGCAGCGGTTGGCCTTGGTAGCAGCGCCCGGGTAAGCGAGAGCAGCGATGTCGATGCCCACGCTGGCATGGCTAGCAATGTATCTGGTAGTAAAATGATGATCGCCAATTCATCATGGCAGCGATGGCCGACTGGAAATGATGCAGTGGTCAGCAGCGAGAGACCAGTGATGATGCAGTGGCAGCGAACCAATTGTCCTTTGGTATGCAAATGAAGATCTATTTGGCATCATCTGCTTCTCTAGTAGTAATCTTTGGTGGCCACGCTTTCTCTTCATCACATCTCACCACAATGACTTCTTGCTATATTTGCAGTCAGCTTGTGGCATTTGGAGGGAGGACAACCAAGGGGTTAGGAGGAATATGTGAAGAAAGAAGACCAGAAAATGTGATGATTGTGACTTCGAAAGTTTGAACTGCATGCAACGGTTATGAGAATTTGATCATGCATGGGATAACAATCCATCCCCGATTACATCACGTGGTCACCAACTCCCTCTACATAGTATTACGTATAATTATCTCTAATTTTAAGAGATACTTTTCTATGGAGAGAATGAACGGCGATCATAAACTCGTATTTTATAATAGTAAAGATATGTGCGCGCTAGAACATCATCTTTTTGGAGGACTGAGCATTGCTCGAGCTGCACGCCCAGGTTTGATCCCTGGATCGGCCCCAAGTGCCTCACCTCTACATGCATGTGCATTTAGTGGGAAAACATGTGCTTGTGCTCTATAAGGTACTAGATAAATTCAAGATTTATCGAGTGACCTCCACTTTAGTCCTGCATATGTTTCAGTAGGACACACGCGCATACGTGCGTATGGTACGCATGAGGGTGCGTCCTCCTTTGTCATCTAAAAAACATAATCTTTTCTTGATTCTATCCATGAAACTTCCTACCTTCCCATAGAGGGTCATGGCAATTCCAATGTGATATACCCTAAAGAGAATAATAGTGTTGAAAACACAAAAAGGACATGCAAACAATCAAACTTTTAGTAATTGCAAGGCATGCCAATTCCATCAAAAGGTTATTCTTGCCGATAAGTTCTTTTCATACAATCGTTCGTATACCAAAACGAGCTCCATAGCAATAGCTGGTGCAAGTTTCTTATGCATGCATCTGCTATTGGTAAAATGTCGAGGGCCATCTCCATGCAGAACGTGGAAACTTTTGTCCAATCTTATGAAATTTAAATTGTTTGTTATGAAATTTCAGTTAAACGTCCCTCGATGGGAGAGAGATCCCATTTGTCTGCAATTTCCCGTTCCTTTCTCTTGCAAACCCCGACCCGACCTCTCCGATCACTCCTTACCGCCGCCTCCGCCTCCGCCTCCTATCGCGGCCTCCACCATCCCATCTCGCCGCTGCCGTTGTTGGACGACCATATGGCTCTCTCCGCCGGCGATGTGCCGGCCATATACACAATCCTCGTCAACTCGCTCAGCGCCGACGAGGCGGCACGGCGGCCGGCGGAGGCAGCTCTCGCGCAGTGCGAGGCTCGCCCGGGATTCTGCTCCTGTCTCCTGGTAATCCATCCCGCCCCCCTCCCCGCATTTACTTCACTAGCTTGGGCTCTAGGGCTTGCCCTCCTCGCCTCTGAGGCGTGTCCGATCTACGGGGCAATTTCGCGGCTACTAATCTGAGAATCCTGATTTTCTGATTTGGGGCTTGTGCAGGAGATCATCTCGGCGAGGGGTTTGTCTTGTCGCGAGGACGTGCGTCTGCTCGCCACAGTTTATTTTAAGAATAGTATCAACCGCTATTGGCGGAATCGCCGGGATTCATAGTGAGCCTCCGTTCGGTTCCGTTCGTTAATTATGATTGATTGTCTGATTTGTCCATGGGTTATTGCTGAGAGTAATGATAACGTGTGTTAGCAAGTGTTCATGAGTGCGTTTGTGCAGGATAATTTATTTTTAGGAAGAATATCATCCTATGCTAGAGCCTCTGCCGAAGTTTCTTGTTGTCAATTTGTTGTGCTGCAGCATTTTAAATATTTCTACAGCTTAAGTGTTTAATGTGACCTCTGAAATCTCACTTACCAGTTTAAATCATCTGTTGTAGTGGAATTAGCAATGAGGAGAAGGACCACCTTCGGAAAAATCTTTTGCTAAACATTCGAGAGGAGAATAGCCAGGTGCACACTAGATAATATATAAGCAATCTTATGATATGAAACACATATTTTGTGTATTGATGAGAGTATCTTTTCTTAATGTTGTAATGTAGATTGCACTTCAGCTAGCTGTACTAATCTCCAAGATTTCACGCTTAGATTACCCAAAAGAATGGTACGCGTTTATATCACAACTCTTGTCTACTAGCTTCCACATGATTTGAATTGCTCCCTACAATTGTTTCTCACAATCATGTCATTCAGGCCAGACCTTTTCTCTGTATTGGCGCAACAACTACAGTCAGCTGATATTCTTGCTTCACATCGTGTGTTTATGGTCCTATTTCGAACTTTAAAGGAGCTGTCAACTAAACGGCTTGCTGTTGATCAGAGGAATTATGCCGAGGTATTTTAATTTTGCAGAAGTCACTTATCCATCTGTATCACTAATCAGACGTGCTTGTGCTTTATTTGCTGATTTCTCCATTATTGGTTTGGTTGGGTACTAGCTTGTTGCCCCATAATGCATCGCACACAACACTAGTAGATGCATATTAACTCCACTTTTTTTTTTATTTGAGCACATTAAGGCATCTCAAGTGCTAAGCAGGAGGATTGTTATGATGTGAGCCTTTTACTGGCGTCAAATTGTTCTTGAGCTGTTCAAGAAACATGTCATTCATAGCATTTCTGTTACTGTTTTCTTAAAACATGAATTCATGTAGCTTGTTGTTGCAAATCTTATTCGTTGTAAACAAGAATTACTTAAAATACTGATCACAAACTGAGTATCATGTTCAATTACTTAAAATACTGATCACAAACTGAGTATCATGTTCTTAAACATCTCAGTTGTCTTATGCAGATCACTAGCCACTTGTTTGAGTATACCTGGAACCTTTGGAAGAGCGATGTGCAGACTATATTACAAAATCTTTCTATGCTCTCGCAGCGGAATGACATAGATTCCATTTTGGAGCAATCAAATGACCTTATTTTGATATGTGATCGGTGGTTGCTTTGTTTAAAGATCATTCGGCAACTAATTTTTTCAGGTTATGCAAGTGATTCAACAACAGCACAGGTAGTCAGATTTACCATTTGCTATTATTTCTTTTGCTCATAGTTTTACTGTTATACAATCTTTATCAGCTGGTTCAGAAAATAAGATCTGCAAGTAGCTATTGTCCTTTGCAGGAAGTCTGGCAGGTCAGGGAAGTTTGTCCAACAGTTTTGACTGCCATTCAATCCCTTCTTCCTTATTGTAAGTTACATTTTTCACTTAGTAATCTTGACTGAATTGTTCCTCCTTCCTTCGTAGCCTTAATCTAGCATACAGAAACTGCTCTGAACTTACTTGACTTTTACCAAATTATGATCCATCACAAGTTATATTTAGCATTTGAGGTATTGACTATTAAGGTTTGGGGACATATCTTTTGTTGTCTTGCCTTGTTATTTGACTTAGCATTTAATCTCATAGCAAAACTGGGATTGAGCTATTCCTTTTTAATCTCCTTTGGTTATCCAGAAAACTTGGAGAACAATATAATAGTCTTTTATATAAATTGCCCCATTTATAGCTGTTCTTATGAAGCTAAACCATTGTTTTTATCTTACTCTCTGATGGTAATTTTTTTTCCAACCAGTCAAGTGTGACATTCTGATTGATTTCAGTTTGGTTCGCACAAGTGAATTATTTGTTGTTTTTTTTACTTGACAGACTCCTCCTTTAAAGATAAGCAAGCTAAACTATGGGACTTTGCAAAAAGGGCATGCACTAAGTTGATGAAAATCCTTGTTACCTTACAAGGAAGACATCCATATTCTTTCGTTCACCAAACTGTGCTTCCAGCTACAGTTGACTTCTGTTTGAATATGATCACAAATCCTGAACAGGTTGGCACGCCATTTGAGGAGTTTCTTATACAAAGCATGGTTTTGGTTAAATCGGTATTAGAGTGTAAAGAATACAAACCAAGTCCCACAGGTCATGTGATCAATGAAAGCGCACAAACTTTGAGTCTGGAGCAAAGGAAGAAAAACTTTTTGGCACAACCCTTCTAGGACATGTCTTTGAGTCAAGATGATGAGCATAACCCTTCTAGGACAGCTGTCCGTGCATCCTCTGGAGCAATTCTTGCTAGGCTTTTGGTGATGAATACAAACTTTTTGGCACAACTATTGTCAGAGCCTTCCCTTTTAGCAAGAATCCAACAAGCAGGGATTTCTGTAAACAATAATCTTCTACTATCTTTGGTTGACATGTGGATTGACAAGGTACATGCCGGCATGCCGCAGCATTTCTGTGTTTTTTGGAGTTTACTTTGCACGTCTGGCACCTTGCACTAAGGAACTTAATGTTCTTCTCATAGTTCCAGTGGTTAATGATGTAGGTTCCTTTAATCCACCATTTGTCTTATATATGTGTTTACCAAAATATGCTGTGCATATGATCTAACTCATTAAATCTGTTCTTGGTTCAACACTTAACCCTACCAGGTTATATTGTGATTATGATCACATTGTGAATGAACTATGCATTTCTGTTCCGAGCATGAGTACAGCTTGTGTCTACTATTAGGATAAATAGTATTCAATGTCAGCCTTGGTTTAATAATCTTGATGTGTTTTACACGTGGACATGTACTTGTAAATTATGTAAGAGTTCAATGGTTATGTTTTACTGTTTAACAAGCACTATATCATTGGACAGGTAGATGATGCAAATGTTATACAGCAGAAGGAATATGCAATGGCTCTTTCTGTAATTTTGACCTTACAGGTACCGCAAGTCATTGACAAACTCGATGACATATTAAGGTAAGACATTTCTTGGTAAGGTAACTGAAGCTTGCAGACTGTCTTGTTGGTAGTTTGGTAGTCATCGATCTTATGGTTTTATGCAGTGCCTGTACTACTGTTATCATTGGGGGCCGTGAAGTAAAGACAGAGGATGATACTAGGTGTCTTATTGTACTTCCATTTTGATATGACTTTGGATCTTTTGTTTCAACTAAATGTTTAAGGTCGCTATTTTTTCTATGTATAATTCTTGATACAATAATTTGCAGAGGTGATATTACAAGCTCTTCCTGGCTTGGCAATGATAATTCAGGTTATTCCAATGCTTCAAGCAAAGAGTTGAGAAAGCGACAAGTTACGATTTTTTTCCTTTTCTTTTCCAAATACTAGATTATTAGGAACTTTTTTCTGAAAATTCTCTTGATCAGGTGAAGGATTCAGATCCTATCAAACAAGCTTCTCTACAGGACGTGCTAAGAGAAAACTTGAAAGCATGTGCAGCTCTCCATGGGGATTCAACTTTCAATGCTGCCATCAGCAGGATCCATCCAGCAGCATTTGCTCAGTTGCAGCAGGCCCTGAATATTGCATAAGATGTGCATAGCTCCTAGTTTATTCTTTCATGTTCTTTTGAGCACGTTTAACGGTTTAAGAGCAAAAGGTGCATCATGAGCCACCATAGCATGGAGTGCTTGGGGATTCCAACGCAGTATGCAACTACGTGAGCATTCAGTACTTCGACAATAAGCTTCATGCTTTGATGGAGTAAACGTTCCTTGCTTCTTTTCAGGTGCTGCCATTTGATGCACTGCACTCTCCAGTCCTGGTGACGTACTGTACTGCTGAAGGTGACATAAATTGTTCATCTTGCAGGTGGAGTACCTGAACTAGGGTGTGACTATCGAGAGGTGGTATAGTTCTTCATTTGTTTCCCGAGTTATGGTTGGTGCCCATGTTGACCACTCGAGAGGTTGCTGGAGTGTTCTTCAACAAATTTGATGTTTGATGGGGTTGGATTGGTTAGTCTTTAGGTTGCCAGAGTTTTTTAATCTGCGATTTCCAAGTGACTTGACTTGTTACACGAGTGTTATTCTTACCTCCTGGGGAATGTATGGCATTTGAATTGTTGTTCTAAACAAAATTGGCACGGAGAAGGATTACAATTCTATTTCGAAATGAAATTTTCTATTTCTTTAAGCAACACGCTTACTCTTGGGTATGATGTCTTTAACGCATATTTTGTGCAGTGTTTTACCATATTTGTTTATCAATAGAAGGTTGGTTGTTCTCAGATCAGCGCTACATTTCGAGTTACAATCTAATGTAATGTTTTGGTGGAGTAGCATTTTATGCCGCGTCACTGCGAGTGGAAATTAGGCTGTAATGCCCTGATGAAGTTTGTGCCAATTTCATACGTATGCACATTACCTAAAAAATATATATGATATGCATGTACTGATTTCAAACATTCCTATTTTTAGGACCACATTTTCAAAAAAAAAATATTCCTGAATGGTTATGTGGTTCTTTTTACAGAAAATAAAGAAATAGAGAAATGATCAAATAAAATGAAAAACAAGAAGGAAATGTCATGGTGAACACTATATATTCCAGGGTACCACAGGGGATGTCCACAGAAATATTCCCTGAGTAGAGCGACTGGACTCCACCGGTCAGCGAGCAACCGCCGCCGCCTCAGTCGCGTCACCCCCCAACACCACGCCATGGACTCCCCCTATGCCCTCCACCTCGCCGTCGCCGCCGCCTCTGCCTACTACATGCACCGCAAGACCCTCGACCAACTTCTCCGCTTCGCCCGCTCCGTCGACCGCGACCAGCGCCGCCGCAACCACCTGCTCTCCGACGGCGAGGAGGACGAGCATCCACCTCCCAGGGACCACGATCGCCGGACCCTGCCCATCCCGCCGGGGCTTCCGCCGCTCCACACCGGCCGAGAGGGTACGTCCCGGTTTTTTTCACTCCTCCATCCGACCATCCCATATTTTTGATGTGCACGCTTGCGGAGCATCAGTTATTCCCACGGGATTGTATAATGTGCGCGACCGCGATAGTGTGATTTGTTCAGTGCACTACTGCACAGCCCGTGCGTCTATTGATACGGTTCCTATCCTACATAATTTTAGATACAGTTCACTAGTGATGATGAAATTTAGCGATATGTCAAAGGCTGGTGTGGCGCCGGCGGATTAATCCATTCCCTGCTGGTTCACTACCCACCACTTACTAGTTACCAGGTGTAGATTATTCTGTTTGAATTATGCAGGGTTTGGGCGTTTGGGAATTTTGACCCAAAAAAAAAAACCTTGAAATGTTCCAAACTATTCATCTGGGAAATTTTATCTAGCTTATCATGACTTCTTTTCAGTGGTTCTAGCTATGGTTGCGTAGTGCTGCATACATGTTTGAATGGGGAAACGAGGAAACAGTAGAAATAGGATGCAGTAGTGAGCGGTGGCATAACTTTGTGTGCAGTTGGGCATGAAAACACGTTCGGCGTTGATTGCAATGTGCAAGTGATTCTCCATGAACATTTGATGCTAATGTTGGGCCTTTTTACCTATTAGGCAAGCCGATTATTTCTTCAGCTTCGAGCAAAAGAGTCGGATCTCTGGTTAGACCAACTACACCAAAATGCCCTGTTCCTACTGTCAGTGCGTTTGAGACCATCGGCGATTCAGATGAGGATGATGCTCTTGCCCCGGATTCCAAGAATGATGCTGCTTGGGCGCAAATGGAGCTATTGTAAGTCTAAGACGCATGTACTTACTCTGACAAGCAATATCAATGTGTCTGCTACTTTTTTTTTGGATAAATTGTATCTCAAAGTCAATGGCAATCCTCAGCTGGATGTTTTCTTAGAATAGGTTAGTGGAAATACTTACAAATGTTTGTTACTAGGCTGCATTATGTAGATATGGCTTGCAGCACTAGGGTAGTCATCTCACAATTGTATGGAGTAGAAAAGCAACTGAAATGTATGTCTTACTTAGAAAACAAAATATTGACCAATGCTTGTTGAGTATAAGAAAGACCAAATCCTTCTTTTGTGTGTGTGTGGGGGGGGGGGGTGCTCTCTGCTTCCAGTAGAAACAGTTGGAATATTCCTTGATGCAACTTACTGGCTTACTGCAGTATAAAAACTAATGCTCAGGAGAATACTTCTCCTCCACTAAGAGGGCCCTCCAAACTCCTTCCATTAGTAGCTTTGTGCCTTCACCATGTCTGTCGTTTGCCTTCTTATTTTGTTATGGACCATCCACACCATTTTCCTTGAGGTTCTAGCTATCAATTTTTCTTGTACTATTGTTCTTCAGGTCATCGGGTTGGATTTGGTGGATGATGAAAGCAAACCAGAAAGGTGCCCAACAAAGCACATGCCGACACCTGAGCAATGGACTAATGTTTTCAATCCAGCTTATGCATATTATGTGTACTATTGTCATGCTAACCTGTGCACACTCAACAAGGTAACAATGAACAACATTTGTGCCCTGTCTTTAGTTAATGAAAAGTAACATAGATAGAATTCTAGTTTCCAGTTATCTTCTCTTTTAACATTCATGATGCCCGACATAATACTTGCGGTACCTTGGTTGATTGAGATTTTTTTATATATATGCAGCTTTGTGAGTCCAAAGGCATGACAACAATCAAACTTCGTCCACACTGTGGGGAGGTATATGTTTAATGTATGCATTGTTAGATTTAACCTGAACATGTTGCCCTGATGATTCTTGTCTTCAGGCTGGCGATGTTGATCATCTTGCTGCAGCATTTCTTACTGCTAATAATATTGCTCATGGGGTGAATTTAAAGAAGTCTCCTGTCCTTCAGTACTTGTATTATCTTGCTCAGGTCTTTTGTGGACGCTCTTTGTGCAGAATAGCTACCAATTGAACATCAATTTGATTTTGTTTTTTGGTTATTTGAAAGAAACTAACCATCTTTTGTTTGCCTGAAATCAGATTGGTCTTGCAATGTCTCCTTTAAGCAACAACTCTTTGTTTATCAACTATCACCGGAACCCTTTTCCGACATATTCCCTAAGAGGCCTTAATGTTTCTCTCTCAACTGATGACCCTTTACAAATTCACCTAACAAAAGAACCTTTGGTTGAAGAATACAGTATCGCTGCTTCGGCAATCTCCCTCCCTCCCTCTACATCTGTGATCTGTTTCATGCCCACTTAGATCCTGCTTACTTTGGATTGCCTGTTACTCTTGGCAGCTGTGGAAGCTAAGTTCATGCGACTTGTGTGAAATTGCTAGGAATTCTGTGTACCAATCCGGTTTTTCTCATGGGCTCAAGGTATAGATTGCTCATTCATTTGACAATTTGATTTGTTGTTTCATATTCTGACTCATGTGGAGGTGCAAGCTCTGACAATGTTTTTCTCTAGTCACACTGGATTGGGAGCAGCTACTATAGAAGAGGTCCTGAGGGCAATGACATCCACCAGACAAATGTTCCTCGCATCATGATTGAATTCCGACACACTGTATGTACTTGGTACCTTTCTGCCTGGTATCCGATCTCTTCCTGTGCTTGTAAGTTTGCTTGTTTTCCGTCGATAAGTGCATTTCTGTGCTGAACTCGCAGATTTGGAAAGAAGAAATGGAGTTAATACATTTTGGGAATGTTAAACTACCAGAAGACATTGATAGGCGAAGATTTTGCAGTAATGGCACTGATGTTCTGGTAAGCCATCCCATCGTCCTGTCAAATGCTTCAAAACTTTCAGAGAACAAGCTCTGCTCATTTTAGCTTGAGCTTTTGGTTTATTTTTCACTATTCCTAAATTTTGTCTGCTTTTTAGCTTTTTTGAGCTTTTTTCCGGTTCTTTTTTCCCGTATTTGTTTGCATTGTTCATGATGGGCTAACATATTTTTTTCGTTTTAAAGTTTTTTAAATCTAGTTACGTTAAATAAGCTATCATCAACTATAGTGTAATTTTAGCCAGGTACAGTATAATTTCAGTCATAAACCAACTTATTTCGGCCCAACCGAGCGGCACCCAAGTCAATGCAGCCTGTTTGCGGCTGTGAGGAGAAAAGGACTTGATACTACTTTTCGATGAATCTGTTATATAATTTGTTACTTACATAAGCTGCTGAATAGGGTTTTGATCAAAAAATTATGTCAGGACTACGGCCTGCTAGTTTGTCTGTGTCAATGCTGTGCCATTGAATAAGAAATTGCAAATACCCATGGAAGGATAAAACACAAATTTAATAGCCAAATTACAAACTTACCGAGGTGGTACATCTGCTGTACTTTCTTGCACGTTGTACGTTTATACATGTATTGTTCTGACGCTGAATCAATGTATTACCTACCCTCTTTCAGACAAATTTTAAGACGAATTACTATCCAATTCTTTCATAGGTGGTTAGGTTTTTTTAGTGATTCTGGGTTTCATCAGTGAAATATGTCTTGCTTTTAGGCAGAGAGAGAGAGAGAGAGAGAGAGAGAGAGCTGAAATTAGGGGAAACCATGGTCTTTATCCAGATTCTGTTTGTATATAGATTTCACAGGGTGCCTGTGAGCGTAAAAAAAGGTGCAGGCTGTCGTCCTTGAATGGTCCGTATCCATCTTTGTGAGAATCTTTGGGTGTGATCATGTATATACTAATAAGCCGGCTACTCCCAGTACTAGACTGGGGATGGGCCACAAGGCCAGCCGCTGCTGCATTCGACGGTCAGGCCTGGGCACCACAAGGGAGAAGCGACCTCAAAAGACGATGGTGTGGGCACGACTCGAGAAAAGAAAGTGAATTCACCTGTGCTCTGTGTACCTTTCCCAAGAATAATCAAAACAACACTACACACAAAACTTTGACACGTATCCTTTTTGCCCATTTGGTTGCTTCCCCCTCTACCCCCGCCAAAGCCGAAGAAACCGTCTCATCTCATGTACACCAACCATCGCCCGACATTTCTGATTCTTCCTAATCCCTCCCTCCCTTTTACAAAAGAATTACTCACAGATTGGTTACAGAGAGAAGAGAAGATAAGAGGAGAAGAGCTGGCTACTTCACCCAAAGATAAAATAAAATAGGAAGTCAAAAAAAAAAAAGAGTAAATAGGTCCGGCTGGTAGCTAGGCAAGGGGCTGGGTGGATGCGGCGGCGGCGATCTGCGCGAAGAGGAAGTGGTTCCAGGTGTCGGGCAGGCCGGGGAGGCACCAGTGGATGCAGTCGGCGTAGGTGCGCGGGTCGGCCTGCTGCTCCGGCGTCAGCAGCTTGCCCTGCCGGAGCGTGTGCACGGAGGTGTGCGCGTCCTTGCGGAGCTCCGACAGCGCCGTGATGTCGACCAGGTGCACGGGCACGCGGCGCATCGACCGCAGCACCCCCTGCGCCACGCCGTGCAGCCGCCAGTCCGTCCCGATGTACAGCGGCGACGTCTGGTTCAGGATCGGCTGCGTCTCCATGGCGCACTTGATCGCGCCCGCGTTGCCCCACGCCTCAGGCCTGCACACACACAAACCAAGTTGGAATGGAATGGAATTGTTTCTTCCAGATAGAGAGAGAGAGAGAGGGGGAGGTAGTGTGTGTGTGTGTATGTGCGTGTCATCAGCTTTGCGTTAGCCGCAAGCACGTGGGCGAGCAGTTGATGCAGCCTGTGGGCTCCATGCATGCATTGGCAAGAAGAAGCAGGCAAAGCGACCTACTTTGGCCATATCGACTTTCGTCAAAGTTAGTAGTGAAACCTAGAGAACACCAAAGCATGTAATAAAGCGGCTGATCTCAGATTCTCTCTCTCTCTCTCTCTCACTGTCGTATATATAATGCTGATCTAGATGCGACACCCACCTACTCTTTGTGCTGATTGATACTGTCATGATGCCGCTTGCTCTTACTCTTGTAACTAGTAACATCATTGCTTCACGATCTGCAAGCACATCCTGGCTTGCCCTTACTTTCTTCTTCATTTTTCCTTTGCTTTCGTCGAATGGTCAAGTTTGAGGTTCTACAATAAGCTAATGCCTTTCTACTAGTAGTTTGCATTATCGATTCCTGTTGTGCGTATATCAAAGCTGAAAGCAGCGCACTTGCCAACCAAAAAGAAGCTACGGCTAAAACTCAAAAAAGAATCAACAAAGCAAGCCACTTGGTTGCTTTAGTGACGGATTATTGTTAAGAATGCAACTAGTACCAGCACAAAGCAGCAGCAGTACGATTGTGCCAAAAGTGAGACCGGCCGGAGCTTAACTGGAGTTGTACATAGCAGGGTCTAGGTCTCTCTCTCTCTCTCTCTCTCTCTCTCTCTCTCTCTTTCTCTATTAATTCTCCTATGAACAGCTGTTTAGAACGTGGCTCCCCTTGGTTGATTCATCAATGAGGAACGCGACAAAGAGGAGATTGCGAAAGGGGAATCGGACGCTAGCTAAGCTTCCTCTTAGCATTGGCATCAGGAAGGGAACTCGTAGGAGGTGCAAACATCACTACTGGGAAGGAGTGCAACTACCACGACGACGACTACTAGTCTCATAAATATGCACACGTATTAATTATACGATGTGGATCGATCCTTCTGTTAGCCACTGTTTCTACCCTCTCCTCCTTTCCTTTATATACCCACCACCGATCAAAGCCACACTCCGATCCAGTGCTCTATCCACATTGCAGTGCCAAATATTTGGATTGTTTATGTATGTTCGGTTCATATGTTTTTGTTACTCCCGATAAAAACTAGTAAATTAACACACTGCTATTGTATTAATCATGTTCAATTTGAACCCTTCCAGCAGGAGGAAATGAACGATGGCTACATAAGATCTGTGGCTATTGAGCGGAGGTCAGGTGTGGTCTCCACCAAAGCCCATCAAGATACGCATCCAAGTCTCCCGGACAAGTAGAAATAGCTAGCTAATGGAGCAGGAACAATTCCATGTGCTACTACGGATTAATCTTTCCCTGTTTGAAGTTTCTTAATTCTTGGGCTCAATTATACTCCTGGTAGCACAAAAGGGGGAGTTTATAGTACTACCAGTAACTACCGAATGAGAAGCACGTGTCACCCATTTAAAGAGCTAATTTATCACTTGCGGTCAATCTCTTCCTCGGGAAGCATGCCTGTGAGGACGGTTCGCCCGGGTCTCTATTTCTCACTAAACAATGGAGAGGAGTGCGCAATTGCCCAAGAAGCCTTTCCTGGATTCCAACCCGTGACGCTAGCAACCAGGACTAGTGGTTCAATTGCCATCGGCGGCCACATGGAAATTGCAAGGAAAGGGAAATGGCATGCAAGCGGAAGAAAAGAAAAGTGCGTGACGGGGGAGATCGAGAAGCAGGGTTACTTACGTGATGTGATTGGGAGACATGCCCATAAAGAAGACCAAGGTTTTCTTTGGGTCGATGTGCCTGTCCACCCACTTTGCCCACGTCTTGAGCACCCCCCTGTAGGCGATCGGCCGGTCCACCAGCGCGTACTTGGACGAGCCACCCCCTTTCCTGCATGCATGCATGAATAACAATGATGACATTCTGCATTTATCATCCGCGAGATTAATAAGTTCCTGCTAGTTTCGGTTTAAGCTTCCAACTTATTTTTTACTATTTCTAAATTTATCTTTTTCTGATTTTTTTTTTAGCTTTTTGTTGGTTCTTTCTTTTCATATTTAATTATAAAATGTTAATAAACATCACCCGGATATTTTTTTCCTAACTATCATCTAGATTTATGACCATTAGATTAGAGATCCAACGGCCATAAATTCTCCTTCCTCCAAAAATTCTCCCCTCCAAAAAAGGGACGTTGGATCTCTAATCTAACGGTCCTAAATCTGGATGATTGTTAAAAAGAAAACATTCGGATGATGCTTAGACACACCCTTATTTATATTGTCCGTGATAGGTTAATCTGTTTTTTATTTTTAAATTTTTTAAATTTTAGTTACACTAAATAAGACATTATCAGCTACAGTGCTTTTCAGCTATAAGCCACCAAAAAAAGCCCAAATGATCACCACCTAAGTTCCTGCTAGTTTCGGTTTAAGCTTCCGTCTTATTTTTTACTATTTTTAAATTTATCTTTATCTGGCTTTTTAGCTTTTTATCGGTTCTTTTTTCCGTATTTATTTATAAAGTGTTGATAAACACCACCAGATGTTTTCTTCCTAACCATCATCTAGATTTATAACCATTGGATTAGAGATCCAACGGCCATAAATTCTCCCCCTCCAAAAAAGGGGCATTGGATCTCTAATCCAACGGTCCCAAATCTGGATGATTGTTAGAAAGAAAACATCTGGATGATACTTAGACACACCCTTATTTATATTGTCCATGATAGGTTAATCTAATTTTTTTAAATTTAGTTACGCCAAATAAGTTATTATCAGCTACAGTGTAATTTTAACCAACTACAGTATAATTTTAGTCATAATCCAATTTATTTCTAATCCAGGTCGCACGTACTCTCCTTGATGCATGCGTGCTTGTACTTACAGGACTTTCATGTCGAATGTGTTGAGCCACCAGATGTAGGTGTTGAAG
Organism: Dendrocalamus sinicus; assembly: GCA_036346575.1. Classification (NCBI taxonomy): domain Eukaryota; kingdom Viridiplantae; phylum Streptophyta; class Magnoliopsida; order Poales; family Poaceae; genus Dendrocalamus; species Dendrocalamus sinicus. Next base: position 27,412,759 of record CM070673.1, read on the forward strand.
ATGAGGTAGTGGACGCCCTTCCAGTTCTTGGCGTGCTTGCTGATGGATCGCCAGGCGATGATGCGGTCCCGGACGCTGTGCACCTGCGGGTCGTCGGAGTTGGACTGCACCAGGAAGGGCGCCCAGTAGAACTCCACGGTCGCGTTGTACTCCTGCATGAATCAAATCAAATCAAATCAACTAAGCAGAGATGAGCATGCGTGAGCAGAGAATGGATCTTGAGGGTGCGTGCGTGCGTACGTGCGCCCTGAAGACGTTGAGCGAGCCGTTATTGACGAACTTGGTGAGCGTCTTTTGGCCGGGCGGGATGACGGACTGGACGAGGCACACCATGGACTCCCACTGGTTGCGGTTCAGCGAATCGCCCACGAACATGAGCCGCTTGTTCCGGAGCCGCTCCAGCAGCAACCGCGCGTCGAACCTGCAACATTCACGCCCCGCATCCGCAGGCAGGTCAGCGCTGAATCCCCACCCCCTACCAATGATCGATCCTACCCGTATCTGGATTCATTAAGCTGATCGATGGTTCATGGACGGAACCTTCCTTAAATCGATCAGGCAAGAGCCCAGTACAGCAATCAAGGCATGCAGCCAAGCAATCAAACGCCATCCCTCCCAACTTAGGATGCAACTCAACTCGCATCAGGCTGATCGATCGATGGTGACCGACACTAATTTCACTGGGGAAAAGGTACCAGGACTAAGTGGATGCAGTAGCGTAGCAGGTGATGCTAATTTGATGTCCATGGTGGAGGGCACGCACGCACCTGGGGAGGTCGCAGTCGGCGGGCTGCCACCGCCACTTCTGGTAGGAGTCGTCGCGGCGGCCGTTGCGCATGCAGGTCACCTGCTCCGTCAGGAACTCGCACTCCGCCTCCCGGTACAAGGGCGCCTGCGCCCCCTCCGCGTCGTACGCCCACCACCCCCTGTACACGTCGCACCCCGGCTCCGCCAGCCTCACCGCCGCAGGCCGGCGCATACTCTCCTCCTTCTCCGTCTTAACACTGGTGCCGCCGGCCTGCTTATCACCTCGCACGCGCAGGGGGGCGCCGCCGTCCGAGGAGGATATCGGCGCATCGAGGATTTGGACCACCTGCTGGGCCTGCTGCTCCTCCCCCTTGTTCTTGTCCTTCCTCTTGTTAGCCACCTCCTCCTCGGCGCCGTGAGTTGACCTGGCCTGCCGGGAGTTGACCTTGTGGTGTGCGGCCTCCTGGAGGACCCGGAGGTCGGGGGACCTCGCGAGGGCGGCGCCGCTGCCTCCGGGGAGGGGCAAGTCGGTGGTGCGCTTGACGACGTCCTCGTTGTAGAGGAAGATGGCGACGACGAAGATGGAGACGACGACGCCCGCCAGCGAGAGCGGCGCGCCGGCCCGGCGCGTGGGAGCTGGCTTGGCGGCCGCCGGCGCCGCAGCGAGCGCCGACTTCCGCCGCTGCTGCATCGCCGCCCGTCGCCCAACCAACCAACCAGGCAACCAGCGCTAGATAGCTTGAATTCGAAATCGAATTAGTTGGAATTGGATGGCTTCCTCAATCGACGTTTGCTTCCGTGGGGGGTAGATTTGTGTTCAACGAACTCGAAATTGGTTTGGGATGGATGGATCCGTATATATTCTTATTCTATGCCCCTCTCCTCTCCTCTCCTCTCCTCTTCTCTTCTCTCCCCTTCGCAGATGGGTTGCTTACGCCACCAACGATCTGCTGCCTGACATCTCCTCTCTCTCTCTCTCTCTCTCTCTCTCTCTCTCTCTCAATGAGGGGGCCAAGGATGGGTGGGTGCTACGCAGCAACTTCGTTTTGGCTTGGAGTTTATGAGTTCTTGATTTATTTTTTTATTATTTTTAAATTTTGTTTTTTTATATATTTTTGAGTTTCTTATCGATTCTTTTTTTCGTATTCGTTTGCATTGTCTGTGATGGACTGATCTATTTTTTATTTTTTTTAAATTTAGTTACGCTAAATAAGCCACTATCAGCTACAGTGTAATTTCAACCGGCTACAATGCAATTTTTGTCATAAACCAGCTTATTTTAACCTACCTGAGCAGCCTCTAAGTAGCACATCTCGCGGAATTTTTTTCAATATTACTTTTTTTCATTAATATTACATAAATTTATCATCGCTAAAAATCACATTAATATTATGCCACCAACGATCTGCTTGACATCTCCCTCTCTCTTCGAGGATGGGTGGGTGTTGTACGCAGCAACTAAGGCCCGTTTGTTTTAGCTTGAGTTTACAAGTTATGATTTATTTTTTATTATTTTTAAATTTTGTCTTTTTTATATTTTTTTTGTCGGTTCTTTTTCTCTGTATTCGTTTGTATTATATGTGATAGATTAATCTATTTTTTCATTTTTCATTTTTTTAAATTTAGTTACGCCAAATAAGTCACTATCAACTGCAGTGTAATTTCAGCCAGCTACAATGCAATTTCAGTGATAAGCCAGCTTATTCTACCCTAAACGGGTAGCCTCTAAGTAGCACACCTCGCAGAATTTTTCAATAATACTTTTTTTTACTAATATTACATAAATATATCATCGCTAAAAAAATATAGAAAATAATCTTTTGTCGCCGTATCAAATGGCGACAATTCTACATGAAGTCTCACATAGTAGTCAGTGGCGAAGCTAGAGCAAATGGGTGGGGGGTGCACAACTTCTGAAACGTGGTGGCGCAGTGGGCTTGTTGGGCTGCCGGCCTGGTGGGGGTGCCTCGTCTTGGGCCATGCGGGGTGCCTATAGGGCCGAATTTTTCCAATCCTTAAGAAATTCTGGAAGTGAGGGGGGTGCCTGGGCACCCACGGGCCTCTATTGGGCTTCGCCCCTGATAGTAGTTAGTACGTTCCTATCACCAATTGAATCGACAGTAGAAGCCTGTTGTCAATTCAATTGGCGATAGGAATTTTGTTTTCAGTGCAAAGGTTGAACTATCTCAATTTGCAAGAACTTGCAAATTTTTCTATTGAATTTGTTTAGCTATCCAAAACTCAAAAAAAAAAAAGCACAAATCTCATATCTCATATCTAGTCTTCCGTCTCCTATTTGTTTTCTGTCTGTGCGTGATGGTGCGTGTAAATACGACGGCCGTCCATCTCAATACGTGACACACATATATTTTGGGCTTAATTACACAAGTGATTTACTAATGGACATTACATGCGTAATAGAATTCGGCTCAACTGGTATGCAGGCCCTTTTGTTCTCCCTTAGACCTTGCTTTGGTTGTTGACTGCATGGATTAGATACTTGGTTGGCTGGTTTCTTCCTCTCTCTTTTCTTGTGGTTTCAAAGTCCTATGAAGCTGAGCTGTCGCCCAGTTTGCCGAACGAAGCGATTACTGTAGAGAATAATCGAGACTTGGTGCGTGAGAAGCGGATCCTATGATAGTTTTCGTTCAGTCAGTTAGCTTGCAGAAATGTTTAGAGTTAAGTTCAGAGTTGGTTTCCTTTGTACTGTGTATCGTTCGACAAAATTCAGAGTAACAAAGAATTGCATCCAGACTCTACAGGATGCTCTACAATGCTATGTTTTTCTACTCCTCTCCAGTGGCGGACGCAGGAATTTTGATATGGGTGTTCAAACTTCGAAGTTGTAAAAATATTTTTCATGTGAATGTTTAACAAGTCTTGTAACCTGCAATTGTTGCATATAATCAATAATGTTAATATCTTTGCATGTATGTTTCTAGAAACAACACTAGGAGAATTACATAGAAAAGAGAAACATAAGCTTCATAAAAGCAAAAAGCCTGTCTTGGTAGCCTAGGTTTAGCAATTATGAATGTGAAGGCGTGTTTTGTTAAACTGTCTTTTCTTTAAACATCTGGGAGCTAGTGTTATGAATATAGTCATTCAAAAATCACAACTGTTCTATACTTAAAATGAGTTATATATGCAATGATTCAAAAACAAAGGTAATTTAATCATTTATTCACCTTGGCGATGGTTTGTTTGTCTCTATTTTTCTCCAATGCAATGATGTCAAGTGCTTCCAGCGTGATGATTATCTGTGTCATTCCTTGTCTAAGTAGGCTACATGCAAAGCTGAAGATGACAAAGCACATGATTCAGTAAAAGGAAATTGAAATACCCCAAATTTGAGCATTCTTAAAAATTTTTGGAAATTTAAACTGGAAATGGAAAACTTACCCAATTTGGCAAAGAGTAGCAAAAGCCGCTTTCCATTTTTGCCCCTCCCGCCTTCGCTTTGGGCGGCGCCGCCGCTCATTCGCCGCTCGCCTTCCTTTCCGCCGCCGCGGCGCCGCGCCGTTCCTCCCGCCCTGGTGCGACGGGAAGCTGCCCTCCGGCTCAAGCCCGAGGAGAGCCGACCCACGCGCGCGAGACGCGCTCGCCCTCCCTCCCGCGTGCGCGGCTCACGGCGAGCCGCTGTCCTCGCCGGCGCCGCCGCCGCATTCCGTTGCTTCTCTCCGGGAACTCGAGAAGCACTTGAGAACAGGGGAGTCAACTGCGCCACCTCGCCGTCCTTCGCTGCTGCCCACCCCACCACCCTTTCTCTTCTCCTCGTGCGGGAAAGGCCGGGATCACCTCACCGTCGCGCCACACATGCGCGTCGTATAAAAGCTTCGCCACCGTAGATCACTTCGGACCGCCTCCTCCCTCTCCCGCCCCGCCGGTGAGCCTCGCCGCCTCCACCGCCGCCAATCCCCACCCCTGCGCCGGTGAGCCCTAAACTTCAATTGAGAAGCTCACCCCATCTCGGCCCAATTCTGTGCGTCCACACGTCCACATCTAGTCCCTAAGCACGGTGGAAGGCTCGCGGGGCCGAGCATCGCCGCAGGTCGGGCCTGGAGCTCGCCGCCCCAAAGCCGTCATCGTGGCTAGGCCACTCCGGCTTTCCCCGAGCTGCACCGCCATTGCGAGCGAGATCCTAGGGTCCCGTAGATGGTTAAAAAGCCGCCCATCAGGTCGCAGCGCGGCCGGAGCTCCCCAACGCCGCCGCACATACCGTCGCCTTCCCCACGGCCCGCGACCCTCTCCGTTCACCCAAACTCCTCTAGCAACCCACAAGTGGAATCAGCTCCCGAAGACGCTTCTTTTAGCTACGGCCATTCCCGGAGCACCACCGCCGCCTCCCGCACCGGAGCGCGCCTGTTTTCCGCCCGAGTCGGGAGCGCGAGAAAGACGACGACGGCCGACCATCGATCTAACCTCATCCAACCGTCGGCCTCCGTTCAAATCCCGCCGTCGCTTGCGCTGTCGCTCCATCTGGCGCCGGACGTGTCGCCCGCCTCCATCCGCACCATCGGCCACGCCTCGCGTCGCCCATCGACGGACGTCGCCGCGCCGGCTGGGCTTCGCCGCGCGCGCTGGGCCTCGGCACCTTTCGGCCAAGCGGGCCCGCCAACGGACCGACCACGCCGCGGGAAAAAGCCGCCGCCGCCACTGCGTGCACGCGGGTGGGCGCGCTTGTTCACCGGGCCGAGCCGTTCTTTCATTCAAAATTCGAAAAATCCGAAAATGCCCCAAAAATCATAGAAAATTCTAGAAAATTCCCAAAAATACAAAATTACTCAATCTGGACCAGAAAAATATCCAAAGTGCAAATCTAGTCTCAATTTCTCCAAATTCAAATTTGTTAAATTTGAATTTGTCTCTTTTGCTAACCCTAATGATCCCAAATGCAAATCTCCTCAATTTAAAAATACTAATTCTAGAAAAATGTCCATCCTCACACTTTTAAAATGTTGGGTTAAGATTTTACACTAATTGGCTTTTTCGGAATTAATTACTTTGATTTGGACTCATTTTGAGTTGAAGCTTATGTTGTGATTTTATGTGTTTACGCTAGCATCCGACGTAGCTGAGGTCCCAGTTCCGGAGCCGGAGCCGACTGCTCGGATCTACGACATAGTAGAGATTCCCGACCAGCAAGGCAAGTCACATGTTTTTGATCATATTGAAGTCCCATAATGTTTACAATACTTAAATATTGTATTTTGCATTATGAATAATTGTGAAATGTATGTGCTTAAATAAAATGTTTAGAATGACATGCTACTTAGATAATCCTACCACTGATAAAAAGCCCCATTTAACTTGATGGCCATATTCACCTTGACAACCTTAGTCAGAAATAATGTATGATATTAAAGTAATCATGATCGTCGCATACAACAACTTTGGACTACTAAGGTGTTGGTACATGGCCGTAGGGATTTCAAAGTGCTACTAAGGTAAAGATGTCTTGTGGAAATCACGTGGTGATCTACGCCACGACTTTACCTTAGAGGAATTAAGGCCGGGAAGGGTGTCTTTGGGAAATCACGCGGTGATCACGCCCACGACCTTGCCCGAGTGAGAGGCGGTATGGATGGGTGGTGGTAGTGCCGGTAGGCACGAGAGGAGATGTGGTTGGATGCCTCAGGTGAAAAATGTAAGGACGAGAACCTTGTGCCAAGTAAAAGACATAGTCAACGCTCAGGCCACAGGAGTTGACTTGTCAACACTGGTCTAGTAGCTGCTCCATTCAATTGAACCTCTACAGGCTGTGATGATAGGTAGACGGGGAGTTAGGTATGCTGCGGGTACCTAACAACGGTAGTATTCACTCACAGCGGCTAGAGAAGAGTATGTACGTAATTGTAGCCGTGACTGAGTGTTACTACCGGGTAGAGTCTATATAAAGAATGGAGCAGTGAACCGACCTGGCTTTCTTAACTCAGTCGCGGGAGTTAAGAGATCGTGTGGGTAAAGTTGAGCAACTCTGCGAGTGTAACGAATGGTATTCGAATACGCCGTGCTTAGGTCAATGGAGTGTGTTAATTGGGTGACTCAATAACGAGGCATAAGTAGGATTGGAGATAATTTAATGTGGTAATTGAGGAACTGATTACGTTAATCAAACCCCGCTATTAAGAAGCAAATATCTTCAAGTTTTGCTTGCTTACAAATAAAGCGCACCTACCCAGCGTAATACAACCAATATACTCCCATCCTTGGAATACCGTGCATATAGTAAACCGGGGTTTACCCGTGACTTCTTTGGGTACGATGGTACTCATGACTTGCTAAACAATTAACGAAGGCCATTCGGCAAGGTGGCGGCGTCGAAGAAGACCCTCCGGAAGATCCAATCTACTTCGAGGAAGATTGGGCTTAGGATTTAGCCGCTCGGTAGTGATCCTTTGTGTGTATTGGTGTATGGGCCTATCGCGCATTGTGTACCTTAATGACAATATGGTAATGTAATAAAGTTGACGTTTATGTAGTATGCTGTTGTGATGATCACATGTAACCTAGAACGTCATAACTGTACATTCCGTGCGATTCATGATGTTCGCATGCGTCTCCGAGAAATGGGGCGTTACAGTGGTATCGAGCGAGACTTGCTTGGTAGGGGTTGAACCCTAAGGGATAATAGGAGAGTCTCGTTTCGACAAAACTTAGTTGGGAGAAGAGTAAAAGTATTTTACATAAAATGTAAGAGATGTTATAGTTATATGAATTCTTAAATGCTATTTTCCTTGCTTTAAGTAATTTACAGTTTAAGTTAGTAATTGTAAGTGTTTCGCGCCTTCTAATATTTAAAAATGTGTGTTTCCGCAGATGGTTCACTTTATCCACTCAGAACCCGCTAGGTTGGAGGGATGGCCCTGTCAGTTGTGGGCCATGCAGCGGTTCCTAGGCGCTGACGACTGGCATAAGCCAGTTTTCCACTCCGTGTCGCGCCATGCTCCAGACGACAGCGTTGCCTGGAAGGCATGGGTGGACCTCGTTCCTTTACCTGTCCGTCCGGACAGGGAGAGGAGGTTTTACGGTCGGAGGATCGAGGAGTGGGATGCGATCCAGGACGCGGCTAGGAATGCCGTGCTCCACTTGAGGCACTACTACGACTTCGAGTTCGACGAGAGTGTCTACGACTTGGTGCCTCAGCGTGTTCCCCGGGGAGGTCCCTACTTGACCCCAGACCCCAGGGAGGCGGATGATCCTCGCCTTCACGTCGCCGCGCGTTACATTGTCCATCAGGAGACAATGTACTCGCGGGCGATCCGAGAGTCGTTCACCCTGAGACGACAGCTACGCCACGCTCGAGAGAGACACATGCGAGATACGGCGGGAGCTCTGGGAGGAATCGGTAGAGGAGGGGCTGTCGACTTGTGATGAGTCCCCGATGTTCCCGCGCGCCGATTCCTCTCCAGCCGCCTGTGGCTCCTGTTGTCCCTGTGTATCCGGTGATTCCGGCTGACATGGACGTGCCAGGTCCATCCCGCCCGCGTGGGGATCCCGATACACCTGGACCTTCGCAGTACCGACGCCGCATGACCGCTCCGAGTATCGCTCCTTGTTCCGGCTGCGCGCTCAGCGCCACCAGTGGGATGAGGAGGACCAGAGGAGGTCGTGCGCTACACTGTCGCGGCGGGCCACCGACCAGAGGGTTGGTGGCGTTAGGAGGACTCGGGCGTAGCTAGGCTTTGGTGGTAGGTGGTTGACTTTTGGTTGTGCGGTGAGGCGAGTAGCTAGAATAAAAGTAGTGAAGTGCCCTACTTAACTCGATGAGTAGCCGTGGTATTGTAATGGTGTTATGTTTGCGTATGTACAGTATGTAATGTATGTTTGCTACCTTGACTCTGTTGGTTGTTAATATTATATTTGGTTGTTAGCTTTAAAGGAATGTCTTTGCGACATATATTAATTTGGCTTTAGTTGTTTTAGACTTGTCTCCAAACTCTGTCTTCTGCTTACCTTCCTACACGCGATGGAAAGCAGCGGTGAAGTAACTTAACTTGTCTAATGCAGAAGCAAGATGTCAGGCACCGAACCAAATCCAGGCAACCCGCCAGCAGGACCCAATAACACTGCAACTGGTACAGATGCCATTGCCAATATCTTAGCAGTGATGGAGCAAAACCGCCACCAAGCCGAGATGAATCAAACCAAACTTATAGAACAGCATTCCAAAATGCTAGAACAGATTATGACGAGAACCTCATACTCAAGTGGTTCACGGGGATGAGTTCGGCGAGAGCCCCACTGCTATGAAGTGGGCAGACTTCCAGAAGACTAGGCCACCAGTCTTTTCCACTTCGGCGGACCCCATGGCTGCCGACGATTGGATTAAAGACATTGAGCGAAAACTAAAAATCATTCACTGTGAAGATAATGAGAAGGTACTATATGCAACTCATCAGCTTCAAGGACAAGCCTCCTCTTGGTGGATTAATTACCAGACTATGCATAACAATAAAGAATTCACCTGGGAGGAGTTCGAGGAAGTTTTTCGAAAAGCACATATTCCTGATGGAGTGATTCAGGCTAAGCGCAGGGAATTCCTGGCGCTAAGGCAGGGTAGAAGGAATGTCATGGAGTATGTACACCAGTTTAATGAGCTATCCAGATATGCAGAAGATGATGTAAATACTGAAGATAAGAAGATGGAGAGATTCAGGGCAGGTCTACAAGACTCACTGAAGTATCATATATCTGCGATGCGCTTCAGGGATCTATCCGATATGGTAGACTGCTTAATCAATTCTGAAGAGGCCGGAGGACGGATGGAGGAGAATAGGAAGAGAAAGCGATGCAAACCCCATTTACATCGTCTTCCAATGCACAAAAGTCAAGAACACAGGCGCCACCTCAAACCGGCGGTTCACTAATCGTCAAGTGATGCTAGTGCCAAGACGCCCGACCAATGCTCCCCAACAAGGCAATAGATTCCAGCGCAACCACTTAAGTGTTTCAAATGTGGCGGAAACCACATGCAACAAAATTGCCCTCAAGCGAATAAGCTGTTTTCCTTGTGGGCAGCAGGACATTTCGAAACAATTGTCCTAAGAAACATTTGCCATCGGAGACAGCAAGAATTCAAGCCGGGCTTCCCCGACGAAGAAACAATAATCGCGGACGAGCACCAAATCAATCGGGAATGTGATAGTTGTGCTCTTTGGGTCATCGTTGAACAATCAGCTAGGAAGAGGCAAGGGAACAGGCAACCTCATTCTCCAAGCAAGAGTCAATCATATATCAGCAGAAGATGCCGCAGGATCAAATGATGTTATTGTAGGTATGTTTTCTGTCAATTCCATACCTGCACTAGTGTTGTTTGACCCTGGTGCTACGCATTCTTACATATCCATGGAGTTTGTTACAAAGAATCAAATGACTGTTATGCCTTTGCCAAAACTTTATGCCATTCAAACACCTGGCATAAAAATGGAATCCCGATTTGGGTGTGGTGATCTCACCCTAGAAATCCAAGGATTAAAATTTAAGGCAAACTTGCTAATATTGGATATGAAGGGGTTAGAGATTATATTGGGAATGAATTGGCTAACCAAAAATAAGGCTGTAGTAAGGTGTGAATATAAGACAGTGACCTTGACTGGGGGTGATGGCCAAGAGATAGTGGTTCACACAGATCATGAGCTACTTCAGAAAATGAAAAGTGGTATACACAGTGTCGTAGCAAGTGAAGGAGCAGGAGTACCAATAGTAGAAGACTATCCCGATGTGTTCCCAGAGGAACTACCTGGTAAACCACCGGATAGACCAATGGAATTGGCAATAGAATTAGTCACGGAACACAACCAATTACAAAGCACCCCTACGAGAATGTCGACAATGGAGCTGAAGGAATGAAGAAGCAGTTAGATGAATTGCAAGCAAAGAGTTCATACGCCCAAGTATTTCTCCATGGGCAGCCCAGTGCTATTTGTGAAGAAGAAAGATGGAAGTCGGATGTGCGTTGACTATCGAGGTTTGAATGCGTTGACTATCAAAAATAAATACCCACTACCAAGGATAGATGATCTGTTTGATCAGCTCAGAGAGCCAAAGTATTCTCAAAGATTGATCTACGCTCGAGGATATCATCGGTTGAAAATCCGAGAGCGGGATAGGAGAAAAGCGCATTTACAACTAGGTACGGACTTTATGAGTTCACGATCGTACCTTTTGGGTTAACAATGCCCCACCATATTTCATGAACCTTATGAATATGGTGTATATGGAACAGCTGGACAAATTTGTGATAGTGTTTATAGATGATATACTCATCTATTCTAAGAATGAAGAGGAACACAAGGAACATTTACATGTTGCTCTGTCTAAGCTCAGGGAACACCAGCTGTATGCAAAATTCAGCAAATGTGACTTCTGGATGAAAGAAGTTTCATTCTTGGGTCATATCATCTCAGAAGATGGAGTCAAAGTTGACCCAGAGAAGATTAAATCAGTGATGGAATGGCACCACCCACAAATGTAACTGAAGTGAGAAGCTTTCTAGGATTGGCTGGTTATTATCGCCGATTCATAGAAGGATTCTCAAAAATTGCCAGACCACTCACCCAATTGCTCAAGAAAGAGATACCTTTTGAGTGGACAAAGAAGTGTGAAGGAAGCTTTCAAGAGTTAAAGACCAAATTGACAACCGCACCAGTCCTAACCCTTCCAGATGTTTACAATACTTAAATATTGTATTTTGCATTATGAATAATTGTGAAATGTATGTGCTTAAATAAAATGTTTAGAATGACATGCTACTTAGATAATCCTACCACTGATAAAAAGCCCCATTTAACTTGATGGCCATATTCACCTTGACAACCTTAGTCAGAAATAATGTATGATATTAAAGTAATCATGATCGTCGCATACAACAACTTTGGACTACTAAGGTGTTGGCAGCAAGCCGGTAGGATTTCAAAGCTGCTACTAAGGTAAAGATGTGCTGTGGGAAATCACGTGGTGATCTACGCCACGACTTTACCTTAGAGGAATTAAGACGGGAAGGGTGTCTGTGGGAAATCACGCGGTGATCTACGCCCACGACCTTGCCCGAGTGAGAGGCTGGTATGGATGGGTGGTGGTAGTGCCGAGAGGCCTGAGGGAGATGTGGTTGGATGCCTCGGTGAAAAATGTAAGGACGAGAACCTTGTGCCAAGTAAAGACATAGTCAACGCTCGGGCCACGAGAGTTGACTTGTCAACACCGGTCTAGTAGTTGCTCCATTCAATTGAACCTCTACAGTGTGATGATAGGTAGACGGGAGTTAGGTATGCTGCGGTACCTAACAACGGTAGTATTCACTCACGGCTAGAGAAGAGTATATGCGTAATTGTAGCCGTGGTGAGAGTGTTACTACCGGGTAGAGTCTATATAAAGAATGGAGCGATGAACCGACACGGCTTTCTTAACTCTGTCGCGGAGTTAAGAGATCGTGTGGGTAAAGTTGAGCAACTCTGCAGAGTGTAACGAATGGTATTCGAATACGCCGTGCTTAGGTCAATGGAGTGTGTTAATTGGGTGACTCCAATAACGAGGCATAAGTAGGATTGGAGATAATTTAATGTGGTAATTGAGGAACTGATTCATTAATCAAACCCCGCTATTAAAAGCAAATATCTTCAAGTTTTGCTTGCTTACAAATAAACGCACCTACCCACCGTAATACAACCAATATACTCCCATCCTTGGAATACCGTGCATATAGTAAACCGTGGTTTACCCACGTGACTTCTTGGGTGCAGTGGTACTCATGACTTGCTAAACAATTAACGAAGGCCATTCGGCAAGGTGACGACGTCGAAGAAGACCCTCCGAAGATCCAATCTACTTGAGGAAGATTGGGCTTAGGATTTAGCCGCTCGAGCCGTGATCCTTTGTGTGTATTGGTGTATGGGCCTATGCGCCCGTGTACCTTAATGACAATATGGTAATGTAATAAAGTTGGCGTTTATGTAATTTGAATCTTGTTGTGATGATCACATGTAACCCTAGAACGTCATAATCTTGTACATTCCGCACGATTCACGATGTTCCGTCATCGTCTCGAAATGGGCGTTACAGAAATAGCCAGATTATAACAAACAGTTCCTTTTCCATGCAAAAACACAATACATACCCAATATTGATAGCCGTCTCCATTTTGTCTCCTGTCAGCACCCATATCTTAATTCCTGCTCGTGCAAGCTTGTCTATGCATTCTGGTACCTGAATATAAATGCACATGCACACATATAACAAGCAATACTTATTATAATACATCAGTGGCTAGTCTTGTTGAAGTAGGAGGCAGAGGGCCACGCGGGGACAGATCGGGCTGCAGGCGGAGTCCAGGGCGGTGACTGACTCGTTCCCAACAACGGCCGCGTATGTAAGATCGAGGTGGCCGACTAGAGGGGGGGTGAAAAGGCGGCCTAAAAATTTTCTACAAATTAATACTAACAATTCAAGACCTATTCAATTTGCCTAAACCAAGAATATAATGCGGAAGCTAATATCAAATTGGTTTGGCACAAATAGCTCCTAAAACAATAAATTCGCCTAAGTGCACCAACAATTCTAGCCTAGGTCAAGATTTGCAATTCTAGGTTGACAAGCAATCAAATTAATTCTAAGTAAGTAAATTGCTTGAATGTAAAAAGAGCACAAGAAAACAAACCACAAATGACACGTTCTCTTTTTACCGTGGTGTTCGGAAACTTGCCGGTCTCCCCTAGTCCACGTTGAGGTTAGCTCAAACGAATTGGACCGGCTCTACGAATTAAGCCTTCTACCTCAAATCCACTAGTGGTAGCTCTTCCCCGCTCCGGCTAGGTGAGCTCCAACCTTCACACACGCCGGGCCTTCTCACAAGCTTCTTTGAGAAGATCACCGGGCACGACGCCTCCCACGCCGTCTAGGAGTCGGCAAACTCCAAGAGTAACAAGTCAAGTCCCTCACTTGACTCTCACCACGTGCAACGAATGCACAAGCTCAATCCGAACACAAAGTCCTCCTCTAGATGCAACACATGCACTCTAGATCACCTCTCCTCTCTCACAAATTGCAACACATGCACAATTGAGTGGAGAGCCTCACACTAGCTCAAAAGAGTGAAATGGAGTCCCTAGAACCTTACCCCACCCGGCCACAAGGGAGTATTTATAACCCACACCTCAAAACTAGCCGTTGGAGTCAAAAACAGGATTTTGCGGTACTACCGCTGCTACTGATCTGGTACTACCGCTCCCACCATAACGGCTAGAAAAATAGCCGTTAGTCAGCCATTTGCGGTACTACCGCAGTTATAAAATGCGGTACTACCGTTCTGCGGTAGTACCGGAAGTCGGTGCGGTACTTCCGCTTCAGCCGAGACAGCACTCGAAAAACGGTCATAACTTTTGACTCCGATGTCGGAATTGAGTGATCTTGGACTCTATGGAAAGCTTATTCAAAGGGCTACACAACCCATCTATTTGCATGATCTCAAACACATTAGATCAATGCAGAAATCAAAAGATATCCAAAAGAGTCACTCTCATGGTCTATGTCTAAAGGGAATAGCACTAAACGATTTTAGACCATGCCAAGGGATAATACATGATCTTCAACTTTTGCAAAACACATTTGCAAACTTAGATCAAGTCACAATGAGTAGGTACATGGACTTCAACCTTTTGCAAAACACATTTGCAAAGTATAGTCACATGTTACAAGGATTTGCCACATGGGCTTCAACCATTTGCAAAACACATTCGCAAATGCAAGCCTCATGCCAAGATGAGCTAGAGCAGGTGAGGTTGAGCTATCAACACATGATGAGACTCAAACTACTAGACATGACCCCTCTTAATAGTACGGCAACCTATACTAGCAATCCGGTCTTTCAACCAAACACCAAGACCGGTGAAAGACTAGGAACACATCCTTAGCCCTAGCTAGTCATACCTTTGCCTTGGGTCATCATCTCGATATGCATCAACTCATGATGCATCCTTCTCATCAACTCCATCAACACATGATGGTCTTCCTTGACTTGATCAACACATGATCATGCATCAACTCATGACACATGTTCTTCTTCTTTGATAGCCTTCAACTCATGAAGCTAACTTCTTCTTGATCTTGACTTGATGATCTTCAACCCATGAAGTCATCCCAAGTCATCCTCATTTGTGGAACCTAACCTATTCATCCAACTCATGAGAAATGTTAGTCCACAAAACAATTGTCATCAATTACCAAAACTCACATTAACTCATAATGGAGGGACTAGATTCTCAATCTTTCCCTTTTGGTAGTTGTAACTTCCGGTACTACCGCTCTACGGTAGTTCCGCGAAGTCGGCGCGGTAGTTCCGCTTGAGCCGGAACCAAACTTGGCGCTCTCTGGAAAAAAGGTTCCGCTCTACCTCCGGAGCTTCCGGACTCCGGAAGTACCGCTCTATACTGCGGTACTACCGCAACCTGCGATAGTTCCGGCGTTCAAATCGCCGGTACTTCCGATCCCGTGAAAACTCAAATGCATCCGGAGGGTGACCTCTGGAAAAAAGGCTTCGCTCGCTATCCGGAGCTTCCGGTCGCCGGTAGTACCGATTCTGGGCGCGGAACTTCCGCTCTGCGGTAGTTCCAACGTTGAAATCTGCGGTACTACCGCTCTTCCAGACAGAGCACAATTTTGGTTTTAAAACAGATTTTCAATGAATGCATGCTCCTAGTTTGATCCCAATGTATGTATAAAAGGAAACATGGATCAATACTAGTGAAACTCCAAAACATAGAGAGAGAGCACCCCTTAAATGTGTGCATACAAGTCTATATAAAGAAAAACATAGGCACATATTCATTTGAACTATTTGAGGAGTTCAATCTACATTCTGGATCTAAGGAATGCATTAGCATATGAGAAAGTGATTTTGAATGCATACCTCTTTCATTTCACCTTTTCATCCAAATGAGACTAAACTATAATATACTTGAACAAACATATTAGTCTCATATATACATTTGTCATTAACATCAAAATCTCATAATGGCATTTGTCATTAACACCAAAACCAACTTAAACGGAGCTTGATCTTTCAGCGTACTCCTTGGCGGTGGTGACGCCGGCGCAGAAGGACGGGGTCACGGGGAGGCGGCGAACTAGTCCGGCTCCGGGAAGCAGGCCGGCACAAGCGAGGCGCCCAGATCTAGCCGGAGAGCGGAGGCGGCGAGGCGCGGTCGCCGGCGGAGCGGAGGGCAGAGGCGGAGGCGGCGTCGCGGCGAGGCGAGCGAGGCGAGCGAGGCGGGCGCGCGCGCGCGAGTGGAAGGCGGAGGCGGTAGGCTAGGTTAGGTCCGCGCGAATGGGGATCGGGGCGGGACCGGGGATAGGCGGCCGTACGAGCGAGAAATGGGGGCCCCTCACGCGCGGTCGCGGCTCCTGCGTTTCTCTCGGGCTCGGGCCGAATTGTGGCTGTAAACACTTGATTTGGCCCAACTATACATACATATATATATATATATATATATATATATATTTATATATATATATATATATATATATATATATATATATATATATATATATATATATATATATATATATATATATATGTGTGTGTGTGTGTGTGTGTGTGTGTGTGTGTGTGTGTGTGTGTTATACCTCATATATACTAGATATTTTGTCAAAAAATTTGGGTGTTCAGATGAACACCCATGAACTACTGTAGATCTGCCCCTGCTCCTCTCTGTTATGAATATTGCTTTCCTCAGTTAGATACTTCTTGCGTGAGTAAGGTCTAGAACCTTGCCTAAATCCATCTATGTCCTCCGTGAGCAGTAGGTCATCTTCCTCCTCCGTTTGCCGCCGTATGGTGGGTGAAGCCTCAGGCCGGTCCGTTTGCATCCATAAACCAATGGTGCAATGGTGATCTTGCTAATCCCTCCTATTCCTACTGTAGTCTGATAACTTAGTATTCGGCAAATCAGTGAGCAAGTTCTATTAATCCTCTAAATTTTGATCCCGAACCCACCACTGCCATCAATCTGATCCAGTAGTGATCGCACGCGGTTTTGTTTATTGCATGTCTATCCTGATGAGAAACCAATTAATTAAGCTCCAAATTATACAGAATTATAGTAACCACTTGTGCGGAGTATGTACGTCCTAGACTTGCTACTTGCTCTACTTGGAAAGCCGATCGATCCATGGTATTTATTACTAGTACTATTCACCTTGAGGACTTGGTCAGTCCTGTCCGGTGACCACATTATATAAAAAAACAATTGTCAATATTCTCTGTATGTGATCCCCATTTATAAGTTGACCATCCACATGTTCCCAATCGATCGATCCCATGCATGCAACACCATTCATTTCCATTCTTTTGTGCACATCTCACCTATTTCATTTTCTAATAAAGATTTTCTCTCTTACCTCGAAAAGAAGAAGCAGAATTTTTCTATGTGATTCAATATGTAGAAATGAAATGCATGGAGGGCGTATGCATGCAGCACACTAAAACGTGCGTGCATCCATCTTGGACCCAACCAGATCTTGAACCTTCTAATCAATACAAATCCTCTGACCAAATCTCTTCTTAATTTTTATTAGAGATAAGTAAAAGAAAGAGATCATATAGAATTCTCTGGCTCTTGCGCGACTCTGAATAACCTCCCATACTTTAAAACCAACAAAATTTTAATAGGCAAATCAAGTAATAATCGACTGCCATGTTTTGGTTAAGACTGCATGCGTCCAAAGAAGAATACGTACGATATTTGCCCGGCCCATTTGATGTTCCCTCTCCCTCTATATATATAGAAAAATACTTTCATACTTCTAGAAGCGCGTACTCCTATTTCCTATATAACAACAATAACAAAGTTTTTTATCCTAAATAAATTAGAATAGACTAGAAATAAAATCTTCTTAAGGTCAAAGAAACGAGAGCCTTGTAATAAAATCTACAAGGTAAAATTCTAAGCCTACATCTTACCATTTGAGCAGAGAGTCTAAAACACCGTCCCTAAATCTTCTTTTTATGTCATGATTCCGATACACAGATCTCTAACTTCTATGTGCTCATATCCAAAGGATTATATCCAAAGGTAATCTTTTGGATATATTCTAATCTCTCAAGTCACTTTTAACTGCTTCCTCCTACATCAGTCTCAATCGACCTCTACCGCTTCTTGCATTTTTGGTACACCGTAAAATTCTACTACGTACCGGTGCTTGAGGAGGCATCCGTTGAAAATATCTATACCATCTCAAGCGATGTAGGACAAACTTCTTTTCAATTGGTACTACCCCCACCCTATCACGTATATTATCATTGCGGATTCGATCCCGTCTTGTGTGACCATCGATCCACCACAGCATTCTCATCTCCGCTGCACTCATCTTCTATATATGTTGCCTTTTAGTTACCCAGCATTCCACTCCATATAGCATCGTAGGTCTGATCACCGTCCTATAGAATTTACCCTTTAACTTTTGAGAGACTTTTTTGCCACACAGGACATCCAGTGCTTGGTGCCATTTCACCCACCCCGCTCTTATCCTGTGGCTCACATTTTCATTAATCTCGTTGTTCCATTGTAGCGCCAATCCCAAATATTGAAAAGTGTCCATCCTAAATACTACTTGTTCATTTAGATTAACATCTCCATCATCTGCCCTGGCACCGTTGAAATCTCACGTCATGTATTCAATTTTAGTTCTACTGTGTGGATTTCGGTAGAGGCGCTGCTGCGATTGTGGCGCTGACGGGACGATCGCGAGGAGGAGATGGTTGGCTTGTAAAGATTAACTATTTCCATTATATCGACATGAGCTATATTGAATCAGATTGCTTCAACCATACTTTTGTTGCATTGTGTATTTAGTGATGACGATCTTTGATCTCACGTATGCATGTGTTTGTAAGGTTATGTGAGTATGGTGTATGTTGAGTGTATACGTTGACCTTGTACTGGAAGAAAATTAATAACCTCTTGGCCGATCGATGTTACTACCTACTAAACTCGATCAGCATCCATTGATCTATCTATATAGACTGTGATACGTACGTACGTTTGATAAGTGCGTAACAGTCTAACAGAGAGAATTAAGTTGGTTGTTCTTGTCAACGGGAATCGTAGAAGAGCGACGCGTGCAGTCGGAGTACACGTAGGAACGGTTAAATATTATTGGATAATTCTGTACGGAATACAATTTTTCAATGCCCAACCACTCCATTACCTACTACTTTTGATAATTCAAACCAAACCCCTCGTTACAAAAATACGTCTAAAAGTTAAATTTCTATCCAATCCATAACGGAAAGCAAAGCTGATAGCCAGCTTACCTAACAATGCGTACGTACACGCAACAGGAGAGAGAGAGACCCTTCTCTTCTACGTAGAAACGATTTCTTGATTCGATTGAGGCCGCCCGCCATGAAAAATACCTGTAAGGCCTGTTTGGAACAGAGGAATTTCACAGAAATTTTGCAGAAACAGTTCAATTCCCACAGGAATCGGAAAAAATTCCCGCATTCCAAACAGGACCTAAGTGGTTTGCTTAGCTGGGCGTATTCACGACCGACCCACGCCCAGCTATGTATGGCATGCAGTGGAATTTGTTAATTAAACTCGTGTACCATGCAGTTTAATGAACTTGCTGCTTATAAGTACGCACGCATGGTTGGCTATATTAACGGAAAATTGTAGTTCCGAGGAGTTCAGTGCAGTGCATCCGTACATACATGATAGAGAATCTTAGGTCCGATCAATCCAGCTACGGCTATTTTTTTTTACTGAAATAGCACGACAGTGGTCGAAAGAAGTCATAGCTAAAAAAATAAAAGCGTTTAATAAGTCGCTTTTAGTTTTCTTGGTACTCTCTTTTATAAACGAACAGGCTGAATTCAAAATCTAAAAACCAGAAGGTATAAGCTACAACTAAAAAAACCCACCCATAATCTTGATCATCGTCCTCGTCATCATCAGGGGGCAACATCATCATCATCACTAGAAGCGAAGCATGATCGGATGAGTTTTTTTGGCTTATCACTTTTCTACTACAGCAACTAGCTTTTTATGACGAGGTCTATAGATATATTGCAGTAGATGCTATATCAAAATTAGATATATCGGATAAAATTATATACAATTATTTTATATTTATGTACCATCTTTTATAAATAGATAGAATCCAAAAGCTAAAAGCCAACTCGTCGGGTGGGATTCGGAAGCGGGCTCCAACCAGCTGTGAGTGTGCTTGTCCAGGTTGGGCCGTGCGTTGTTGGGCCGGCCTCGCACATACATCTCCGTCCGCTCACCAAACCAGGCAAAGAAAAGGGGAATCGCTCGTCTCCTCTCGTCTCGTCTCCTCCCCCACGGCTGTGTCAGTCGGTCGCCGTCGCCGTCGAAAACTAGGCCGCGGCTGTCTCCGATGTTCGCCAAGCGCTTTTTCCAGAAGGCCCTGCATCAGGTCCCCCTCTCCCTCCTATCCTGTTTGATCGAATTGGGCGTCGTGTTTGGGTGGGTGAACTTAGTTCCTTCCGATTTGGGAGGAAGGGGCGGGCGCTTCTAGGGTGACAGGGGCTGCTTCTGCTGATGCGATGCGGTCTCGCTTGGTTTTCCTGTTGCCGCAGGGAGGAGGATCTGGCGATGTGCCCCAAATGCCTGCGCAGGTCGCCCTTCACTACGGACTCCCGTACACCGCGTCAGTCCTTGCCTTTGATCCCGTACAGCGGCTCCTCGCCGTTGGAACACTGTGAGTTTTCCAACCTCGTCCTGTATCTACACACTTTCACTGCAAAATAAAACCACTCGCACAAACTCCATTTTGTGTCAACGATGGATTGCATTCCACTGAAATGGAATATTTTCGCTACAACTTGATAGCTTTGTGAAACCATACTACTCTCTGAGCAGCCAGAATAATTAATTATCATACAACAGGACAGGGCCAAAAAAAAAGTTCTTTACACAAGCATGGAAAATGGCCATTCAGTGTTTCATGTTGTCTTCTGCTGCTATGCCTCAAATATTAATGCAATTTACTACTGAAGTTGGCACTAATTACCTCAGGTCTGCCTCTTGTTGAGTAGATGGTGACTGCTTTTCTGCACCTGAAACTGCAGGGACGGTAGGATAAAAATCTTTGGAGGTGATAACATCGAAGGCATCCTCATATCACCAAAGAGCCTGCCATACAAGTATTTGCAGGTTTGGCACTTAATTGAATGATTGAATCTCTTCTCCAACCAAGATAAATTTATATGATTGCCTTTTCCATGTCAATGATTCTCTACTTCCATCATGTGTATGTAGAATAATAAGTTCAATGGTAAAATAGTGAAGTTTTTACAAAATCAGGGTTGGGGTGGAGGTTTTGCTTTACTAGTGAAGTCAATTTTATGATAGACTGAAAATCTAGCCAGTGCAGTTCTTGGGGTTCCTTCCATGTAAGCTACTTGTCTGAAGGACATTCGACATTTTTACTGCCTGTCTGATACTTGTGTGAATATTGCATATACCTCTGAGAAGCAATTGTAGCCAATTTCCACCAGAAGCTACTTCTGCATGTTAGACTGACTAAGTAGCCAGCTTCTTTGTTCTTGTGTATGTATAACCTCTAAAACCATGTTCTGATTGCTGCCTCGAAAAACTAATAATAAATTGTTATTTGTTGTAGTTTATACAAAATCAGGGACTTCTGATTGCCATTTCTAATGAGAATGAAATCCAGGTATGGCATTGAGAGATAAATCTTTGTTGTATTCAGTTTTTTTTCTTTTACTTTAGATACTACAGCTACTCTTATATGTTGAAATAAGTTGTATGCCTGTTCTCTGTTGATGCATTAATTCTCATGCATTGGTCCATACTCCAACTTTCCACATCATATATTATTTAAATACAACCTGGAAGATTCTGGTCTCAGTTTGGCATGTTGGAATACATGATATGTATTGATGTTGGGAAAATTGTATGTTGCATCCCCTTAGGACCTCACACCCTTTTCTTAAAGTGACTAAATTACAATTAAATCCTGATACTAACTCTTGTTAGATATAACTCACCAAAAATATGTCAGATCAACTACCAATCTAAATTCTGAAATATCATGAAAAGAGATTAAGCACCATCCCTTGCTTATTTCTAGTGGGGAAAATCTAGTTGGTGTTGAAGCACGTGAATGTAGAAATTGAAAAATGCTATAATTATGGATGTCACGGCGTCGCCAAGTCGTCGTCTAGGCATCATGGCGGTCCGGGGGGGGGGGGGGACGCCATAGAGCTTCGTTATTCTCCCCTCCCCCCCACTCCCATCCCGTGGCCGCCCCTGTCTTCCTCGGCTCCAGCCGGCCGGAACGGCCGGATCCGGTTGGATTACGGCCAGAGGTGGTTGGATTTGGCGGGGAGATGGGCGGGGATGATGGGTTGCGGTGGCGGCGTGCATGAAGATGAGTGGATTCGGCAGAGACGGGGTGGGAGGCGGCGGCACGGAGAAGCCATGACGGGGAGAGGAGGTGGCGTCGGACAGGCAGTTGGGGATGGTAGAAGGCACCGGGTGGGGAGGGAGGAGGGGAGGCGACGTCGTGTGGGTGGCTGTACCGTGAAGGGGAAGTGGTGCCACGGGGGAGGAGACAGGCGCAACGGCGGTGAGTTCTGGAGAGAGAGGAGGTGTCGGGAGTTCCGAGTTATAGATAGAGGGGGACCGGATTGTAAAGCAAGTGATTACAAGATTTTTGGAGGACCTTGTTAAGATTTCGCATTGGTGGGCTGGATTGGCTATCGGATAGCCTGCCTCGCTGTTTCTCGCCTGGACGGCGCCATGGTGCCCTGGCACCTCTTAGGCGCCGTGGTCGCCAATTACACCATGACAACCATGGATATTATTCCTTATATTGCAATGTGAACATTCAAACTTGTTTACTCCTTGGGGGTTTATTCAAGAAGACTATCAACTACTGCCTAGCCCCTCGGTTTACAGGCATGCCATCTCCTTTTTATTTAGTCGTGCTTACTTGACAAATCTACTTCTCTACTTTGTCATCATTTTGAAAAAAATGCAAGTATGTAGCGCTAGTGATTGGTGCTGGCAACCATTTGCGATCTTGCTTGTGCGGCTGTGCCTTTGAGTCTTTGACTACATAACGTGATTTAACTTTATTATATCATTTTGCTGATGTTTCCTTCAATTTGTCATGATTCATTCATCATAACATTGGTTTACTATATCTTATTTTAGAAGTGTGCATATAATATATGTCCATCCTGTAGGTATGGAATCTTGAGTTCAGACAGCTATTTTATTCTTCCCAGTGGGACATCAACATAACTGCTTTTGCAGTCATAGAGGGGACCTTTCTGATGTGAGATATAGATATGAAAATTTACTTTGCCATAGTTTTAATTTATTAGTTTGGCATTGCTGTTTGGAGCAGTTCCTAAACTTTTCTTCATAAGTTAAATTTGCCCATTTTACTCAGGTACATTGGAGATGAGAATGGCCTGCTTTCTGTACTGAAGTATGATGTAGATGATGGGAAGCTTCAAAAGATGCCTTACAATGTTACTATGCATTCGTTAGCTGGTATGCCATTTCTTTTTATGTGTCTTTCTCGGCAAATGTTAAATAGCATGTTTCCATTTACTTCTGTTGATGTACCAAAATTCCTGTTTATATCGCTGCAGTATGAAGTTAAAATTGTGAACAGAAGTTGCAAAACACCGATTCTGAGCAAAGAGAGTCATAGTCTGTTACTCTGAAGTTTTAACCTTCCACATAAATATTTGACATTTACAATGCATAAGTAAATGACTTGAGTTGATCTTAACTTTTTTAGTGGACTAGAGCAATGTCATTTCTTCCTAAAAAAAGCAATGTCATTTCTATTTATTCCAATTTGCAATTTTGCACTACTTTTATTTGGATCACCAGCACTTATTATCTTACTAGCTCAAAATGAGTTCACCTGGTCCAATAACCAGTTTCTCTCAATTTTTACCTATGGACTTGCAAAATGTTTCAGCGAACCATCTTAAACATATTTTGTGTGGACTTGTAAAACGTTTCAGCGAACCATCTTAAACATATTTTGTGCTTATCTTATACTGCTTTGAGGTTCAAACATGATATTTGTTTGTTCAATTTCTTCACAGAAGCAGCTGGTGTTTCCTTACAGGATCCTCAACCTATTGTTGGAATACTACCCCAACCTGACACTTTGGGGACCAGGTAAGGTCTTCATGAAATGTAACTTCTAGAACTTTTTGTCAATAACTACTAGTTATTTAAGCTTTTTTAATCAGCAACCATGCCGATGGTATGTAATATTAGGATGGTCAAACACGCAAAATCACAAATAGTACAAGGAAACTATGGTACTATCCTCAGTTATCTTTGTTAGCTTGAAAACAATTCATGACTGATCAATCAGATGTTCCGAAAAGCAACAAACAAGAAAAAACATGTTTCAAGCAGAGAATTTGAAAGATGACCTGTAGGCTGTAGCATTGTTTTCATCCCATTCCTTTAATATGAGAAATGCAATTTATCGTCAGTTTGTCAATCTGCAACACATGAAAGAACTTCCTTTAAATGTTTCAGGGTGCTAATTGCATATGAGAAAGGATTATTAGTTCTTTGGGATGTATCGGAGGACCATGCTATTGCTGTTAGAGGCTATGGGGATTTACACATGAAGGGTCAGGTCACTGGCGCTCGAAGGGATTCTGGTGAAGATCAAATACATAATGTTGATGAGAATGAAGAAGAGAGAGAAATTTGCTCTCTTTGTTGGGCATCGAAAGGTGGTTCAACTCTTGCTGTTGGATATATAACTGGAGACATACTTCTGTGGGATATGACTACAAGGTCCTCTAGACAAGGCAAGCAAAGTGACGTTTCATCTAATGTTGTTAAGCTGCAGCTGGCTTCTGGGAGTCGCAGGCTTCCTGTTATTGTCTTGCACTGGTCTGCTGGGTCAGCAATAGATACTAATAAAGGAGGGCATCTTTTTGTATATGGTGGTGATGATATGGGATCTGAAGAAGTTTTGACGGTCTGTGCCTCGTTTCATTGTCATGTATTTTGTTGTTTTTTCCCTATCATCTTGTAGGCATGCATGCGTTCAATTGATGCATTGTAAGGTAAACTCAAATGTAGCTGTTTTACTCCTTTACCAACTTGCAAATAATCAATTTCTAACTCAGATGAACTCAAATTTGGGTCATCTCTATGTGATGCGTTTAGTGTAGAGCCACAAAGCTAATTTTGCATGGCTAGTTGGCTACATGGTTCACATAGGTTAGAAAAAACATGCCTATTTAGGAGAGTTTCCTGCAACAAGGCTAGTTGGCTACGTGGTTCACATAGGTTAGAAAAAACATGCCTATTTAGGAGAGTCTCAGGGCAACAAAGATGCCCTTTTGCCCTGTGAGCAACTGATTTTGGAGATCCAAACAGCTTGGTAGACATTTTTTTGTTTAAGTGCAAGCAACTATGTATCTAGCTTTTGGTCTAAAAATATATGTATATATACCTAGCGAAGTTACTTTTCTTAGCATGGAAAAGCATGTATTTTGCATTGCTTTTCAGACTCTGGACTGTGGAAAAGTAGACCTTGTTCAGTGAAGAAAATTGTATTTTTCTTGTAGGTTCTTAGCCTGGAATCCACTACTGGATTGGAGTCAGTAAGATGCATGTCTCGGATGGACCTCAAACTTGATGGATCCTTTGCTGATATGATTCTTATTCCGGATACTGGGGTTCCAGATAAAATCCGAACTTCTGCACTTTTCATTTTGACAAATCCTGGACAATTGAATTTTTATGATGATGGTGCTCTATTTTCTGTGCGAAAATCAGAAGAGGCAAATGCTCAGCCTGAGGCACAGAAATTTCCAGTTGTAGTTCCTACAATTGATCCTAACATAACTGTCACAAATCTGTATTCACTAACTGGAAGGGAACATCCAAATATTTCACTGAAGGTACAGTTCTGCATGGATTCTGGATATTTTACTCTATTGAGACTTAATTGTGACTTTTCTCAGATTATATTTGTATGGTTTTTCTGTAGAAATTTTGTGCTAGGCAAAATGTTGCACCTTCCATATCAGGGAAAATGAAATGGCCTTTGACTGGTGGGGTTCCTAGTGAAATGTCGCTGAAGGAAGATCATGAGGTTGAAAGAATATATGTTGCAGGCTATCAAGATGGTTCTGTGAGAATATGGGATGCAACCTTTCCCATTCTGATGCCAATGTTTGTCTTGGACGGAAAGGTCAGTTAGACATATATTTCTAACACTACTAATGTGTTATTACTTGTTGACTTGCAACTAATATATGAAAACAAGAAAGTTAAATTTAATCTTTACCACAGGTGGCTGACGTTATTTTGGATGGAGCAAATGCTTCTGTGTCATCACTCGCGTTTTGTTCATTAAACATGTCTTTGGCTGTTGGCACAACTAGTGGTCTGGTTAGTTCTTACTGTTAAATTTATGGATCAGTCCAATTTATTGGTCATTGACAGCATATTCAATACTCTCTTAGTATCTTCTATAATCTTGTAACATTCTAGGTCCGCATCTATAAACTTCGTGAGCACACTGGGGGTTCAAGCTTTCACTTTGTGAGTGAATCTAAGCAGGAAGGTAGATATTTCACTATTTCATAAAACTGTTACTGTTAGTATTAAGTAATATACGAACAATTGAGCACATTTCCTTTTCCCCTTTTCTGTTTCCTCTCCATCATTCGATACGTGTTAAAACTTAAAATTTAAAGTTAGTCAAAATATGAGGCATCAGCGAAGTTGTCCAAAATATAATGATGGGTGGGATTTCCATAATGTTGCCATCTGGGCTTCTAGTTTGCTTTGATTCTCATAATCTCTTTCATGGTAGTCACTCCGAAAGATTGCGATATAGCCGTAGAGGCACAGATGCAACCTGCCTATAGGCAGGAACTAATCTCATCTGCCCCCATATTCCCACTCAATCTCTATGCAGAGAAAAGATAATCTTTTGAGCGCTAAATCATTGTAATGGTAGTATTGGCCATTATGTCTGAGTAATTTGGCTGGTATTCAGGTAAAAAAGTGTTTGGTGCTACCTGTGTGTCATCTAGTTCACTCGCAATCCATGTCAGTGTAAAACCCTGATGATATGAATATAATGCCTAATAAATGCCACCTGGTAAAAGGACCTACAAGCATGTGCACATGTTGCTGCCAGATCGTTATCAAAACAAGTTTATGCCAATTTTGCTTCCTTTTGTTAACACATGTGAGAGTGTGAGACACCTGTATGCCTCATGTAGTCAGACAAGTGGAGGTCACACGCTTATTGATGAAACTAAATGGAGAAAAGCTCTCTCCATCTCATGCTGCTTTTCACAGTGGGTCAAATTATTTGTTCGTGTGCTAAAAATGCTAGGCTCTTTTGTAGTAGGTTGGTAGGGAATCTAATGCCAGGGCATTATAAACCTTTTCCTTAACCTTCATTTCCTGTGATTTCCTTCAGTTCATGTTGTTCAGCATGGGAGAGGGTTCCATTGCAATGTTGCTTTTATGGCATCAAATTCCCCAGTGCGATCTCTCAGATTTACCACTTCTGGAGAGGTCCTGGCAGTAGGATATCAAAATGGCCAGGTATATTCTACTTACTTTTGTTATAGATATTTTCCTTAAGATCTCTGAAAGTTCACTGTTCATTTGAAGCTTGTAATGATCAGCTGCTATTAGCTAATTATTATGTTCTGCCTTGTCTTCTTAAAGGTGGCAATGCTTGATGCAAGTCAGCTGTCAATTATGTTCTCTGTGGATTGTGCATCAGGAACAAATTCTCCTGTGGTTTCACTAAGCATTGACAGTTTTGCTGCATCTGCTCTAAAAGCAGACCGGTCACAGAAAGAGAGTGCTAAAAGTGCAAAGTTCCCCACAGATGTTCTACTTTCCTTGACTAAGGATGCACGTCTTACTGTAGTTGACAGGGCAAGTGGTCTGATGGTAAATTCACATCTGTTAGATCAGAAGCAATTGTCTGCAATTTCGATGTATGTCATAGGCAAGTGATTACTATTCAGTGCATTAAGGTGGCGCTCACCTTCTAATCCCCCTTAGATCAACGCATAACTTTTCTAAGTTTGGATCTAGATGGAGTTTCAGACGAGGAGCAAACCCAATTATCAGAAGACAAATTCCCGAGTCAAGGTCAGACAGGAAAAGAAGAAAATGATCTCGACAAAAAACAAACACAAGGAGTTGAAAATAGCCAGAAAAATGCTTCTCAACATTCAAGCAACGGTGGTTCAGATCCACTTCTTTTGGTCTGCTGTGAGGATGTGGTGTTTTTATTTTCTCTGACGTCATTGATTCAGGTGCGTACTTGGCATATGTGAGCTGCTTTTTAGACATTTCAAACTTCTACAGCTTACTGGTGATGTTCTTTCCCCATCAGGGAAGCAACAAGCATCTACGTAAGACCAAGCTTGCAAAACAGTGTTGCTGGTCAGCAATTTTCAAGAATGTGGATGATAAAGCTTGTGGATTAATATTAGCCTATCAGACAGGCATGGTAGAATTGAGGTAGTTGCGATTTTGTCATACTAGATTCTAAATCATCATTGATTTTTATTTTGTAATGATGGTGTTTGCCACGTTGACTTAGATTATATATTAACCTATGATACCTGTGGTCAAAGTATGATGGGAGAAAATGGGTCCCCACTTTACATTTATCATACGCCTCAAGGCAGAAAAAGGATCTTACTGCAAGTTCCCATGGACTTCTTTTTTACTTCTTGGCTTTTAACATGCTTGTCAAAATTCAGAATGCCAATACTTAACAAATGAAGGATGACCAACTATATATACTTGTCAATCTTCGTTGTTCTCCACCTCAACTAATAAAAGTAAAATCTGGTAATTCTCTCGTCATCACTATTTGTTGTGCACTTATGTGTCATGTATTTACTTCACTATGAAGAATCTCATTGGGTTAGTTATAGATAAGAAAAGATTTTAAAAAATCTGTTACCTATAGGCATGTGTACATACATTCATGCAAGAGCCTGGTGAAGTTTGCTCAAACCATAACAATTTTACTTTTATCATGGGCAGATCTTTGCCAGACCTGGCCATCCTTGCTGAGAGCTCCTTGATGTTGTTGTTAAGATGGAATTACAAGACAGGCATGGATAAATCCATGGGCTCCTCAAATGGACAAATTGCTCTGGTAAATTGTTTCGCTTGCCTTTGTAACTGGTCCTAAGTGTTTGGTTGATCATTGAACTTTGGCGCTACATATCTCTAAATAGTTCTTTTTGTTTATTTTCTCTATTGTTGCTGCCACATCAATATTCAAGTAACATTAGCTTATTTTCTCCACAACATAGCCAGAATAGTGGTGCCTAAAATGAGTGCCATGTTTTCTTTGTGGCAAGCACACTAGAAGGCGGCCAACTTTGTTCACCAGTAAAACTTGCCCTTACTCAGTTTCATCTCTATTAGGAAACTCAGATTTAGCCTTCAGTTCCATTAGATTTGATATGGAACCATGTTGTAAAAAACTTCCCTCAATTTTTCTAATATATTCTCTGCCACAGGTAAATGGATCTGAATTTGCAATCATCTCTCTTATAGCCTCAGAGAATGACTTCAGGTACATAATTTTTCTGGCATGCCTCTTGAATGGTTGCAGTCGTTCTGTCTCAACTGGATCCTAGTTAGCTTAAGAAGCAATACTTCTGACCCAGTGGTATTATACTAATATTTTTGTATACATGATAATCATTTTAGGATTCCAGAATCTTTGCCATGCCTTCATGATAAAGTTCTTGCTGCAGCAGCTGAAGCAGCTATGAGCATCTCAACAGACCTGAAAAGAAAGCAGGTCGGGCATTGTCTGATCATCTACTTATATGCCGGCCCTGTACATTTTGGCTTAACATGGAACTTCTGGTGCAGAATCCAGCAGCAGGAATTCTTGGTGGCATTATCAAGGGATTAAAAGGCAAAGCGGATGGAAATGCAAAACTGAAAGGAAGTTTCACTGCACAAACCCCCAGCGAATTGCTGGAGTCAATTTTCTTGAAAGAATCATTTGTTGAACCATCGATACCCAATCCTGATGATCCAATAGAAGAACTGTCAATTGGTTCGCTTCCTCTCCCTATTTACGTGAAAGTATTTACCTTAACTGCTGCCTGTTTATCCAAAAGCATTTCAATGCAGATGACATAGAGATTGATGATGAAGTACCACTAGCCCCACCACCAGCATCATCCTCTGCATCTCACATGAATAAGAAAACAACAGGTTGGACTTATATCCCGTTTAATTTTTGAATGATACACTTCTTTTCAACTGTGAATGCTTATATTTGCACTTTTGCAGTAGAGGAGGAGAGAGCGAAACTATTTGAAGGATCAAGCGATGTTGAGAAACCAAGAATGAGAACTACCCAAGAAATTCTTACCAAATATAAGTTTGGCGGGGTAATTCCATCAACATTGCAATTTGCCGTGTTCTCTCTCTGTACCTAAGCTAAATCTAGATTGCCTCTGCAGGATGCCGCAGCTGCTGCTGCTCATGCGAAAGATAAGCTCATGCAGCGGCAGGAGAAACTTGAGGTAAAAGAACGTATCTCATACTACACTATACTTTCCAATTGTTGTCAATCTATATTTTTGTAGCCCCACAGACAGCAGGCCCCTAACCTTTTCTGTGTACACGATTCTTTTACTATTTTTTTTTTAATTAAGAACGATCTCAATAGCTAATCCTCTTTCTGTACCAGAGAATAAGCCAACAAACCGCGGAGCTTCAGAGTGGAGCAGAAAATTTTGCTTCCCTAGCCCAGGAGCTTGCGAAAACAATGGAGAACAAGAAGTGGTGGAAACTATAACATTATAATTTTGTATAAGCCGCATCGTACACGAGTACGTCAATTCCGGTACCTGAGATGCCTTGATTGCTGGTGGTTATTAACTGTGGGATAGTTGCATCCACTCTGTTCCATCTTGTGTGGTGTATATTATAACAACTTGTCAAGGTGATTGTTTACCTTATCACTAGGTAGACAACACCACTGCTTGTGTTGTATGGATGCAAGCTCATATTTTAGCTTAGGTTTATGTTGTATACGACCATCACCATGTTATCATATGTATTAAGCGTGAAAGGCAGGATGGGGGCCTGTTGTACATGATTTTCTCGCGGTAATTCTTTTTTACTGTAAAGATAAAGAGAGAACAAATGAAACTGCTTACATGAGAAACAGTAATGGGTGGTGTGATACAGTTGGTTGGGTTTTTTTTTTTTAAAAAAAAAATCTGAGATGGCACCTTTTCAATATGTGAACTGTAGTTTTCAAGTTGTACTGCACATGTGGCCTTTTTAAGTATTGATTTGTGGGTGAGGTGGAATGGTTTTATTAGCCGTGGGCACCATTCACCAATATAAAGAAGTGACATTTCTGTCCCTGCACGAGGACCTGGTGCCCTGCCCTCTCCCCTCTGCAGACGACGAGTGGCCGTTTGCTTTGCAAATTGCAGGTCTCATCAGGATTCAGGAGTCGCTAGGTAGAGGAGGACTGACCAAAGCCGCCGCTCCAGCCGAATACCCGCGCGCGCCTCTTCCACCCCTCGCCGGAGAAGAAGCGCAATGTCTCGGCTGTTCCTCTCCGAATGCTACGGCGGCCTCACGCCTCTCCCCCTATCCCTCCTCCTCCCTCGCCGCGCCATTGCGGTCCCATCTCCTCCTCCCGCCGCCCGCCGCGGCATCGCCCTCTGCGTTGGCGTCACTCGACTCTTCACCGTCCGGGACGGCACCGGCAGTTCTTGGGCCAATGGTGAGTCGCCGGGGGAGTTCGACCCCGGGGCGCCGCCGCCGTTCGGGCTGGCGGAGATCCGCGCCGCCATCCCCAAGCACTGCTGGATCAAGGACCCCTGGCGCTCCATGAGCTACGTCGTGCGCGACGTCGTCCTCGTGCTCGGCCTCGCCGCCGCCGCCGCGCGCCTCGACAGCTGGCTCGCCTGGCCCCTCTACTGGGCCGCGCAGGGCACCATGTTCTGGGCACTCTTCGTCCTCGGCCACGACTGGTGCGTACGCGCGCGCCTCAACTAATTAAAGAAGATGCCATTTTTCTTCTGTCCAAAGTTCGAGCATTTGACTCTCAACTAATCTTCATGCTGATTGGGCTGCTGCAGTGGGCACGGCAGCTTCTCAAACAATCCCAAGCTGAACAGTGTCGTCGGCCACATACTCCACTCCTCCATTCTTGTGCCTTACCACGGCTGGTATGTATATATATATGAACAGCGCGTGTTCTTGCTGCTAATGTCGTAGTAGCTTTGGGTTCTTCCTGTCAATAAAAATGTCTCCTTTGAACCCAACTGCAGGAGGATTAGCCACAGGACGCACCACCAGAACCACGGCCACGTCGACAAGGACGAGTCGTGGCATCCAGTACGTAGGCTACATTCCAAATTCTTGCTATTTGCTTTGCTCATTTTCTTCAGGAATGATGGTTTCTTGAATCAATTGCTGTGCAAACTGAAGCTCCCCGAGGGGCTGTACAAGAGCCTGGACAGTGTCACACGGATGCTTCGGTTCACAATACCGTTCCCCATGCTCGCGTACCCGTTCTACTTGGTGAGACCAACTGATAGGATCTTCGATCCTACTTAAAAGTTTGCTCATGAGGTAACAGGTGTTTAGCAATGCACATGCATGATTGCTGAATATGCTGTCTCTGTTCAATTAATTTGTGCAGTGGGCGAGGAGTCCAGGGAAGTCGGGCTCGCACTTCCACCCGAACAGCGATTTGTTCCAGCCCAACGAGAGGAAGGACGTGCTGACGTCGACGGCGTGCTGGCTGGCCATGGTCGGCGTCCTCGCTGGACTCACCTTCCTGATGGGGCCTCTTCAGATGCTCAAGCTCTACGTTGCACCGTACTGGGTATGCAATGAGTGATATCCGATCTTGTTGCATTTGCAGCCTCAGTTTCTGTGAAAAGTCCGATTTTTGTGGATAGGTGGATTGGGTTGTGTCCTGTGGTGTCGTGGTTGTCGGCAGCTTATGAGGTTTCTTTGCTGCTGCAGATTTTTGTCATGTGGCTGGACTTCGTCACGTACCTGCACCATCACGGCCACAGCGACAAGCTTCCCTGGTACCGCGGAAAGGTAAAACTAACAAACAGAGATAAAAAGTTTTCGGAACTGCAGGTTAGATTGCTTCTTGTGCAGAAAGTTGTGCAAAAACCAGTGCATTGCTTATTTCATTCGCTTAATCTGTACTGTTCAGTAGCATAGCTCACCTGGAGTAAGCTAAAGCTCTGTTAATGTATCGAGGAGTGTGGACTACTAATTAGTTGCACATAGTACATGGCGTACTGTTTGTAGACTTGCTAACTGAATATAGCTCTTCATCCTGTCATAATTGGCCTCAGCCCACAGGAGAAAAAAACTGAGTCATATCATCTCTAACTCTTAAGGCCTATTGATATTAATTAGTCTGAACAAATGTGAGACTTAATTTACTTTGATAAAAGAGGAGACGATGCCATATTTTGGTAAGAGTCAAAATAGCAAATGTCAAATATCGCAAGCGACGTTTTCAGCCTGCCATGACAATTGGAAGATAATGTAAAGCCACATCCAGCCACAGCCAACCTTGCAATCACAAATTGGAGAACTCCCAGCATTTTAATCTTCTCCCAAAGAGGGGCACGTATCACTTTCAGATTGTGAAACACCTGGTAAATATCACTTTCATTGATGGAGAACTTACAAGATCACACGCTATAGTAGCACTGTTGTATGAAAATCAGTGAGATAGTGTATGTAATATGGTCCTTTGCTCTGTGAATTAGGAATGGAGCTTTCTGCGGGGAGGCCTGACAACGCTCGACAGGGACTACGGATGGATCAACAACATCCATCACGACATCGGGACTCATGTGATCCACCATCTTTTCCCGCAAATCCCGCATTACCATCTAATAGAGGCGGTAGGAATCGAATGAATCTCTTAATTTTCCCTGTCCATCTCATTGTCTTATAAAGAACCTTACCTTAACCAATCCATGGTGTTGGTTGTGACTGTCTTGCAGACTGAGGCAGCGAAGCCAGTGCTTGGCAAGTACTATAGGGAGCCGGAGAAGTCTGGGCTTTTCCCATTCCACCTGTTTGGTGCACTGGCACGGAGCTTGAAGCGCGACCACTACGTTAGCGACACCGGGGATGTAGTCTACTACCAAACTGACGCTAAAATCAGTGCTACATCCGACTGACAGCTCAAGCAAGCATACTGGAGTGGAGGGGAGGTTAGCTGAGCTGCTCGGTATCACCTGGCCGGGCGAAGCAAAAACGAGGTTAGCATCGCATTGTGGGTGTAGACATGTATAGGATGAATGCATCAATTCTTTCCGAGGATCGAAAGCTAGAGGAGATTACATACGTACATCCATTGCACTTGTAAGAAAGAAAGAAAGAAACTGGTGTGATTCTTTGGACAGAGCGAAAAGACT
Source organism: Dendrocalamus sinicus (assembly GCA_036346575.1). Classification (NCBI taxonomy): domain Eukaryota; kingdom Viridiplantae; phylum Streptophyta; class Magnoliopsida; order Poales; family Poaceae; genus Dendrocalamus; species Dendrocalamus sinicus. Next base: position 27,447,002 of record CM070673.1, read on the forward strand.
TGCCTGACGATGGGCATTATTCTTATTGTGTAGAAGCGATGATATGGGTAAATAATTGTAATCTATAGTAGAGGTTTCTTTCTTAAATCTATTATCTTCTGATTGTTCAATCTGTTAACAAGGTAAAAATAGAAAAAAAAAAAAACTGCAGAAAAGGGAAATTTTTGTTACTGTAGCAAACTATTGTACAATACTGTAGCAGACCGAAAGTTCAATGCCGTCGCTTTCAGACATTTTCTCTGTTGCCCGTGTTCAATCTGCATGCGCATAAAAAAAAACAGAAACGTTGCTCCGTGCGTGAGACCCCGCTGCCCTCCGACGTGACCTTACCGGACGTGATGTCTCCGTCTTGTGCGAACGCAAAAGATGCAGCAAGGGCTGCCTTCACTTCACGTGATGTTGATGCCTTCACTTCAACCTTTTGTCATGAACCGTAGCCTCTAGATCATATCTCTATAACTCATAGATGTATCATATATCTTTAATCTATACGTATCCTAACTCGAGTATAACTATCTCCTTTAGTATCCTTAACTCTCTTAATCATGACTTTGCATCAAGCTATCTCGTGTTCCTCGCTATAGACTATAATCGTCTCCTAGTTACCATGTACATGCAAAGACCAAAACAACATCTTTTACTGGCATAAGTTCTTTCTAACTTACCAACATGAGTCTACATAGCTCAAATAAATTAATAAACAATATTATCAAGCATTTATCATCATAGATATTTTAGATATAGTCATATAGTTTGATACTCGCCAATTATTATATACATAGACCAGCTGCTATGCCTATTCCTCTGGGCTATAAGCTACAGCCGCAACGTCAGAGCTTTCACTCCCGTTCCTTCCGTCGCCGAGCTCCACGCCAGATAGATCATAGATGTGCTGTACATGATCGAGCTTTCTCGCTCGACGAGTTTAACTTATGCCATATGGATGGATGGCCTTGTATGCGCGATGGAAATGCTTTATGTTATGATATTTGCCGATGCCTTGCAGCCTACTTGTAGTTGCTCGATCGTACTTTTACTCAGTCCTCACATAGGATGATTGCTGAGGTTGGGTCAAGGCACATGGCGTATCTACCCGATATGATACCTTGTCTACTGGATCTTAATGATCATAGTGGCTCAGATCATTCTCGGGACAACATCTTAAGAGATGACGATTATTACTGATAACAGTCAACATGGCATGAGGCCTTATTGCTCACAACAGAACAGATCAAACTGCTGATCACCCTGCGTATTATGTACAATCAATCATGCATGCATATTCACACAAAGCATCGCATCCCATATCAACACACCCACTGAAACCATCACGCATTACTTGCAAACTCGAAGCGCATGAGAAGCTTCACGTTGTTGAACTTGATCCCTTTCCGGTCGTACAGCGGCACCGCTCGGATCCCGGGCCGCAGCTCCGACACCGGCAGCACGGTCTGCCCGCCGAAGTCGTCCTTCTCAGACATGTCGTACTCGCACACCACCACCCGGAGCAATGCAATCTCCGGCACTGTCAATTCGAAGGTGAACTCCTCTTCCCATACCGGCACCCAGTTATCCTCTATTGCCTTTGTCTTCTTCATTACAGTGTCTGCTGGAACTCCAGCTATCCCAACCTGCCAGCGAATGAATACAATTTAAATCTGAACGTCAGAGTCAAAAGGCTTCCTCGACATCAATTGGCTTTGGTTAGTCCACTCGTTTTGAGTGTTGCATTGCTGTTGCTTGTATCTAAACTCCTTGGCGTGCCAGATCTGATTTATGCGTACCCGTACATAAAAATCTGGAGGAGAATAATTATCAAAGTGTGTCTGCTTGAAGTCCATCCGCCAACCGTCGCCCATGTATACTTTCACCTGAAAAGCAGCAGTTCATCCGTCTCTGAATTTCAACTGGTGAGAACAAAATAAAAGACGTACCTTCAATATTTTTTTCACAGGTTGGCGTTCTTTTGGATCAAAAACTTCTGGTTCAGTTTGCATCAAGAAATCTGGTTTCTTCACATAACCACAGCCACCATTGGCTTTATAAAATCCATGCATTAACCAAAGGTCTCTTCCGTATCCCTCCAAGAAATATCATGTCGTTGTAACATGTCAGTAGGAAAAGGGGCAACATATGACCAAATAAACTGGCATTAAAAACGCAGTCAGAAACTCCAGGCTGTTCGAATTTAGGCAAGTGTTCATTATGCCCATATCGATGCAAAAACATTGGTGAATTCTTGTGATCCACCAATTCTAAAGCTTTTTTTATCGGACTCTCGTGTTGAATAGTGCACACACAGAGAACCTATGTAGTCACAGTAATGCACGTCCTCAGCTCCTTGCTTTCAATAGTTAGAGGTTGTCGGGACTGGATTACAACCCACTTGAGCTCATGTCAGAAGCTGAAAGTTAGTTCACACTAACCTACTATGATCACTTCTCTGTTTGTATATTTATGCCATTTCATATGAAATCTGAAATGCCACTGCATCTCGCAAATTGATTCCCTCGCTGAATTTACTTCATTGGAAATGTGGAACATACAGAAACGCCATTGCACTGGGATCGATTGCTCAGAAACAGAAACGCACCTGCATATTGAAGGCCACCATCTGAGCACCGTGCACCCAACCAAGAAATGGATCATAGTTGGATGAAGTGAACCGAGTGGCCTTTGGGTATATCCTCAGTAGGTTTCTCTGTGTGAACCTGTTTGGAACAAAAAGATTGAGCAGTTCAGTCAGCAAGAGGGAACAAAAGAAAATCTCAGGCACGGCAGATTTTTTTTTTCATTGCACGGAAAGATGATACCTTTGTATATTCCCTCTTCGAACTTCAGTTGTTAATGGAAAGAAAAGACGGTGCTCATAAGAGCAATTTCGTTTACTTATTAGATGCATACCTCACAATGTCGGTACCATGGTGAGCTGCCACTTTTGCAAGTTCTTGCTCACTTAAACTGAGCCGCCTAACTTTGTGTGGATCGCTCTTCAACGCATCAACCAGAGCACCCTTTGGCTTTCCTGCTCTGATAGTAATAAGGCGTTTATACTCTGGAGCTATTTGTTGCGTTTTCTGTTCCTCCTCATCGTCGTCGTCGTCGCCATCGTCATCTCTTCGGTGCTCTGAGGCATCATCGTCATGCTGATCGAACAGATACAATTGTGCTGGTGAAATCCTGCTGAACATATTCTATGGGCCAAATAAAAGGAGGAGCAGGAAATGTAGCAGAACTTGGAACCAGTACTTTGTTGGCAGATTGGATTTCAGTCTGAAAATCTGGGACTTGTTTTCCCCATGCCACATCGTCGCCAGCTCCTTTGCCGAGTTGGAGCTCAGCATCGGCCTCTTTCACGGGGCCACCTTCCTTGCCTTCAAGATACTCTTTTGGGGGCTTTGTCGATAGGAGGACACGGCCCTTGAGCTCCTCAGGTGAAGGGAATTCTTTGGGATGTTCATGTTCTGTAGCAGGGAAGTACAGCATGGCGCCAAACACATGAAGAACCATCTGAGAGAAATTCCAGAAGCACCTGTTAGACAAGTGCAACTAGAGGGAGATATCATATAGCAATTACAAAAGGCAAAATTGAGCTACCTTGGCTACTTTGTCCTGGAGATCAGGTGGAAGGTGGTCTTCGAGAGTTATGATAACAGGATACTGGGATGCAACAAAGGCATATTCTTTGATGGATCTCAAGCATTTCATTAGTGGAACTGGGGTGGTCCATGCCCTATTCAGAAATTGCAAGATAAAAACACACAATGTAAGCTTACAGACAGAGAAGCTCTTATATATTGGCAGTGTCGTCACCTAGGATAGGATTACATGAAGTTGGACTGAGCTCGTTCTCAAATGTACGATGAATTTGTTTTGAGTGAGTTCCGACACAATTTGGGCACGAATGAAGTGAAAGGTATAGAATGATGCAGCAACCTGCCGTGGCGGATGCTGATGTCATCCTTGGTGGAATTGGGCCACATGTCGAGCTCGATGACCCTGACGCCCCTCTGGAGCGCCTTGATGATGGGGATGTCGCTGCAGTCGCTGCTGAGCTGGTTGCCGGTGAGGTAGGAGTTGTGGCCGGTGTATATGAAGTAGTGGGAGAGCGGCGCGGTCATGTCGTGGTGGACCTGGGCTTGGCGGATGGGCGGGTTGAGCTCGTGGGAGAAAAGGAAGCGGTGGTGGAAGTCGTCGAGGGTGATGAGCCGGCGTCCGACGCGCGGGATGCGGGTGCGGCCCTGGCGGATCTGGTCGAGGAGTCGGTCGGCGTCGAGGCCGTCGTGGCCGGTGGTGTCGAGGTAGCGGCGGAGGCCGTCGGCGCCCATGTGGGGCCCGGCGCCGGCGTGTTGTTCGAAGAGGGCGCGGACGTCGTGGGGCGGCGGCGCGTCGCTCCAGCGGAAGCGGCGCTTGAAGATGAGGCAGCACCTGTACGTCCCCATGGCCCGCCTTGTTGCTCTCGCTCGCGCCGCGTCCTCGATCGATCGATTCCTCTGCACTGCACTGCGCGGGAGTTGAGCCAAGAAATAACTGTCTGACAAGGAAGCAAGCAAGGCATATGTGCCGTGCTTTTCTTTTCTTTTCGTTTTCGTGAGAGACCAAAATTGCAGGCAAGGCACCTGCTAAGTTTGGATAATTTGGATTGGATTGCATCCCATTCCATTCCATTACGTCGGCACGCCATGCACGTATGGTATGAATCATGCACTTTTCCACCTTTCTCTTTCGCGAAAAGAAAACTCGACTTGAAGAAGCATTCTTCTTCTTCTTCTTCTTCTTCTTCTTCTTCTTCTTCTTCTTCTTCTTCTTCTTCTTTACAGCAGTATGTATTTCCAGTCTCTTCACACTTACCAAGCGTACGAGCTAAACACCAGTATCGATTTCAGCTTCGTCTTCTGAGCGTGTGATTCGCCTTGATGTCCATGCATCTTCGTCCTGAAACTGAAAGCCGTGGATGTCTGCCAACTTCACTCATTGTAATGCGGCTCTTAGGATTAGCTACCAGCGTTCCTGCGATCAAATCCCTGGCCGAAGCAGACAAATGGCTGGGGAGTGTGTAAGCCCCGTCCTGAAAATCAAAGCTGTGCATTATGTATATATGCCTAATCATTCGGAAACAGTTGCCCCAAAAACAAGAATTTCCTTCCTCACGATGATATTCTTGTGTGGTGTCGCAGTACGCTCAGCATCAAAAAGGTAAGGAACCGCAGAGAAGAGCATACAGCACAACTCCACAGCTCCAGTCATCCACCTCGCAACCAATACGCGATTCACCACAGAGCACCTTCAAAACCAAGCGACATACTAGTAAATAACCAATGTGTGTATACAACGGAACAGTATAACGTTATGAGCAAGTGGCATGCAGAAGAGAACACCTCAAGGGCTGCGTAATTGGTGCTCCCACCGTTGGTGTTCACAAAATTTCCATCTTGCATGACGTTGCTGAACTCCAAATTAGCCAGCTTGACGTTGAACGCGGAATCCAATAACAAGTTTTCAGGCCTTAAATCACAATGAACGACCAAATTTCTGTAACAGTACTCGACTCCACATAATGATCTGCTTCGACCAGATTTAAGGCCTTAACTCACAGTAGTGGAACAACCATGCTGCAAATCCCAATGAACAATCATGTATTCTTACCTGCTGAAAAATCCGACGAGCCTCGCCCTCTTGCAATCTCCCTTTAGAAACAATGTAATCAAAAAGCTCCCCGTTCTCACAGTATTCCGTTATAATCTAAACAGCTTCAGAAGTTTCTATGGCCTCATAAAGTTTCACGACATTGGAGCAAGTGAGCGATCTTAGTATCTTGATTTCTTCATTCACTGCAGACAAGTATGCGAGGGTCATATTGCAGATATCAACCACCGGTACTTCGTGCGGTTCACAAATCATCACTTCTGAGTCACTTGCAGACAAACTGTTGCAATCCAAACATACCCACCTTTGCCCTCCATCCCCGCACTCTTCACGTCTGATAATCTTGATAGCAATACTCACGAGTGAAGCTGTTTGTTGCATTTGACTTTCCAATAAGACGACCCTGTGTGAATTGTTGTGCCGATGTTGTAGTTTGCTAGTGTGCTTCTGTGGCGCTCCATATCTATATATCCAACCACCTAACAACGAATAATCAAACAGAAACATGCAGCAGCATACTGGAACAGGAGACGATCGATGGAGACAGCACGCAAAAACCAAACCAAAAGAGAAAAAGAAGAAGCAAGCAGCAGCAGCATCTTCCCCCGTGAACACAATCATATACCCGAGCCATGATGCATCATCTAGCCTGATTAATTGCGCTCATGCAACCAATCAATCGATCCGTACGTATTCCACTATTATACCCACCCCTACAAAACAAAACAAAAACAAAACCGAATCCTTCTCCAAGCTATCTTGGACTAGCATTGGCTAGTACAGACAAGCAATGTGGCTGAATCAAGTAGGACAACTAGGATCGCATATAGTATTAAATTCACATGGTATCAGTTTCAGATAACGTCGGCACCGACACTGCGCGTATGATCGATATGATGCAGATGGTAAGTTCAAGGTTAGACGAGCTTATCTGCTTATGGATTTAATCCGGAAAAGAAAAGAAAAGGATTAGTTACGGTGTTGTACTTTTAGGTTACATGAATGGCTTTTAGTTGTGGTTGTATGTTTTTTGGGACAGCAACGAACGACGGAGATACTGACACGGATAGCATATATAATTTTAGACTTGAGAAACTGTTTAACGAATCTACTTCAAAGAATTATTTGAGAAGAAAACCGAAACTGAAAACATCCAAAAAGGTACAAAAGAAGAGGGTGATCGTCAACTACTTTAAAAAAGAAGATACAAATGCTGACACGGATGATATATATGATTTTAAAGTCGAGAAGTCGTTTAACAAATCTACTCTAAAAAATTATTTGAGAAGCTATTTCAACTTTCAAAAAAAACCAAAACTGAAATCATCCAAGAAGGTACGAAAGAAGAGGGCGATCGTCAACTACTCACCTCAGTGGAGTGGTAGCATGTATAGATAGAGCAATAGGAGAAGAAATACATGTATTGTTCCTTTTGTTGGACCATTTTGTAATTTTTCTCATTTTCGGGTAAAGGAGAAGAAAATGGCCGTGGGGCCCACGTCTAATAGAGGGAAATAGAAGGAATAGAGGGGCGGCTCGTTCGATTGGATCAGATCTGACCAATGCTCTCGCTTATCTCTCCTCCTCATTCGGCGGTCACTTTGGCTCCACCCGTTCGTGGGTGTCACCTCCTCCTCCCCAGGGTTTTCAGTCTCCTAGGCAGAGTAAGCAAGAACTATCGGATCCAAATTTCAATTGCCGATTTGGTCTTGGGGTGACACCGTGTTTGGGCGGTCGTCGGACTGTGGCGCTTATGCTCTCTGTCCTCTAGTCTCGTCTCTAGACTGTGTGCTTGCACGCGGTGATTCTTTGATTTCTCGGCTCGGCTGTGGCCGTGTGGTGTGTAATGCAATCTCTCCTTCTTGTTGGCTTTGTGTGGCATCAACTTGTACCTCGGCTCCACGAATTGGTGAGTATAGATTTGTGGAGTAGGGCTTTGTATCTCCGATTGCCTCTCCGATGATTCTCTAGTATTCATCGGTGATTGATTTTCTGAGATATCGTAGCCTAGCCCTTTTGCCGTCACAGTGGCTTGGAGTGTCGCTACTCAGTGAGCTTCACTTCTCCTTTCTTATATCTATTTCGCATTTGTCAGCCGTGCTAGTTGTTACTTCTAAAATTTGCTATAAGATCTAGCACCAGGGGCTTTTGCATGTTGGAATGCGAGCGAGATTCTCTGACGTAGAGGAGCTACGTTCATTTGGAGATGAGGGATCCAGATTTTTTTAGTTTTGATTTTTTTACTTTTACTTTTTAGTTTTTTAGTTTTATCTTTTTCTAGTTTTTTTATTTTTTAATATTATCTGTGTTAAAATAACCTATTTTTTATTTATAAAAAATAGGTTATTTTAACACAGATAATATTAAAAAATAAAAAATAAAAAAACTAGAAAAAGATAAAAATAAAACTAAAAACTAAAAGTAAAAAAATCAAAACTAAAAAAAATTTGAACCGCACATCTCAGATTGAACGGCTTAGTGACTTAGCTCCTCTAAGTCAGAGAATACGCGCCGGTTGGAATGTGGGCTTATGAATTGCTCGATGAGGGGTCTTTGTCAAATTGAAATCACAGTGACAATTCCCATTAATTTTGCTAGTGTGACTTTTTCATATATATTCTTGATTGCCTCTGTTGGGTGTAGTTTCTAACTCTGTCAATTGCCGAATCTATATGCTCTGCTCACGTACTGCTTACTGTTGTTGATAGGTTTTGCCGAATATATGTGTATATTGTTGGTATTGCCAAATATTCTTGTTGAATCAGTAGTAGCTATACTCTATTGCTAGTCTCTGTTACCTGCCGGAATCTGTGATTTATGCTTGCTCTTGGCTTTGGTACTACACTGAGGTAATATTCATTGAGTTAGACGAGCAAAATCTTGAAGGTTTTGTCATTGTGATCGTGAAAATGACAAAGAGTTGTAGAAGGCCAAGTTTCATTTTTAAGCTTGTGCAACTCCTCAAACTGAGAGCAATAATACAATTCTCAATCTGTACATTATGCAGATTTTAAATGCTCACATGTGTCTTCTATTGAATATAGTGCTATATAAATTGTATATCTGCTTCGAGAGATAATACATATACTTTCATATCATTTTCGTATTGCTGCATATACATTTTCTTGCGCTTAATCATAATTAGAATTAAAATAAAAACATCGCTAGATCCAGCACTTTTTACCAGTCCAGTCCAGTCGAGTCCAGTGACTGACTTGCACGTACACTTGAAGAACAAAACACTACTAGAGTTTTCACTGGGATGTCTGCATTGCTTGATATTCCCGGCCCCCATTGCCAACGTACACTGGGCAGGCTTCCACAGTGAGTCAATTGACGAACCTGCAGTCCTTCCTGACCTCCCCCTCGCCGCCGGTCAGTGGGCTGTTCTCTGACATCTTCGTCAGCGCCGCCGCGAACCGGTCGTGGAAGTAGGCGTTGTCGGCGGCCATTTTCCTGACGAAGGGCGCGGTGCGGGGGTCGGAGGCGAGGCGCTGGTCGACGAGCAGGAGGCCCTTGCCGGCCAGGAGGTTCTTGTAGTACACGTTGTCCAGGATCATGGGCGTCTCGCGGTCGTTGCGCGCGTACTCCACGTCGCGGGTGTCCTCCCGGGCGTCCGCCGTCGGGCACCGCCCCCGCAGGTAGGCGCCGTACGCCGGGTCAATGTCCGCGTCCACCGTCGGGTAGAGCCGCCCCACCAGGTTGAAGCAGTGGACGCGCCCCACCGAGTGCGCGCCCAGCAGCGCCACCGTGCCCTCCGCGTCAATCCCCATGGACGCGAACCGGGACAGCACCACCGACATGCTCTCGTTGTGGTTCGGGATGTACTGCTCCACCACGCCGTAGTAGCTCTCCCTGCTGTCCCGCCGCCCCGTCCTCATCGCCATGGAAGGCCCACCAAGCTGCAATTAATTAATGTCCACGTACGATTGCATGCATACTGGAGAATGCTATACAGCTAGCGTAGCGAGCAAATTACCATGACAACCCCCTCCCTCGCGGCAAGGGCGACGATGTCGGCGCACGACACCGTGCCGGGGCACTCCTGCTCGACGGCGGCCTTGATGGTGTTGATGTACTTGAAGTTCCTCATGCCGAAGCTCCGTGGGGCGGATTTCTCAGAGACGAGGCCGCGCGTGCTCTCCAGCAGAAGCGACGCGTCGCACGACTTGACCATGCAGTCATGGAAGAGGGCTCTCACCCACGACACGGCAGTGTTGCCATGCTTGTCGTACAGGTTCTTCACCTGCTCCTTGACGATCTCCTCTGCTCTCGGGCAGCTCCCCGAGTAGTAGTTCAAGCTCAGGCCACCACCAGCAGCAGCGTTCCCTGCAAGTCGAGCGAATTAACAGAAGTTTGTCCAGCGCATAACGCAGCAACAAGAAACGCACGCGGCTCTCTGCAGGACGGGAGACGAAGCGGATAGCATGTGCAGAACTGTGCTTGACATCCTCGCGACGAGAAAAGATCTGTACTTGGAGATGAGGAATTTCAGAGGGAAGGAAAGCTAGGTAGGCTTCCACCTACCGTTACTGAAGTAGCACAAGAGCAGCAGCGCAGAAAGCACTGCAGCAAGGCTCGAGCTCAAACCCATCTTTACAAGCAAGCAGAGTATCTGTGCAAGGTATGCATGCAATGCAAGCATCAGGGGAGAGTGAGTCTCCTCTTTTTATAGTAGTAGGCAGCATCGCCAAAATGTGCTGCCTGCCTGCTTGCTGCCAAGTCCAAGTGACCGAAAGTAGCTCGTCATGTGCTTAGCGTAATAATAGCATTGCTCCTCCACCCATCCCACTTCCGATGGCCCAAAACTCCTCCTATATCATTACTATTATAAAAAAATGAATTAGTAGTTGTGCATCCATTCTCCACCAACCGCTCTATTCTCTCAACTTCTCACTATTCTCCACTTTCCAACCGATCAGAGCAACTCACTTCTATAATACGATTATCTATATATTCAATGAGTTCCGTTGCAACGTATGGATATATAGTAGAGTATAACAACAAACAAGCAAACAAACAAAAACAGCGGTTACTTAAGCGCACTACAGCAGAGTTATACACTCCTGACTGACGTTCCAAAGTTATACGATAGCTGAGGCCCTGTTCATTTCAGCTGGCTTTTAGCTTCTTCTTCTTTCAGCAATCACTATTCACTAGACTAATAGGTCCGAGATCAAAAGAACACCCCCTAAATGTGATTAAGTAGGTATTAGTCATGGAGCAATAGATTCCATTACAAAGAAGTAAGAAACAGCGGAGCGAGCACTGAATCAAAACACCGGTCTACTGGATCGGATAAGATCCAGGCCAACCAATTGTGAGCGTGCTTACCTTACCAACCAGGCTACCAACGGAATCGGAGGGATGCCGGCCTGTAAGTGCTGCACTGCACTGCCATCGTGATCGGGGTGCCAAGTGCGCATTTGCTGATTGATTTTGACGTCCACGACCAGAGAAAAAATCAGTCAGAATAACCAGTTACGCAAGTGTAATCGGCAAATAAATAGAATAGCAGTAGCTGAGCAATACTGAAGCATAACTATATAAATTCCGTTATCTTGTAAATGGAATTCGAGTTTCTCATGTAGGGAAAAAAAAAAGAAGAATGGCAGTAGATCGAGTGCAGCGCATCATCAACACAAGAATATGTTTTTGTGTTCATGGTTGAAGTGAGTGCATCATCAGTTACCTGACTTGCTGCTGCTTTGTAACTTGCGAACAGGCAAGCAACTTGCAGCAAGATACTAGATCCAAGCAACTTGCAAGTTTCAGACGAGTACATGCAGACTTCACGGCAGATATTAAGAAAAACACCTACGAAAAGAAATCGGCAGAACACGCTAGCTAGCATAGACGGCATTGACGAATTAAACTCGTCTGTTTCGATCAGCACTGCCTGCTACTTGTTCTGTGCCCAACAGTTTAATATTAGGGAGGCTTTGGTAGTGCAGCAAGCAAGGAACCTCCTCCCAATTTCACGACACGATAAAATTCTGGTAGTGCATGCAGCATCTACATTTTGCATTCCCATTCCCATTCCCAGGAGGGATAGATACCAAGTTGGATCAGGGCAGCTTAGCGAAGTGGCCTTATTTCTGGGTCAAAAGGAGGACTTTGGTCGTTGAGATGGCATGGATAAGGCAAGGGTACTGCCAAACCAACAAAACCAAGCTCATTGGATGCTGACTGTAGTGTAGATTGCAGGACGAGAAAGCACGAGCAAGCGACGCTAGCTAGCCAAACAAGCAATCCAGCCGAGTCAGCATTCCTTGTCGTCTCCAATAAGCGTCTTTCACGCGCAACGCAATCAACGTTCATGAAATACTAGTTCATTGACAACCGATCGATACACTAGGTTTGCACTAAGTGGCAGGGTACCAAACAGACCGACGATATATTGATTGAGATAGTAATCAACTTTTAGGTAAACATAAGAGGACATTGACATGTGGTACTTTTACAGATACCATTACCACCCAAACGTATTATTACCAGTATAGTAGTGAGCAGTCGAGAAGCTGCTCGACCCAAGAGAACCATATAACCACACTCGAACCGACAAGAGTTATTTCCAAATTTACCACAAAAACTAGCATCGTATTCATATAACTCCACCAGAAGAGCGGCAGAAAACAGGGCAACACGTCATTTCTTCTTGGCTGCAGCCTTGGTCACCTTGGCACCGGTCGGGTCCTTCTTCTCCACGCTCTTTATCACACCAACCGCCACCGTCTGCCTCATGTCACGCACCGCGAACCGACCAAGGGGAGGGTACTCAGAGAAGGTCTCCACCACCATGGGCTTGGTCGGAATCATCTTCACGAACCCAGCATCACCGTTCTTGAGGAACTTGGGCGCATTCTCAAGCTCCTTGCCCGATCGTCTGTCGATCTTGGTCAGAAGCTCCGAGAACTTGACAGCAATGTGAGACGTGTGGCAGTCCAGCACAGGGGCGTAGCCGTTGCCGATCTGACCAGGGTGGTTCATGATGATCACCTGTGCGGTGAAGCTCGCAGCCTCCTTAGCCGGGTCATCCTTCGAGTTGGAAGCGACAAACCCACGCTTGAGATCCTTCACAGCAACGTTCTTGACGTTGAAACCGACATTGTCGCCGGGCAGAGCCTCCTGCAAGGCCTCGTGGTGCATCTCCACGGACTTCACCTCAGTGGTCAGGCCAGTAGGGCCAAAGGTGACAACCATACCAGGCTTGAGGGTACCGGTCTCAACACGGCCCACTGGGACAGTTCCAATACCACCAATCTTGTAAACATCCTGAAGGGGCAGGCGAAGCGGCTTGTCGGAGGGCCTCTTGGGCTCATTGATCTGGTCGAGCGCCTCAAGAAGGGTAGGGCCCTTGTACCAGTCGAGGTTGGTGGACCTCTCAATCATGTTGTCACCCTCAAAGCCAGAGATTGGAACAAAGGGGATCTTGTCGGGGTTGTAGCCCACCTTCTTCAAGTAGGAACCAACTTCCTTTACAATTTCATCATAGCGAGCCTTGGAGTACTTAGGGGTGGTGGCATCCATCTGAACCATAATAACAGAAAATTTTCATTAAAATGCACATATATCAATCATTCCAAACAATTGCAAGTAAAAAAAACAGTATCAGAAACAGAGTGTATCCTTGCGAATTCAAATGACAGAAGCAGCAGCGTAACATACTTCAGGAAAGCACAAGTTAATCATTGCAGCATAATTGGCGAATATAAATATTTACTCCTTAACAAACAAATAGTTCGCTCACGAGAGCAGCAGGTCTCCTTGCAACATAGTTAGCTTAATATGAAAATTTTTAACCGCCTAACAAAACAAATGAATTCACTACCTAGAGCAAATGAAATATTCGGCTCTATCATAGCATGCATATAGCCTGTAAAGGAGTTTGTGGGAAATACAATAGTTAAAAAAGTAGTCGGCTCTACCTAGTTAGGAGCAGAAGCACATCATGAGACACAACACATACAGCAACGGGATTTAACTGTAGCAATTAATAAGCAAGACTCGTACAGCAGACACAAATCACCAATTCTGAAATGTTACCTTGTTGCAGCAGCAGATCATCTGTCTGACACCAAGAGTGAATGCAAGAAGAGCATGCTCACGGGTCTGGCCATCCTTGGAGATACCAGCCTCAAAACCACCAGTGGTGGAGTCAATGATAAGCACAGCACAATCAGCCTGGGAGGTCCCAGTGATCATGTTCTTGATGAAGTCACGGTGCCCAGGAGCATCAATGACAGTGCAGTAGTACTTGGTGGTCTCAAACTTCCACAGGGCAATATCGATGGTGATACCTCTCTCGCGCTCAGCCTTGAGCTTGTCGAGCACCCAGGCATACTTGAACGACCTCTTGTTCATCTCAGCAGCTTCCTTCTCGAACCTCTCAATCACACGCTTGTCAATGCCTCCAAGCTTGTAGATGAGGTGACCAGTGGTCGTCGACTTGCCAGAGTCGACATGGCCAATGACCACAATGTTGATGTGAACCTTCTCCTTACCCATGGCTGCAGGAGCTGTTAACCGACTGCGAAAACACCAGTAGGAGTGGTGGAAAGAGTTTGAACAATTGAACCCTAATTCCAGAGTAACAGTTGTAATAGCACCGGTGGGGGAGAAAACTGGACAATGATCGTTTAGAAGAGATAACGTAGCAGTTACTCCATATTTGGACAAAACAAAACCACATGCTTAGACAATTCAACTGAAGAGAGCACGCAAAACTAAAACGTAATTCGAGACGAGCTACTAACTGATATAAAGGGCATAGGACAATAGACCGATCCATGTGATTGGCAACATAGTAAACCTATATACCAGAGTACCATGTCAAGTAGCCAGGCATGATCTAATCCGATTACACTAGACTAGCAGGCAAGGCAACTACTTGACATGGTAACTCAGGTGGGGAGCAAACATATTCTGTCTGAAGAAGGCACCCAATAGGATTCGAACCTATATCAGAAGGCCCCGCATGGAGGCCTTCAGTCTTTACCATTAGACAATGGGCACATTTCCAGGTTGCAAACACGATTTCTAAAGGAAACACAGCTCGCAGACGATAATTAGTAAACTAATCTCTAGTAATTGGCCTAGCAAGAGAAGACTATTGTTAGCTTTAGCTGCTGCTGCAGGATGATTTAATTTCAATAAGGGTGCCTGCTAGGGTAATAAGCAGTCAAGATTTACGCCAGATCCACTGAGGCCCAAGGTCACAAGAGACAACGCTATCAGTGATAAGCTCAAAGCAAATCAAGCAGCAGAAGCGAAGCGATCGGATAGGTGTTTCTACGCGCGTAATCTATCTACCGCACCCTAAACCCTAAGGCAGGAAAAAGAACTAGTAATCGGATGATACCTGCCGGCTCGAGCAAGGCGGCGGCGGCGGCGGCGGCGGATGAATGGGAGGCTGGGCTCTGTCTCCTGCAGGAAGAAAGGAGAGGAGAGCGTTTATATAGCCCGTGACGGTGGGCTAGGGTTTTCGCTGGCCTCTCGATCCTTGACGGACGGCTGCAATTGGCAGGACGTCTAATCCATCCGATTGTGATCCTGGGGATCTGATGCCTCCTGCTTGCAAAGTTTCGTAGCGCCCACGTTCGCCTCCGCAACTAAGCTTAGCGCTTAAGCCGCAGAGAGGTATGTAATGTACCTACTCTTCTTCATTTTAATACCATTGACATAAAAGATAAATACTACAATTTCTTCGTCTTTTGGAGCTGCTAGCTAGCTAGGTACTAGGAAAAGTTGGCTATTAGGGATTATACGTACCTACATATATGTGTATATGTCTAGCTTGTACATGATCTATATATAGGTGTATATGTGATAACTCTCAAATCTACTTAACCAAAATCATGCCACTAAAAAGCAATTAATATATTGAAGTGGGATTCAAACTTTAATACAACACAAGAATTAAAATGACATAAATTTACAATGCTACCAGCCCAATATACAGAAATTTCAATCACATGAACTGTAAACGAATAAAATTCTAAAGTAAGCATTTCAAATTACAACTCCATCCATTTACAAGAACAAAATTTTATAAAGATAGTACATCAACTAAATCGAACACCTTCAGGTAGGGGTGCAAATAGAGCGGATAATTTCCGACCGACCGAAGGCTCGCAAAGCGAATACGGAAGGAGTAAATGGGTATCCGGCACTATCCGTGTCCGACTCTGACTTCGTGGAAAAAATATGGAATAGGATATAGGATGAGTAATATCCGTCCATATATATTTGTATATCAAATAATATGAGAAAATCTATTGTGACTTTACTTAGAAATAAGATAACATATAGACTGATTGCTATATCTAAATATACGGGAAATATTCGGTGCTATTCTTTTGATATCTTGGTGATTAGTCCCTCCGTGCTCGCTCTGATTGTACCATACTATCCAGTGTCCTATATAGGGGTGCAAAAAAACATATAATTATACATGTTCGGGCCTTCTCCTGGGAGAATAATAACCCTACTCCTGTGTGGCTATATTGATTAATGTGGTTACAATCAAACGAGTGAACGATGTGGAATGCCTTGCGCTGCTTTTGTTGCCTTCCCCTTTTCTCCTTGACGTCAGCCCTTAAATAGCACCCAAAAGGGTGACGGTTGTTCCATACCGAGAGATGCCTTTACGTTTCAAATGAGTAACCGTTGTGGGAGTTATTGTCAACGATGTGTGACCTCTTGGCCGTTAGGTGGTTATCGCTAGAGAAGTTATGCGTAGTTATTTCAGAGAATAAGTACACACGTTAACTGCCTTGTCAAACAAACCCACGATGTGGCAGGCCGTCTAAAACAAGCCAGTTGATGTTGAGCTAGTTGTAGAAGAGTCTATGACCACAGGGTACTCATAGAGTAACTTACGATCATGTTATGCTCGTAAAAAGACTTACGACCAAGGAGTAATCATAGAAGAACTTACGACTAAGAAGTGGTTGTAGAATAGCTTACGACAACCTGGTTAAATTTCTCCTTTACGAATAAGGGGTATACTCAAGGAGTATAATGGCGTAATAATATTATTTATAGATGAATGGAAATTTGAGACTTATTATATCCTCGTCAAGTGCATTTGCAATTTCTAAGCTTCGCAGTAAAACTGGAGTTGTTAGTTGCTATGGCAATATCCATAAGTAACAAAATCTCTAGGGACACGGTCTGCAAAAGCAAAGACTTGCAATGGGAGCTAGAATTGCAAAAAGATGCTGGTATGGGCAAAAAGACCAAAAACACTAACAAGGCTCATGCGCTTGGGTGGGGCAAAAGGCCGGCCGGCCCTTCCTACGGTCGAGTGCCGCTTTGTGCATGCTGATGGCGCCGGCAGTTGGGCCGCTTTCCGTACTGTTTGTTGCATCAGGAATGCAGGCTGCTACAAACATATCCACGCGGGCCGACATAGCACTGGGCTTAATTTGCGCAGGCTCTTTTTTAGATTGTAGAGGCCTTTTGAGCATAATTTGATTTCTGACCAACAAAATCCCAATCGGTTCCTTCTCTGCTTGTTGGATGGCCAAGGAGTATAGTGCTGCTTGTACATTGTTTTCTTTTCATCTTGTCGTTAATTCTCCGGCAGAAGCATGTGCAGCCTATTAGCATCTACATATTTCCTGCTTAATTAGCTCTCGCTGTCTTGCACTTTCGACATACGTTTACAAGATGGATTTGGTTACGACTGAGGCATCAACATGGATCCGGACTGTGCCATCCATGTGAGCGATCGATCGATCGATCGGCCGAGCTTGCTCTGTCAGATGAGTGAGTGATGGACGACGGTACCCCATGGCCATGGGGGGTGTCAACCTCAATCCGCTTCTCAGAGTTAGAAGCATATATACCAGCAACTTGCTTGCAGGTCGGGTGTCAACTCGCCAAGTTCAGTGGAGTCCAGCCTTACGCTTTATGTGTACCAGACTCAAGACTAGTAGCAGGCAATCACAAAACAACTAATTCATACTACTACTACTACTACTACTACTAGTAGACTCTGATATATATATAGGCAGGAGAACACCCGCAAGGAAGCAGGGAAAAAAGTGAAAAAGGCACCCACCCTAGCAATATGATGCGCACCATGATGAACATACAGATTGTTACATACAGATGACGAATATGTCGATCTGACTATATCAAAACTGGCCTTTTGTTATCTTCATGTATAACGAGATAGATATGCACTTCTGAAGCACGAAACCATTTTTTTTATGCCAGATCCAGACGTACAGTTTGCTCCACCAACACAAGTAACCTAGCTACCTGAAAATGCAAGATCGGTCAGTAGTTGGATCCTTGGTGCTGTCACACTCGGATGCTGCTGCTGCAACTGTACGTATTTATTCGAATGGTTGCTGATGCAAAGCTACATGTAAGCAAAAGAAGCAGCGAGCTCATGAGAAATTAAGCAGTTTAGAAAGCAGCGAGCTCAGATAGACAGAATGCCGTGTGGGGATGCACAGTTCATCTGATTGGCAATGGAATTGGGGAATACAACATGCGTGTGTGTGGACTGGGTTGGTGTGAACCATGAACGCGCAAATTAAAACAGTATGCGCATGCAAGACGGCTGCCAATGCCACGCGCCGGAAAACAAGTGATGCTCAAACCTTTTTCTTTCCGTTTCTACACTGATGATATATTAGTCTCTGTATTCTGACCAAACTACGACTCCATGCAACGAGACAGAGAGGCTTAATTAAACAGGTGGCATAGCTTGCTGGATGCTTGCTATTAATTATCCTTAGTTGGCACTGCATCTGCATGCAAACTGTGGATCTTTTCTCATTTAGTCCGGTCACAAGCCAGCCAGTCAATATTGTGTACTATCATCAGGCCGGCCGGTTCCTCTAGATTACAGACCAGTTCTGTTTCTGCGTAATCAGTTAGTTTACTGTAAATAAGAAGGATTCGAGTCAATACAACTTCATAATTCGTGGCAATTAATTGAAGTGCACGTCTTACTAGTACTGAACTCCTTGCATATTTTGCTCAGTCTATGCATGGCTGTTGGTAAGACGACAGCTTTTGGCTCTGTTTATTTTAACTTGAGTTTATAGTTTCTGACTTATTTTTTACTATTCCTAAATTTCAACTTTTTTTTTGTGTTTTAGCTTTTTTGAGTTTTTTCTGGTTTTTTCCCACATTCGTTTGCGTTGTTTATGATAGGTTAATCTGTTTTTTTTCTATTTTTATTTTTTTAAAATTCAATTACACCAAATAAATCACCATTAGTTACAGTATAATTTTAGACAGTCATAGTATAATGTTAACTATAAATCAGCTTATTTTAGCCCAATCGAACGGCACCATAGGCTTATGCTATCAAAATATCTTAAACGAATTATTGCAGTTGGCACAGAACGATTCATGATTGTGCTGCTGACTATCGATTGACAACGTCCCAACACGGCGAAAGAGAGAATTAAAATTGATTAAGGAACAAAATTCTGATGCCGAAGGATCTATACCTATATATTGGCACTGCAACGGTGCATTACATCATCTTTCGTCAGATTTTCCACAAGTGAGAAAGCACTAGCTAAAATTGCATGGAAATTATTGGATTCCAAACGCGTTTACAAAAAAGCTATCTGCCAGCTGAAAGTGCAAGATTTCCGTGAGCTGACTATCCTAGCTCGCTTGCTAATGCTAGCTAGCAAGATTTCTTTAGCAGAGCAGAGGATCGTTGGGTGCCTGTTGGAAATTAGGGAGCCTAACACGCCCATAAGTCCAGATAAAAACAAAAGGAGCTGTTGCTGCTGCTGCTGCTGCTGCTGCTTTGAACAACCGGCAACTATTATATATACAGCGTTCTTTATTTCCTTTGCGGTTAGAGGACAATCAGAACACTGAGCAAGCCAATGCATGCTTGCAAAATTTTCAGCATCACTTGTTGTTCGTTCCTAAAAAAACATAAATTATTTTGAAGCAGTTAGAGGGAAAAAAAATTTTAGAAGCTTAGGATAGATACAAATGAGATGTGGTTTTTCCCAGTGTAAGACCGGATAGGCAATATAGGAGGATGAATGGTGACTTAAAATTTTCCTCCAAGTATTCATTAATCCTTTATTCCAATAACTACAAAACTATAAAGATTATGATAGGAATTCTACTTGAAAACCAGATAATCACAGAGCTGAGCGCGACCTGATCAAAAATCAACACAGTCGGATTTCGACTACGATTGAAAATCAACATGGTAAGAATTTGACTACTAGTCGGAAATTAATCGTTGTCGAAATTTGACTACCAGTAGAAAATCAACATGGTCGAAATTCGATTCTAGTGGTCGATGACCAGAAAGCGGTCGAAAACCAACGTGGTCAAAAACCAGTGTAGTCGAAATTCGACTCAAGTGGTCAACAACCAAAGAGTGGTCGAAACCAACGTGGTCTAAGCCAACATAGTCGAAGGTCAATGTGGTCGAAATTCAACTCGAATGGTCAACGACCAGAGAGTGGTCGAAAACCAATGTGGTCAAAAAGAAGCAATATGGCCGAAAACTTGAACGTGGTCGAAAACTCAGAGGAACAGAGAAGAGCAGTCTGCTTTCAGTACAGTTTTTAAACAAAAAATGATCGAACTTTTTATTCGTAGATCGAAATAATATGAAATTTTGTAGGGATCTTCTCTAGATTATTGTGAACCTAGTCCAATAAACGATCATGAAAATTATGACCAAAGTTGAGATTTTTCAGTTTGTTGGAAGGTTCCACCAAAACCGAGTCAAAATCAAAAGCTGTGAATATAACTTACTCGTGGGTGGATGATGATTAAGATGGGTCTAGATATATTTTCACATGTCACAGCAAGTTAGAACGTCAAACAAATCAACTCAAATACTCTCGAATCAAGAAATCACACTTTTGTCCTAAATCAAGTAAAACCGAGCTTTCTCGATAAACTTACTATCAAAGTGTCTAGATAGGTAGAGATAGATTTCCAGAGGTAATCTCCATCTCTTACACATCCTTGTCATAATAAGATCAAGAAAAAGAAAGATGAGAGAACAAACCAACCAAAGAGCAAATCAATCAAAACAGGATAGATCCATAGAGATACACAAAGATTTATGTAGCTTACTTGAGATGAAAATTTTACAGCCACTCCACGTTGAAAGATGAAGAGCACATCAAGTGCTCCACTCTCAAACCCTAAACCTAAACAAGAGAACACAAGAGAGAGTGGTCGGATGATTAACCTCACATGTCTTCATTCCAACCCCTTTTATAGGTTGGCAACCAACTATCTACACCCCTTAATAGATCCTATCCACTATTACAATTAGGAAAACCCGTTAGCTCCACACACGGGTTTTACTCTCACAAATTCATTTATGCACGCTTTTCAAATCGCATTAGTGTGCATCCACTAAATCATTAGCCTTGATTCGCCTTGATCAAATTAGCTCTACCTTGACCTAAATCGCTCTCCAATGCATCGTCCATGCGGCGCGGTCTTGATCCAAGATGGTTTCGGTATTTTGGTCAAACTACCAAAATACCCTTTCTTGACCCGGTCAACACCAACCACTGCAAGCAATCACCATGCTTACCACGTATAGGTGCATCATTAGCTCGTCACGCGTCGCCAAGTCTCTCATGTCCCGGTTTCATCAAACCATGTCTCACTTGGCCTGTGCAAGCTAAATGGCACCTTCCCGCCGTTCGAACTCGCTTTCAACATTTCTCGCCTTTCTCGCGCCATGCTTGAGCTCAATGTCTCACCCGACATCCTCGACCATTCTGGGTCTCAACTCCTCCATGAGCCTATTCCCGAGCCTCGCATTGACCACGGTTGACTCCAAGCGACGATGCACATCTAAGACAAAAAAAAATCATTTCTAAGCACAAGTTCTGCACAACTTGACCTACATTACTGGGGATATAACGGTGTTTTTATTTTTTTTCTTGTTTTCTTTAGTTTTTAATTGAATGACTCGAAAAAAACTAAAAACCGCTACAGTGCAATTTCAGCCAACAGCCAGAAATCGGTTGGAGTGGCCCCTTAAGGTTTTCGCTTGGCTGCAACTGATGGACAGATTAAATACTGAAGATATACTGCATGGAAGGCATTATAATTTTGAAGGTACTGAATTATGTGTTCTATGTCAACATAGAGAGGAGGAAACATTCTAAATCATTCATTCTTTGACTGCCAATTTAGTCAAGCGGGTTGGAATATCATTGGAATTAATTGAGATAATTCGACAGATGTTAATCTTAAAGTGAAAAGAACCGGATTAACTTTCAATTCTACATTTTATATAGAAATCTTTATCATTGCAACCTGGCATATTTGGAAACAAAAGAATGGCAAGGTGTTCGATGATATTACTCCAAATATTGCTAGCTGGAAAAGTCTTTTCAAGAGTGAGCTTGTGCTGCATGTTCTGCACCGCGTTACGCAAGATGATAGGTAACCTAGAAACAAGTCATTGATGTAATTTGCCCCTAGAGGGATGTAACATATTTTTATTTTATTTTTCCTCTTTGCTGTTGTGCATAAACCTTTTTCTCTCATATGTATTATTATATAGAGTAGGGCCTCTGTTCCTCGTGAAAAAAGGGTACTTGGGGGGTGCCTACGCTTAATTTGACTGTGGCGTCACTATTCATCACTGTGGATGCCATTGAACTGATGGGAGTACCATGTATGTATGTACCCGTAGTATTGGAGAGATTACAGTTAATTAAGATGGTGAGAGGTGAGGTGGGAACACTTGCATAGAAAGATCGATCGATGTCGCACAACAGCAGAGCAGCTGCAGTTAATTGGAGAGAGGCGATGTAAGTGACAGTCGTCGAATCGAAATCCAATCCAATGATCGAGGAGACAGCAAGTCTAATATTCTTGCTTGCATCTGACATCTACGCTCTTGATCAAGCTCTGCATTGACTGACGATGCAGTCGGTCTGCTGCATGAATTCAGGTCAGGTCGAAACAGCTAGCTAGGTAGCGACGGATCGATGCATGGATGGAATGAGAGAGACGTTTTCCTGTGCATGTTGGCAGATTGCACCGACTGTTTTGGAACTATGCGTCTCCGTCGATCTCTCTATTCAATTATCATTCATTTTGGTTTCCAATTGCATGCATGTTGTGAACACGAGAAAAAAAAGAACAAGTATAAGTGTTGTGACGTTATTTATGGACGACGAGGCACGCATGCATTCAGCTAGCTAGCTACTCGGCCTGCAAATCGTATGTATGGATGCGCGCGGCCGGAGACTCTCCTAGCTTCTAGCTGCAATTCTGCTGTGCTGCTTGTGGTTTTTGCTGTTCACATCACAGATTTAGTGTTAGCTGTAATTCACAGCACAGTACAGTACAGTTAGCAACTAGCTAGCTAGTATATATAGGAGGAGGAGGAGGAGGAGGAGGAGGAGGAGCACGCTGCATGCTGATCAGCCACTTGCTAGTCTCCCGTCCCGGCCATGCATTTGATCATTAGCTAGCTAGGCTCATATCATATCGGAGAATATATAATCATATCGATTCATACAGCAGCATATGGAGTACTCGGCGAGCGACACCACCTGCAGCACGCCTTCCGGCCTGCAGTCGCCGCCGCCTTCGCTGTTCACAAACTCCTACACGTCCCCCTCCCCTCAGGCTCAGGCCATGCCGATACCGGCAGTGTTAATGGTGCTGAGCCCGTGCGCGGCGTGCAAGATCCTGCGGCGGCGGTGCGCGGACGGGTGCGTGCTGGCGCCCTACTTCCCGCCGACGGAGCCGGGCAAGTTCTCGACGGCGCACCGCGTGTTCGGCGCGAGCAACATCATCAAGCTCCTGCAGGAGCTGCCCGAGGCGTCTCGCGCCGACGCGGTGAGCAGCATGGTGTACGAGGCGGAGGCGCGGGTGCGTGACCCGGTGTACGGCTGCGCGGGGGCGGTGTGCCGGCTGCAGAAGCAGGTGAACGAGCTCAAGGTGCAGCTGGCGCGCGCCCAGGCCGAGCTGCTCAACGTGCAGGCCCACTACGCCAACCTCGTCCAGCTTCGGGCTGATCACGACGTCCTCCTGCTGCAGGCGCTCTACGGCGGCCATGCCTCCGGGTCAGCTTTGGCGCCGGCGCTGTGGCCGGAGCCGGAGACAGGCGCCCAGCAGCTCTGGTCTTGATTTCATTTGCGCCCGCCTTGCCTTATATTCATTGCTCGCCTATTCGCGCCCGCCGGCCGCCGGGGATGCATCAAGTACCAGCTAGCTATATATGAGCCTGCTACCTACTAGCTAGTGCTTGTAGCATGCAGGAAGCATATATTTATATTCCACCGTGTCAGAACTACGGACGTAACGCATCATATATATCGAATTAAGTATATCTCGATATTAATTATAAATAATAGTTGTCTATGCTATTGTACATGCCATCACATGAACAAGGTATGAACGTAACCGCCGGCATTCGCAGGTTCACTATTGGAAGTAGTATATGCTTCTCACAAGAAGTAGCATAATACCAGGTTCAGCTGCAATGTAGTATATACTAAAAAGAAGAGCAATGTAGTATACACTAAAAAGAAGTATATATCGAAATAGGAGACTAAGCGCCTGTTTGGTTCATGACCAGAAGTTGCCTAGCCACAAGTTAGGTGTGCCACAGTTTTTAGGTAGCTGTTTGGTTCACTGATGTAACTGTGGCATGCCACACTTTCTTAGCACCCGGCCCCACACGTCATAGACTCAGTTTCTTGCCAAACTTTGCCACAAGTGTGGCTTCGATTTTGTTAGCCACACTTTCTGTGGCAGCCACATATTGTCTAAGCTTAGGCATGGCAAGATTAGGCACCAACCAAACAGGCCCTAAATAAAGAAGTAGAAAAAAGATATACGTAGTCAGGAGTATGGAGACTAAATAGAGTATATCGAAAAAAGACACACTTAGTCGGGAGTAACTGAAAAAGGAGACTGAATGAAGGAATATACATTGCTACAAAAATAAGTTATACTAGACGTCTCATCACAGACGGTTTATAGGAAACTGTATGTATTATAATTATCACAGATGGTTTTACAAGCGTGACTGTTTATGTTACAATCGATAGTTAGAACTATCTATAATACACAATTATCATAGACAGTTCTTATTAATAACCATCTGTGAACTATCACAGACAGTTATTAACAAGAACCATTTATGGTAATTACAAACGTCACAGACACTACTACAAAAGAGGCTATATTGGACGGCTACATCACAGACGGTTCCTATGAACCGTCTGTGCTGCAATTATCACAGACGGTTCATACTAACAACTGTCTATGAAAATACCACAGACAATTATTAGTATAAACTGTTTGTGATAATGCAAGATATCACAGACAGTTTGTATTAATAATCGGTCATGTCGCCTACGAAGTTTTGAAGACAGAGATAGCATGCTACATCCGCCACTAGAAAAACTTTGATTATTTAGTTTTCTAATTTTTTTAATCTTTGTAAGAAGTGACTGGCCATGCTTTTTGGATATATATAAATACAAAAATAAAAAATGGTTGAATTTGTATTTACTACCTTTTATATATGTAAACGGTCTTGGTATAATGACATGACGATATTACTGACTGGTAAAAAATAATTAAGTAATACATATTTACTCCTAAGGCTAGCTGTTGTGGCTACAGACCAAACAGAGAGAGATGGTAGTGGAAAGTGATGAAGATAAGTGTGATGGCCTCTGGTCCCCCCAAGGCTTACTCATATATATATACACATGAGGAGTGCTTTTACAGCTATACCCTTACATCTGGTTATCCCCCCTGGGGGCAGTTATGTCATTACACATGGCCTATTCTGGGCCTTATAATCTCCTACCAGCTCGCTGGTTTAGGTGGGGCCACCTCACGACGAGGCTTGCGCGCGGCGGCGCCCCCGCTGCGTCTTATTTATACTCCGTAGAGTGCGTGCGGAGCTAGGCTCGACGCTACGTCTTCTTTATAGTCCGGAGACTCGCGCGTGCGGAGTTAGGCTCGACGCTACGTCTTATTTAGAGTCCGTGGACTATTGCGTGCGAGCTAGGCTCGACGCCACGCCTTCTTTATAGTCCGAGACTCGCACGCGAGCTAGGCTCGACGCCACGCCTTATTTAGAGTCCGTGGACTATTGCGTGCGGAGCTAGGCTCGACGCCACGCCTCTTTATAGTCCGAGACTCGCGCGCGCGAGCTAGGCTCGACGCTACATCTTATTTAGAGTCCGTGGACTATTGCGTGCGGAGTTAGGCTCGACGCCACGCCTTATTTAGAGTCCGTGGACTATTGCGCGCGAGCTAGGCTCGACGCCACGCCTTCTTTATAGTCCGGAGACTCGCGCGTGCGAGCTAGGCTCGACGCCACGCCTTATTTAGAGTCCGTGGACTATTGCGCGCGAGCTAGGCTCGACGCCACGCCTTCTTTATAGTCCGAGACTCGCGGCGTGCGAGCTAGGCTCGACGCCACGCCTTATTTAGAGTCCGTGGACTATTGCGCGCGAGCTAGGCTCGACGCCACGCTTCTTTATAGTCCGAGACTCGCGGCGTGCGAGCTAGGCTCGGCGCCACGTCTTATTTAGAGTCCGTGGACTATTGCGCGCGGAGCTAGGCTCGACGCCACGTCTTCTTTATAGTCCGAGACTCGCGCGCGGAGCTAGGCTCGACGCCACGCCTTATTTAGAGTCCGTGGACTATTGCGCGCGAGCTAGGCTCGACGCCACGTCTTCTTTATAGTCCGAGACTCGCGCGTGCGAGCTAGGCTCGACGCCACGCCTTATTTAGAGTCCATGGACTATTGCGCAGCTAGGCTCGACGCCACGCCTTCTTTATAGTCCGAGACTCGCGGCGTTAGGCTCGACGCCACGCCTTATTTAGAGTCCGTGGACTATTGCGCGTGCGAGCTAGGCTCGACGCCACGCCTTCTTTATAGTTCGGAGACTCGCGTGCGCGAGCTAGGCTCGACGCCACGCCTTATTTAGAGTCCGTGGATTATTGCGCGCGAGCTAGGCTCGACGCCACGCCTTCTTTATAGTCCGGAGACTTGCGCGCGCGGCGTCCCGGTGCGGATTTTGTTTATACTCGCCCCGCCACCTTGGCGACGGCGAGTGCACACGCTAACGTCGTCTTTGGTTTATACTCGGTCCGCCTCCTCGGCGACGGCGAGTGCACACGCGAACGTCGTCTTTGGTTTATACTCGCCCCGCCTCCCGGTGACGGCGAGTGCACACGCGAACGCGCGTCTTTGGTTTATGCGGCGGAGCGCGCGCGCCGGCGGCTTCGCGCGCCGCCGCCCAAATTTGCATGATGAAGAAAGATTAGCGGCAAACGGCGATCTTCATTACATCCCCATTTGCGCGCAAGCAATTACAAGGAGTGGGTGTACTAACCGCTTGCCCTTGGTGAGGCCGAAGCCTCTGGTCACTGGACCTTCGCGTTGTGACTCCGGCTCTAGGAGCGCCGTTGGGCTTCGCGTCGCGGGCACCTGGTACCAGGCTCGATGCGCCGGGCCATGTCTTGGTCACCGCGGACGGTGATGATGGCCCGGGGACCTGGGATCTTCATGCATAAATAGCCGTGATGTGGTACTGCGCCAAAGGAGTTGAGGATGGGGCGCCCCAGTATGACATTGTAAGGATACGGGAGGTCGACCACGTCGAAGGTGGCATCTTCGGTTCGCACATTGTCATCTCGGCCGAAGGAGACTTGAAGGCCGATGGCCTCCCAGCGCCGCAGGGGCTGTCCCCCGAAGCCCTGCAGTGGGATTCCCGAGGGCCCCAGGCGGCTTCGAGGGATCCCCATTTGGTCGAAGGCCGCCGCAAACAATACGTTCGCGGAACTACCCCCGTCCACCAAGGCGCGCCCCACATCGCATCCCGCGATGGTGACCCGGATGACCAGGGGGTCCTGATGAGGGAAGTCCACACCTTGGGCATCATCAGGTGTGAATGTAACCTCGTGCCGCGCCCATTCCGGCGGTGATTGCGCTGGGTATGCCGCCACGTGATGTGGTCTTCGCGCGTAGGCCTTCTGCTGCCGCGCCGAGGCGAATTCCAGTGCAGAGTCGCCGGATATGACATTAATGACCCTGCGGTAGGTTGCGCCCGGGCGCAACGGCGGAGGCCCTCCCGAGGCCGCCAGACGTGAGCTTGGATCCGCAAGGTGCCTTCCCGAGGTTGCATTCCTCGCGCTGTACTCTACATCCCCGTGCCTGCACTCGCATGGGGCCTCGTATGGAATCGGGCGGGCCACCGCAGCGGGCGCGCCTCCGGTTCTGTCCTAGCGACGCTGTCGCGGAGCGCCGCGATGGAGGTGCAGTTACGGGTATCGTGACTGCCGCGGCCGTGGACTAAGTGTTGGAAATATGCCCTAGAGGCAATCATAGAGATGATGATATTTCGTTGTATCCATGATTTAATAAATGTTCCTTGAATATTGCCTTTTTGTTGATTAACAAGTATGTGACTTGTTTGTGAAACTCTTTACTTATATGGTTATTCTAAAGTTGTCCCTAGTCGGAGTTCATGTGAGGACACACGTGAATAATGGATTAGCAAATGCTAAAGTTGATGACCATGTTTCACAGGTCATAGACATGGAGATGTCAAACCAATAATGTGGACACATGTTTAGAACATGGGGTTGGACCGACCCAACATGAGACATAACAATTATACTTATGGTTCTCTCTCTACACAATGTGTACGCCTTGTCCTTAGACATGAGATTGTCGCATGTACTTGAGATGTGAATCGACCTACTTAGGGGCTATCAAACGCTACTCCGTAACTGGATAGTTATAAAGGTAGTTTTTGGGTTTGTCATGAAGCATGTTACGAGGCATGGTCACCGAGATGGGATTTGCCCTCTCTATCCGAGAGAGATATCTCTCGGCCCTCGAGTGATCGGATCCGTAAATGCATGGCCATGCTACTTAAGGTTAAGAGTTAACCTAGTAAGGGATTCCGATCACAGATCGAGAAAGAGTGGTCGCCTTGGAGCTCACCAAATATCGTGAGGCAAAGGGATTGGCATGTACATAAAGTTGTGATGGTTCGTCCGATATGATCTTTGTGTATGTTTAGAGTTGGCACGCCTTGCTAGAGGCCATCGCCAACTATTGACCAAGTATGTGTACTGTCATGTCTAAACATACGTGAACCTATAGGGTCACACACTTAAGGGTCAAGCCTAATTCGATTGGATCCGGTTGGATCGGGTATTGAGTCCTAATGGGCCTCCATTCGCCAAGCCCATTATAAGGACGCCTATAAAAGGAGGGCAAGGGTGCACAGGTTAAGGAAGAGAATTTCGTGACCTCTCAAACCCCGCCGCCACCCTCCCACGCCTCGGCGCCGCGCGATCTAGTAATCCGGCGCGCCGCTTCCTCCCGCACGTGTGGATACTTTTGGCGGCGCAGATCCGTAGCGCTTGGACGAACCGCAAGAGAGAAGTTGCACGTTGGACGCCACGACGAGGACGCAGGAAGTAGTACGACTACTCGCCCCGACGTACGCATCGACGAGTACGACTACCGCCCCGACGTGCCGCATCAATTCCGCACTGCGCCTAGTGGTAATTCCGTGATCTATAAATCGCAGTGATCTTGGTTTACGGTAGAATTTTTATTAATTTGCGCTTAGCGTAGCCAACCCGTAGTCCTTCACTAAGCACCACACCCCGATGCCGGTCGTCGAGTCTCTCGACCTTATCGCCGCCCCCTCGCCACGGCGCGCGCCTGCCGCCTCGTCCTCGCCGACCCGCCGATGTCGAGGACGCACCTCCGACCTTTGCCGCCGCGCTGCATGATCCGACGACATCTTGTCCTCGCGCGCGCGCCCTCGACGACTCGCCACGCTTTCTTCGCCGCCGGATCTTGATTCCGACCGTTAGTGCGGCTTCGCGCGCCTTCCTCCGCCCGGCATATTCTTCCATCTTGTCAAGAGCCGCCACCGCCTTGACGGCTCGACGATTGTACTCACCATCGGCCCGACGAAGGCCCGTATGGCTGCGCTGGACGATGGTGGTCTCGTTGACGCCCTTCACTTGACATCGAATCTTGGCAAAGCGCTTGAAGTAGTCCCGAGCTTCTCGAGGGTTTTTGCTTCACGGCAAAGAGTTGGTCCGCATCGACCCGGCCGACGTAGTTTCCTTGGAAGTTGTTGTGGAGGCGACGCGAGCCGCCCCACGCGCACATGGAGCCCGCCATGGTAAAACCAAGAGAGCGCCACTCCTTGTAGCGCGAGGGGGAGTCCTTTGCCTCGTGGTGTCATCTCCGCCGCGCTTCAATCGCGGTTCAGATACGCGCACGAACTCACGGGGTCCGTGTCGCTTTAAACGAGTCGATGGCGCTTAGGGAACTTGAAGTCTTCGCCATGCCGCTGCTGCAGCCCCGCCGAGAGCGGGACTCGGATCCACGCGCCGCAGCCGCACGCGGCCGACGGGGCTTCGCGATCGCCCGCTTCTTCCGCTGCGGGCTCGGACGCGGCGATGCTTTGGCGCAATGGGCCGACTCGAGCCTCTTGTATATCTCTCGACGGCCCGCGAAGGTCCCCAGCCCCGCCGAACGCGTTGAGAGCCGCCGCCAGGCGCTTCCATCCCCGGTGCGGGCGGGTCGCTGGTGCTTCCGACGGCGGGTCGCGCGGGGACGACCGCATCGCGGGTCCCGAGCCGCCGGTCGCTCCGTCGTGGCTACCTCGACCGCCCGGTCCGCACCGCCGCGAGGGTTGCGATGGGAGCGGCGAGGTCGGCCGTGGTCGCGCGGCGGGGGTCGGCCGCCGCCGCACCGTGTCGACGCCTTCGACCGCCGGTCCGCTCTCGCAACGCCGGTGGCGGGTTGGTCGCCGCCGCGGTGATTTCGGTTGGTCGCCACCGCGCGAACGCCGACGCCTCCGCCACCGCGCGCTGCCTTCGCCACCGCGCGTCGCCACGCCGATGCCGGCTCGTACCCATACGACGCCCGCCCGCCGCTTTCTTTCCTTCGCGCGGCGAGGAAGCTTTTTCTGCTATCTTTTCTTCGGTCTTCAGGCTTGTCTTCGTCCTCCCCACGGACGGCGCCAACTGTTGTGGCTACAGACCAAACAGAAAGAGATGGTAGTGGAAAGTGATGAAGATAAGTGTAATGGCCTCTGGGTCCTCCCCAAGGCTTACTCATATATATATACACATGAGGAGTGCTTTTACAGCTATACCCTTACATCTGGTTCTCCCCCTGGGGGCAGTTATGTCATTACACATGGCCTATTCTGGCCTTATAATCTCCTACCAGTGCGCTGGTTTAGGTGGGGCCACCCTATGACACCTCCGTTACGATGTACGGCCTTCCCACTTGATTTCAGCTTGCCAACGGTTTCACTGGCGCCACTCGAGGACGAGATCCCTGTGCTTGAACCCCGCGGCATATAGAGCGGTCCCGAGCACGCATTGTCCGCGCGCGCATTTCTCGACGTGGTGGTGCGCGCGCGTATCCCGCCGAGGAGGTCCAGGACACACGGCGCTCCTCTTCGGTGCTTGGACGAGGACCCTTCGTGAGCCGCCTTAATTTCCTCGGTGTCACCGCTTCGCGCAAGAGGAGCTTGAACGGCGTGAATCCCGCTGGGCGCGTATCACAGCGGCGACCATAGAACGCCGTGGAAGCTCATTCGCCACTTGCCCTTCGCAATCCAACCAGCGCTTTTGATGGCGGCAGATGGCGCCATCCGCCTGCTCGACCGCCTCGTTGGATCGGGCATGCCCTACCGAGGCGACCGGAGGGTGATGCCCATGCCGCCACAATAATGTTTGAAGAGGGCGACGCCGAATCGCAGCCATTGTCGATCGTGAGCTCCCGAGGTACCCCGGCGACATATGATGTTTTGCCATAGGAAGCTCCAGATGGGCGCAGGTTACTTTGGCCGAGCGATCGCTTCCGCCACCGGAGAAATATTCCAGCCGCGACTACCACGAACCGGAGGTCCCCGGAGCTCGGGCAAGTGGTCCTACTATATCGAGACCCAGCCACGCCAAAGGCCACACCGGGATTGGGTTGAGGCTTGTTGGGGCTCGCGGATGATGCGCGCCATCCATTGGCACCCTTGGCACCGACGAACGAGGTCTCGGCGCGGTGACGCGATCGGCCAAGAGAAGCCTTGTCCAACGCCTTGCCGACTAAGGACCTCGGCGCCAGTGGGATCCGTGATACGCCGCATGGATTTTCGCCAAGAGTTCCTTTCCTTCCTCGCCGAGAGGCGCAGCAGAGCGCGCGCAAACCCCTTCTTGTAGAGTGTCCTTCAAACACTGGAAGGACCGTGCGCGCGTCTCGCAATCGCCGCAGCCTCGGCAGATCCTCCGGCCGGCGAGGCCTTGTAAGAATTTGAAAATGGGCTCCCGCCAATCTCCCGACCGATCAATGCGGTGGACAAGTGCCGCGTCCGGTTGTCTGCGCGATGGCCGCTTTGCTAACACTCAGAATGCCCCCTCGTGGGGCGCTTCTCGGCCCGCCGCCTTAGCGAGGGCGTCTCGCTGCTCATTCTCCGCCCGGGATGGCCTTGACGGTGACACCCAAAAGTGCCTTTCCTCGCCCGCATCGCGCGCAGGTACTTGGCCAACTCTGTGGTCCTTGGCTTGATATGACTTGTCCACGTGGCGGCCACCAAGCGCGAAGCCGGTGCGACCAACACCGTCTCGCGCCGGCCGCCTTGAGCTTCGCCAGCCAAAGAGTAGCGCCTCGTATTCGGCCGTGTTGTTGGTGGCGGAAGGCAAGGCGCGCGAGTACAAAGAACGCCGCCCTCGGGCGTGACGATCACCGCCTACGCCGCGCCGGCGACGCCGTAAGCCCTGTCCGATTGTAGCGCCCGAGACGGGTCATCGTGCGTCCGGCGGGTTGGGCGGCGGGTCCATTCGGCGAGAAATCCGCCAGACTTGGGATTTGATTGCCGTCGCGGCATACGTCAAGGAGAAGGGAGCGAGCTCGGCGCCCATTTACCGATACGCCCGTGGACTCCTTGTTGTGTAGCATCTCTCGCCGGGGGAATGAGGAAGGCACCGTGATCGGGTGAGCTAGAAAATAATGCCGAAGCTTCCGGAGGCCATGACCAGCCACGTGGCGAGCTTCTCAAGCTCCGTGTATCTTGTCTTGGCGCCTTGAAGGGCTTCGAGACAAAGTAGACAAAGCCACAGCATGGCGCCTTCCTCTAAGACGAGGACGGCCTCGACCGCGTAGCCGACGCGCCGATAGAGCAGAGGGGAGCCTCGGTGCCGGGCGACCAGAGTGGGAGGCTTGCCAGTGCCGCTTGAGCTCGTTGAAGGCCTTCGTGCAGTCTCCGTCCCAACGAAACCCATCGCACCCGCGGAGTGTCTTGAAAAACGGCAGGCCCCTCTCCGCCGCCCTGGATAGGAAGCGACTTAATGCTGCCATGCGGCCCACCAGCCTCTGGACCTCCCTCGTTGTCTTGGGTGGCTCCATACCCAGGATAGCGTCTACTTTGTCGGGGTTCGCCTGGATGCCCCGCCCGGACACGAGGAAACCGAGGAGTTTGCCCGCATGTACCCCGAAGACACATTTGTCGGGGTTGAGCTTGATGCCCGCCTTCCGAAGGTTGTCGAAAGTCTCCTGGAGGTCCCGGCCGTGTAGAGCAAGTTGCCGAGTTTTGACCACCACGTCATCGACATAGGCTTCGACGTTCCTCCCGAGCTGGGCGGCCAGGGCAATGGCAACGAGGTGGGTGAAGGTAGCGCCTGCGTTCTTCAAGCCAAAGGGCATTCTGACGAAGCAGAACGTCCCAAGTGATGTGATGAAACTGGTCTTTTCCTCGTCGTCTTCGCCATGTATACCGGTGGTAGCCGAATAGGCGCCCAGAAACTCATGAGTTCGCACCAGCAGCGGGCGCCAACCACCGATCGATGCGCGCAAGGGTAGTTGTCCCGCACGCCTTGTTGAGTGCCGTGAAGTCGATGCATTACGCGCCAGCCCCGCCCGCCTTTTTGACTAGCACCGGTTAGCGAGCCATTCGATGGTGGACCTCGCGATGACCCCGACGCGAAGAAGTTTCGCCACCTCCGCTTTGGCGCTGCTGCGATCCATCGACATACGAGCCTTTGCTTGACCGGCTTGCGTCGGGCGACCGCCAAACGATGCCGGATTACCGCGCGATCCACGCCTTGATGTCCTCCGGGACCATGCGAAGATGTCCACGTTGTTTTGAAGCACTCGAGCAGCTCCGCTCGACCCACGGTGGGAGCCCTCGCCAACGGAGACAAATCGCCTCTCGCTCGAGCGGCACCTTCTTGACGCCGCCGGCCGAGGCTTGGGCGCCCACCGGGCGGAGGACCCGGACGGGCGCGCGGAGAGGGCATGCACCGGCGATGCGAGACGCGGCCGCCGCCGGCACATCTTGCCGTGTCCTCGTCGCCAAGATGGTGATGACACCTCCGCCCGGAGCTTTACACACAAGAAGGCGTGGTGTGGGATTGCCTCGAAAGAGTTGATGGCGGGTCGCCCCAGTATGGCGTTGTAGGGGTGCGGGATACCTACGACATCAAAGGTGACATGCTCGGTCCGGATGTTACCTTTGTTGCCCTCCTGACGGAAGGTGACAGGAAGGGAAACGTGCCCAGGGCCTGCAGCGGTTGACCCCCGAAGCCTTGAAGTGGAGCTCCCGGCTGCTCCAGCCGGCTTCGGGGGATTGCCATGCGGTCGAGGGCGTCTGCGAATAAGATGTTTGCGGAGCTTCCCCCGTCGACAAGGACGCGCTTGACTTCGCAGCATGCTATGTGGGCCTGGATGACTAGAGGGTCTTGGTGAGGGTACCCACGCCCGGCGCCGCTCAAGTCGGAGGTGATGTTGCGGGCGGCATCCACACCGCGGCGCTCCCGGGGCTTTTGAGGAAGAGCCTCGGTGATGACGTTGACGGTGTGATGCCGCGCGCCATCCGCTGCGGTGGCCCGTATGGGGCTATCCCTGGGTGCCCGGCATGGGCTTCGACGGGGCCGAGGAGGCGAAGACCGAGATCCGGCCGTCACCCTCCGCAGCTCCATCACCGCGATGCATGCCCTTGTGTAATGATCGCCGAGGCGTGTACCTCGCACCACTTGCCATAGCGCAGGCTCCTCGCTCGCGCGGTTGGCCGCCAGAGTCAACCGCCCCGATCCCTGACTCCTCCGTGAGGCGGGTCGGGTCCTGGCGGTGCTCTCGTGGCGAGGACGTGATGGGCCGCTCATGACCGGCCGCCGGCGCGCCGAGGTTTGGGCCTACACCGTGACGAGCCTTCCGCATTCGCCTCACCGCCGGGAGGGCCTCCTGGCTTTCGCCACGCCCGGCCGAGGAGGGGCCACCCGCCCGACCTCGCGGGGCCGCCTCATGGCGAGACCGAGGCGGTGATGTTGCGTCTTCGCGCATCCTCCTCCGCCCGCGCATACTCGCCCATTTTGTCGAAGAGCTTGGCCACCGCCGTAATTGGTCTCCGCGCTGCTGTATTCGCCACCGCCCGGCGAAGGCCCCAGTATGGCTGCATTAACGATCGTGATTTCATTAACATCGTACCGCCTCGAATTTTGGCGGCGCTTGAAGTAGTCCCGAGCGCTCCGAGGGTCCTTGCTTCACACCAAGAGTTGGTCCGCATCGATTCGCCGACATGATATCCTTGAAAGTTGGTACGGCCGGCCGCGGCCGCTCCCACGCATAGATGGAGCCCGCTCTATGGTAAAAACCAAGAGAGCGCCACTCGCAAAGGCGAGGGGAGTCCTTCACCTTCGCGTGTCGTCTCCGCCCGATCGCGCCTCAATCGCGAGTTCCGTGTCGCCTTCACGCCGCACTTGAACTCGCGAGGCATCCGTGTCGCCTTCCACGGGCCGCGGTGATGCGAGGGGGGCCACTTGAAGTCTTTTCCACGCTGCTCGCTGCAGCTCGGCTCGCCGAGTTCGGACTCGGATCCACGTCGCCGCAGCCGCACGCGATCTCGAGCTCGCGAAGCTTCGCGGCTCGAATCGTGCCCTTCGAGCTCAAATAGTAATACATATTAATTTACCGAGCTTACTTTCGAGCTCGAGCTCGACACGTGTATGTTGGCGCTTACTAGAGCCGACTCGAGCCTCTTGTATATCTCACGGCATAATAAATTATTTTAATTGTTACCGAGCTCGAGCCGAGCTCGAGCCTACTCGAGCTTAGGCCGAGCCGAGCTCGACGCGACTTGAGAGCTCGCCGGCCGAGCTCGCTCGAGCGCTTCCATCCTCGTGCGCGCGGGCAAAGGCCGACTCGCGGCAGCTATATCTCCGACGACGGCGGGTCCCAGCCTCCGCCGAACGGCGAGCGACGCTTCCATCATCGCGGGGTCCCGAGCTGCCGGCCGCGGTCCGCTCGGGCTACCTCGACCGCCGCCCGCCCGCCGCCGGCCCGCACCGCCGCGAGGGTTGCGCGGGGAGCGGCGAGGTCGGCCGCGCCGCGTCGGCGGGTCGGTTGTCACCACACCCGCAGTCGACGCCTTGACCGCCGTCCGTCCTCGCAACGCCGGTGGCGGGTTGGTCGTCGCTGCGGCGGACGGGTTGGTCGCCACCGCGCGAACGCCGACGTCTCCGCCACCGCGCCGCCTCGCCACTCGCGTCGCCGCCGCCGATGCCGGCTCGTACCCATACGACGCCCGCCGCCGCTTTCTTTCCTTCGCCGCCGAGGAAGCTTTTTCGGTGCTATCTTTTTCTTCGGTCTTCAGGCTTGTCTTCGTCCTCCCCACGGACGGCGCCAACTGTTGTGGCTACAGACCAAACAGAGAGAGAGATGGTAGTGGAAAGTGATGAAGATAAGTGTGATAGCCTCTGGGTCCTCCCCAAGGCTTACTCATATATATATATACACATGAGGAGTGCTTTTACAGCTATACCCTTACATCTGGTTATCCCCCTGGAGGCAGTTATGTCATTACACATGGCCTATTCTGGGCCTTATAAACTCCTACCAGGCCTGCTGGGTTTAGGTGGGGGCCACCCCTACGACACTAGCCAAAAATAGAATATTTTTAGCTGTACAAGGAACTATGACAGGCGGTTTAGTGGAACAAACCGTCTGTGATATGTATCACTAATGGTTTTAAAATACAACCGTCTGTGATATGGTTGCATGCCACAGTCTGTTCTAAAATACAACCATCTATGATATGGTCGCATATCATAGTTTGTTTCTAAAATACAATCGTATATCATAGATAGTTATATTATGGAATCGTCTATGATACTTATCACAAACGGTTTTTAATACTAACCATCTGTGGTATGCACCATTAAGTTTATCACAGACAATTCTACTTTAGAACCGTCTGTGATGTCTTGCCCTATTTATATTCGGATTCTAAAGTTTGCATGCGCCTCCCACTCAAACTATCCCTCCTCCCCCAAGCCCACCACCTCCTCCCCGAGCACAAGTCATCGTCTCCCTGAACCCGACGCCCCTCTGTAAGATCGAGGAGGCCGACTATAAGGAGATGAATAGGCGGCCTTAAAATTTTCTTTTCTGTTAATTTTTTGACTAAATCTAGTATATAATGCATAAGCTTAACTCAATTTGGTTTACCATAAATAAAGCCTAAATCAACTAGGTTCACTTAAGTGCACCAACACCATAAATCCAGGTCAAGATTTACAATCCTAGGATAATAAGTAATCAATTTAATTCTATGGATGTAATTTTCCCTTGTAGAAGCAATAGGAAGTAATAAAGATTTGTCATTTCTTCTTCCAGCGTTATGCGTAGAGCAATCATTCAAAAGTCTAATAATACTCCTTTCCAAACAACAATTTTGCATTTAACAAATTGCAACATGTTGCATTTCAAACAATCTGAGACTATCCAGGCTTTAGATTTACAAATGACAAATTTACACAAGCTAGTACATGGGAGTGCTACTACAACACCTCATTAATCTAATATTACATGATATTATAGTACAATTTCCAAGAACTAAAAAAACCATCAGCTACATCCAGCCATTAATTTGACATAATGACAAATTTTAGCATAATTCTTAGTAGCCTTCACACCAAGTTCTAGCTTCAACACATATTATTAAATGTGACTTGCCCGTTGTGGAGGTGGTCACTGGACTGTAGTGGTATAATTGGGCTGGTCCTAGCACCACGAAGAGTGAGGAACTCGGTGCCTCCATGTGGGATATGGTTTGGGCGAGATCCCCTAGATGTGTCCTTAGCTTGTCCACCACACGAACCTAAATAGCTAGAGGGATTCAAGAAGGGAGTCGTCGCGGAGCTAGTCCCTAGCGACGCCACCGCCTTCTCAAGGATCTAGTCGCTCGTGCCGTCGCACAGAGAGGTGTTTCCTACCACCGCCGCAGAGAGAGAGAGAGAGACGTGTTGCAAGGATTAGGGATTTTTACTAGGATTTGGTGGATCGGAGTGGGTTTGGGGGAGAAGGTGGGATGGAAAGGAGACGAGTGTTGAGTGGGGGGGGGGGGCTTTTTGCAATTATGCCAGCGAGAAGGTGGGCATTTTTTTTGGGACAATGCCAAGCATGGATTTGGGGCGTTGGATGGCCAAAGGATGGCTGAGAGCAATGGAGTGCATAAGCACACCAAGGTGTTTGTGTGCTTAGGATACATTGCTTTTGAACCTACAACCAGTAGTGGGTGCGTGAGACTAATGGAGGTTATCGGCAGGTGGAGGTGCGAGATGGTGGGATGAAAAGGTGCCATCAATAGGGTGGAGGAACTGTAGGGACGGGAGGTCGTTGATGGGTAGCCACTGAGGAGTGGGTGGAGGTGCGACGGTATGGGATTAGGTTCATGAGATGGATTGGTTTGTGGGAAGGGTTTTTCGCAATTATGCTAGCGAGGAGGTGGACTTTTGTTTTGGGAATATGCCATGCATGGATTCAGGGCCTTGGATGGCCATCGGATGGCTGAGAGCTTACAAGTACACAAATGTGGCCGAACGTATAGGATGCGTTGCCCTCGACAAAATCATGGAATTTAATTGACGAGGAGGAAGGAACAGGGAGAGGAAAGTGGAGCCCTAGACCGCCATGTCCGACCACATCGACCTCAACGCCGCCGCCGACCCCCAAACCCTAGCGCCTCCCAAGCGTCGCCGGGGCCGCCCCAGTAAGAACCCGCCCCCCAACGCCCACTCCCACGCGCCCATGCCCCCGCCGCCTCCCCCCGCGCCGCGCCCGCCGGATCCCCCCGCCCACGCTGGCTCTGGGCCTGGGCCGTTCGCCCCCGGCGACATGATCTGGGGCAAGAAGCTCACCCACCCGGCCTGGCCGGGCCAGGTCATCTCCGCCGCCGGCGCCCAGTTCCTCGTCTCCTTCTTCGGCGACAAGGCCTTTTCCTGGTGCGATGCGGCCCAGCTCAGGCCCTACGAGCCCTACTTCCCCGTTGGGGAGCTCTACGACGGTGAGGCCGACGACTTGGACGCCGCCATCGAAGCCTCCCTGGACGAGTTCTCCCGCCGCGTCGAGGCTGCCCTCACCGCCTCCCCCAACTCCGCAAGCCGACCCTTTGTTCCCCGGGATTTAATCAACTCACTCCAGGATTTGGCCGCCGATCGCATGGGCTTCAGCAACCGGGTACAGGCTGCCATTGCAAAGGCGCATCTGAGAGCCTTTGATAAGTTCAGGGGTTTACCCGACCCCCCTGAGTTCACCTTGGAGCTCGGTCTACCCAATGCCGCGGACGCTTTGGCTGCTGCTCCTGCTACCCCCATGGATGGGGGTAGGAAGGGGCTCTTCAGCTGCAACTCAGCAACCCCATCCAGGAGGGGGAGGAAGAGGAAGGAGGAAGTCGAGGACGACTCCGATGAGGACTGGGACCCGCGGAAGAAGGGGGCCTCTGACTCGGATTCTGATGTAGATATGGAGCGCAAGAGGGGCTCCAGGGGCAGGGGCAGTAGCGCACCACGTGGGAGGCCACGCGGGAGGCCTAGGAAAACTGGTGCTGGGAGGGCTGCACAGGTGAAGGATGAGGAGATGGAAGAGATAGTGGAGTACCCATCGCCCGCTGAAATGCTTCTACAGCTTACGTCGGCTGCTGCCAATCCGTTCAAGGGTTATGACTCTGTGCCCCTAATTGTTAGCTTCTTCTCAAAGTACAAGGACTCGGAAGTGCCGAGTGCGTACGATGATAAGGAGCTGTTGGAGACATTGGGCGCCAAGAAGGGTAGGAAAAAGTCGGTAGGAAGCTTGTACCCAGCAACAAAGGCAGAGCATGACAATGATAAAGAACAATCAGAGGTGGGGGATGGCCAGAGGGGCAGGAGGAAGTCTGCTGGGAGCCTGTACTCTGCTAGAAAGGCAGAAGATTCGTATTGGTGCGATATTATCATCAGTGATTTTGATGATGGAGACACATCAAGTGATTACGAAGGCAGCAAAAGGAAGCGGGTGTCTCAGAATAGGAGTGGCAGTAAGAAGATGAAGCAGGAGGTGGCACCTCAAGATGGGGCTTCTACTGATACTCCAGAAGCGAAACTGGCAGATGGTCCGGCAGCTTTGATTTTACATTTTAGTAATGCAGAAGCCATTCCTTCTGTGGATGACATTAATAGCATATTCCGCATACATGGACCAATCGTGGAGGGTGAGACTGAGACCACTATGAAGTCAAAGATCGCAAAAGTAGTTTTTTCTAAGCATTCCGATGCAGAGCGAGCTTATAGCAGTTCCGGAAAATATAATGCGTTTGGTCCAGCACTTCTCAGATATGAACTTAAATACCTGCCATCGTTTCCTCAAGTTCCTTAGATGGTGCAGGGCACTAAGCTGGATGTGTTGTCATTACGAGGTACATATACTCTGAGCATTTTCAGTCATATTTCCTGATTCATTTACTCCTGGTAACTTAGTCCACCCTTTATCGATTCTGCACATTCTGGATTCTGGGAAATGCATCATGAAGACTGGAGCAAGGGAGCATAAGTTCGTGTCACTGACTTAGAGCTAGGAGAGCTCACTGATCAGGTCACATGACTCATTGAGTTGGCCAGCCGGGTGAGCAAATTTTTAGGCTCTCTGGTTACATGCAGTCGGAGGGCTGGTTGTGTACTTGGGATCAGAGGTAGTTTTATTTTAAATTATTAGATGGTAGGTGATCTCCACTGTATGCCTCTCCTTGTTATCTTAGCAACTTGTCCTTTTGCATTGCCTAGATCAATGCACAGCTGTGTATCTTTATGATATGTTATTTTCTTAGCTTGTATTTCCATTTTTGTGTCCTAGTTCTCTTTAATATTCTCGTAGATTGCGGTGCTTCGTAATTCCTATGTTATAGTTGCTATTTCAAGATTGTCATAGAATCTGTGGTCAGGATGCAATGCTGAAAGAATAGTTTAGTTAGCCTGACCATTTATTTCAATCTACTTATGGAATCTTTCATGATCACTGAGCTAGAGCTATACTAGTGTTGTTATTTTCTGTATATCCGATGTGTGCCTATGTTTGTACTCCGTGTGCACACGTATTGCACTTGTGTCCTTTGCATTACAAGAAGCAGTAGTTCGATTAGATAGGTTCTGACCAGGGATTTGAATTAGTCCTCACAAATGTCCGGTATCTTTTCTTTTAGGATTTTTAGAACTTTCTAGATTCCAATGTAGACTTTTGTATTTAATGGTCTTATTGTAATGCAGTTGGCCGTTGGTTTGTGTCGTGTGAACCCACTGTGTGTTTTCCACATGGTCTGCCCCTGTTCTTCAGCAACACCTTCCTGAAATTGACAAAAAAGTTTCCGCTATTTTTTTATATACACATCTAATCAATATCTTTGCATGTTTAGTTTACCTGAATACTGTTGAACCTGGTATCTTTATGACTAAGGTGGCATTATAGCACATTCCGTACAATATGTTTTATAAGCTGTTATGCAACTGGACAAAATTGGTCATAGGTTACGGTTAGCAATTTATCAGTTCTTACTTCAGTTTGCGTGACAATTTACCCATGTTGAGTTTCCCGTAGCCTTTGTCTATTTGCTCCTCAGAGAAGATCATGCTATCATCTGACATCTAGTAGACAGGAAGAAAGGAAGAAACACTTTAGAGAAGGATAATATCATTATTTTGCTGTTTTTCTCCCTTTCTGAAATCTAGTTCCAGTTTCATGACCTGTGCTTTATAAGAAAATCGACATACATAAGGTGTCTAGTTATGATGAGCGTATCTAGTGGTAACACTTTTGCTGCTAGGTTTACCAATTGCGGTTAGTTTTAGCTACTACATACATGCATGCCTTGTGTAAATGAGAAATCTATAGATTATGTTTGCCATTTACCTGTGCTGGTTAGTGTCAAGAAGATTATTTCTCTCAGATGTATATTTTTCCTTTATCTTTGAAATCTATTCTGTTATCGTAGATTCAAAATCACTTCTTTTCTTTCTTGGATCAATTACATGATCGTGACTGCCTACTGTTTTTGTTAGTTGTCACAACCATTTCCGAGAATTTATTCTTTGAATATCCCTCTTAAATAGTTTTCACTCGTAGTATAATATCTATTTTTCATTTTTTAGTATACTATCTATTTCTCATTTTTTTAATACTACAAGGTACTTCTATTTTTCATGGTGATGTGCTACTATGCCCAATTTGATGTCCTCTTTGTTTAGATTGGCTTTGTTTTTGCTTGCCATGCATATTACACGCATCTGCGGTAATTCCAGAAATTTTGTAATTTATTGTGCAGCTCCAGACCTGAACTGTATACAATGGCTGGTCCTTGTTCAGTTACATAATCTGATTTAAGTTGTGAGGGGTTGTGCTTTAATTTGATTAGGCTTTCACCTAGGTATAAGACAACCTTGTTCTTGCACTGTATATCTGGGCATCTATGTTGAATACAACGAGAAATACTCAACATTGCAATGAGTTGTTCTTGTATGATTTTTTTAAAATGATTAAAATTTTGTGGAGGTGCAACGTCAAGTCAGAAGAAACCTGCAAAATTTCCAAGGTAAGCCTTGTCTTTTGGTTATATAGACCTGCGAATGGTTCTAGTGCTAGAACTGGAGCATCAATCAGTTTTCAGTAAGCTACTGGGGAAATGTTAAGGTTGACGCTTGTTAATCTGCGATTGCGAACCTTTTGCCTTCTCTTAAATCAAGTGTTAATTTTGGTGCATTCGTCCTTCGATTTTGGTTGCTTGGCTGGTCAGAGTAGAGACGTGGATAGATAGATAGGTAGTTACATGAAGCAGGTAAAGTTAAATCGACAGCGGCCAATATTGACATTTGACAAAAACTGGTGCCTCCGGTACACTGATAGCACAGTACATTGAACTGATTTAATTACGAGTAACTAGTAAATTGCTGTCTACAGACTTCCTTTGTGCGTGTGTCGATTTCATCCCTCCTCGTTATTACTACTAATTCTCTTCCTGAGCCAACTGTAAGCCAGTAACAATGAATTAATTAAATGGCTAACAGTTGGCAAGAGGAAAAAACAGCTCTCATAACATCCTACTTATTTTGGCTTGAGCTTGTGACTTCTGACTTATCTTTTACTATTTATAAATTTCGTCTTTTTCTATCTTTTCGGTTTTTTGAGCTTTTTTGCCGTTTCTTTTTTCCCATATTTATTTGCATTATACGAGATGGGCTAACATAATTTTTATTTTTGTTTTTAAATTAATTATGCTAAATAATTCACCATCAGCTACAGTACAAAATAAGTCAGCTACAGTAAAAATAAGCCAGGCTTATCCATCTGCACCAAAGATGGTTGTATACTACACAAATTAAGGCACACTTGTAATTTGCAACTTGTATGTTCGTGTGTCTAAAAAAATGTCTTTATTTTTTTGAGAACAAATGTTGGTGCGAAGTTCTAATTTTGGATTTGTTTCCTGTAAATTGGCGAAAATGTTGCTAACATCTATAACTTAAAAGGAGTTGACGGTGGTTTATCTACCACCACATTGGTGTGGATGATGAGGTGCCATACACCACCAAGGATGATGACGAACGAAAGTGTTCACCACATGGTCGATGACCGGGATGTGGAGAATAGGAGGTAGAGTAGACCGCTTAGATAAGGTGTACACCACGAGGTGAAGAAGAACCGCGAAGTCGGTGGGGGTCAAAGGGCGATCTCGAGCGGTGATCCCGCAACGGTGAATCCGATCGCGTCAACCTTACGAATGG
The DNA here is from genome assembly GCA_036346575.1 of Dendrocalamus sinicus. NCBI lineage: Eukaryota > Viridiplantae > Streptophyta > Magnoliopsida > Poales > Poaceae > Dendrocalamus > Dendrocalamus sinicus. The sequence continues at coordinate 27,490,736 of CM070673.1, forward strand.
CCGATCCGGTGGCGGCGACCTTAGAGAAGGTGGATTCGGTGTGTCGACATTGAGGACGCCGGATCCAATGATCGTGAACTAGGTCACCCCGGATCCGGTGCCCTAAGCCGAGGAAGACAGTGGACCCAACGACTGGGGCCACCATCTCTCGACGCACCCCAACCATGCTCACCGCTGCGCCACTACCCATCGCTAGCCGTGGCACCACCACCCACCACTAGGCATCATGTCGCAATCGCCGCTATGCGCCATCGTTAGGGGTGAAAACGGTCGGTTTTTTCCGACCGATCCGATCGAATCCGGTGTAGCAAATTCGTAAACGGTTTGGTATCCGGTTGGATTCGTTTCGGATACATATCCGACCGAATAGGTTCGGTATTCGTTATTCGGATAGTATCCGGATAAAACCGAATCGATCCGACGCCGCCCAACAGCAGACAACCACGGCCGCCACCACGACCGAGCAGCTGGCCGACCGCTTCGCCTCGCCTCCGCTTCCACCTCCCGTCCACGCCCAGATCTCCGCGAAGCTTCGAGAGAGCAGCTCACCCCACCGGCCCACCCCACCTCCACCCGAGGACGGACAGGCATGGCGTCCTTCACCAAGCTCGAGGACTCCCCCATGTTCCGCAAGCAGGTGCCGCCCGAGAGGAGTCCTTGATCCGGTCCCTCGGGGTTGTTGTTTTGGGTTCTCGTGACGAGATCTCGGTCTGCTCTACGTCGTTAGTTGGATTTGGGTCGATTTGGATCGGTGAGGTGGAGGATTTTGAGCTGTGATTGGAGTTTTGGTGGTTCTGATGGCAGAGTTGGGGCGGATTTGGGGATTTGGCTGTGCATCACGCAGCTCGAGGCGCGTAACTCCACGCCGGCGCCGACCGAGGCGCTCACCCTCCTCAACGGCGAATGGATGATGGATCTAGATTTTTATTGTATGAGAGAATCGCAGTCCGATACAAATTTCTGAGGAACTCATTCTTTTAAGGATGAAGCACCCTAGTTTCAGGAGTCGCCTAACTTGATTTGTTGGTCTGTTCTAATAACTGATGTAGCTGTCTTTTGTTTCCTGTACTGTGACCAAAGAAATACAAACATCTGTTGTATTAGTATCATATGAGTCAACATTGACATTCACTTCAGTTATCTGTGGGCTAATTCACCAGGTAAATATTCCATGTTTACAGAATGAACTTGCCATGTGGTCCTTTAGGTTTGCAGATTCTGTTCGTTTAAGTGATGTTCAAACTTGATGTGCAATTTTGGCTGCTTTTTACTGGTTTATTTGTTTGGTATTAGCCTACTAGGACAGCCATGTCTGTTGCTAGTTTGCTACTCTGGCAATTGCAGTAAACTCGTGGATAACCTTTTTGTTGATTATCAAACTGAATTGCTAAACAAGGTTCACTGGAACAGACTGTGAAAAGACTTTTCTTATGCACAAGACTAATAAAAACAAAATATTCGGGTCGTTGTTGCTATCACTTATATGAGAAACTCACATAGCCACATGCTTTCAACATCATCAATAAATTACTTCTGAAGCCAGCCAATTGAGATGCCGAGGAAGTCCATTGAAGTGAAACTTTTATTCATCGTTTTGCTGAACCTTTGTGTTCCTATTATTCCTATAATTAGCTTACAAAGTTTCTTGATGAGTATTGGTTTCACATTTTATATAAAACCAAGAGGCCGTTGTAACTTTGTAAGCTTTTGGAACTAAAGTATAAACTTTTGGAACTATAATCATCCGTATTATCCGCCTATATTATCCGTTTCGAGCGAATCTGTTACATATCCGTCCGATGGTACCGTATTCGAAATTCGAATATTCGAATTCGTATTCAGATCCGGTTTTACCGTATTCGACTCCGAATCCGGAGAAAAAATATGGGTTAGGATACGGTTTAAGCAATATCCATCCGAATCCGATCCGTTTTCACCCCTAGCCACTGTTGGTGGGGAGAGAGAAAGTTGAGAACAAATTGGGGAGAATGAGAGAGGGAGATTAGATGGGTAGATATATAAGTGCAACATACTGAATTGTTTTGCTTTTTGTTTGGGATTAGAAGATGACATTTCACGATGGAATGCAAATATGCATAGCCACTTCACAATCGTTCTACTTGCTTTATTTGCCATTTTACTTGTCATGTCATTATTTATATCTGGGGTGTATTTTAGCTGGATTGGTAGAGATGAGCTCTTATTCGTAGTTTTGCAGAAGAATGCATTTAGACTTGCATTTTAAAAAGGTTGTTATGGATGAGAATTAATTCAACTGCCTATCGAGAGTTTTCTTCACATGTTCCCGTACTGTCGCCCTCTTTTTAATGTTCATTACATGATTTGGGTCACGTTTAATGATATGTATCATATTTTTTAGAACCCGTTGCAATGCACGGGCATCTTACTAGTCTGGATAAAATGTTGCAGCACATAGTTCATTGTTCATGACTTAACAACGCATAGCAACTTCCGGTGTGGCATCAACACAGAAAATTAGTCAAAGAACTGGAATTTGTTTGGTTTTTGAAATGCCCCACATCATTAATTAACCCTAAGTGATGCATTAGGACGTTAAGCAGGATTAATTATACATAACTAATGATATACAACATGGGGGGATTTAAAATTTTTTTATATATCAATATAGATTGAAACCAACTAACGATGAATAAATACGTTAATACCGCAACTCCATTGACGAGGGCGAAGACCAATTGGTATAGACTAGAGTGGGATAAAAATTTGATTGCACGAAAGGTAAAAACTTGCAACTCAATTTATATATATATATATATATATATATATATATATATATATAGAGGACGAGTGTTTCATGCACCTTGGTGCCTAGGCACCCATATCAATCAATACCCGTTGATTTGCTTTGAGATTCGCAATGTTTGATGTGGGTATCTTCATATACCCATAAAAAAGTATATTTGAGATGTCAAACTCTGAAAAAAATTAAATTCAACTTCAGTTTAATTAGTTTGAACTATTTTTATGGTATATACTCACTGTAGTTGCATTGAACTCAAAAGTAGTTCAAACTAGTTTGAACTGAGTTCAAAACTTACTACCATAAATATATCAAGGGTATAAAACATTTCCATACCCAAACTCAAAAAATTATCAATCATACACATGTATCGGATGGTTCTTGATGTGGGTGCCTAGGCACCCAGGTGCCTTATGTAATTTTCCTATATATAGGACGAGTGTTTCATGCACCTTGGTGCCTAGGCACCCATATCAATACCCATTGATTTGCTTTGAGATTCGCAACGTTTGATGTGGGTATCTTCATATACCCATAAAAAAGTATATTTGAGATGTCAAACTCCGAAAAAATTAAATTCAACTTTAGTTTAATTAGTTTGAACTATTTTATGGTATGTACTCACTGTAGTCGCATTGAACTCAAAAGTAGTTCAAACTAGTTTGAACTGAGTTCAAAACTTACTTACCATAAATATATCAAGGGTATAAAACATTTCCATACCCAAACTCAAAACAATTATCAATTATACACGTGTATCGGATGGTTCTTGATGTGGGTGCCTAGGCACCCAGGTGCCTTATGTAATTTTCCTATATATAGGACGAGTGTTTCATGCACCTTGGTGCCTAGGCACCCATATCAATACCCGTTGATTTGCTTTGAGATTCGCAACGTTTGATGTGGGTATCTTCATATACCCATAAAAAAGTATATATATATATATATATAACAGTCCGTAGTACATCAGTCATTAAATTACAATCCGTGTAGGATAAAATCAATAACATCCCTTGATCGACAATTAGAACTTATATCAAGTCTAATAAAAATATTACAATTTGCATTACATAATAGCGACAATACGAATTATAACAAGTATACAATTCCACGTAACCACCAAACAACCATCTCAACAATTAAGCAATTGCAATACAATGGTACTCAGTCAGAAAGTACATGATTTAATTTGCACCAAGATTCATCTCATACATAGATATTACATTCAGAATAATGGAGAATAGAAATTACATTTAGATAAATTACATTATTCGGTACACATCAATATTAAGAGAAAGCCAGATTACATCCTGGTCATTTCATACATTAGAGACTGTCATCGAACCGTCACCACACCGCTATTCCATTTGTGAGCGAACCAGTAATTGTAATACCGAAAAAGACCGAACAAAAGAACGAATAGAAATAAACGAAGGAAAGAAGATAGAAATTGCCGTCAGAATCCTAGAGGTTAAGTTCGGGCAAGGTAATCCGTTCAGCGAGATACCTGACCGTCCGGGGGCCAGTCGGCACCTCTCACAGCTGTAGGATCATCATTCGGCATAAACAAACCTGATATTGATCCCCATACCATAGCAAGCGGCCAAATGCCCAAAACCCAAAAATATCAGTTAGCCGCTACAGTGATGCTACAGTAAGGGACAGCACAACATCGAGAAGGCACCGCATACAGTCACCAGCCAAATAAACCACACATCCAACAGAGAACAGAGAAGAAACATCATAGCAGAGCAAGCCATCACTGTCTCTCGTTCTCATCCCCCAAACCCTCACCATCTGGCCACAGGGCAACCGCCGCCACAAGCAGCCGGCAGTACCAAGCCGAAGGAGGAAAATAGCCAGCGACCAGCCATCAACCGTAGGAGGAGGAGACCACCAGCATGTCAACAAGGCCACAGCCAACTAGGGAAAACCGCAGCCAAACACAAGTCACCATACACCTCAAGCAACCAACCGACCATCAGTGAAGGTAATCCCACACCCAAGAAATTAGGGTTCATGTCAATATTACACCCAGCTTGCCACACATCATAGACCACCGGCAACATAGAGTAGCACCACTAACCACCATGAATCAACACACAGAGTAGACACTGGAGAAAGAAGAGGGAAGTAGAGTAGAGAAAAAGGGGCAAGAACTTACCGGAGATGGAGGCGGCTGTGGGCTACCATCGGTGTAGCCCCACCAAACCGCCGCCGCACACTCCTCGGCATGCGGGCCAGTTCAGCCGGCCAAGACTACACCGGAGTAACCCACCTCCTTGTCTGCATCACATAAGTAAACCTCGAAAAATACAAGCGAAATAGCTAGTAGATTGAAAGCAACCGGGGTAGAGTAGGGGGGCCGAGGCACGGGATCCGGGCCCTAGGCCACGAATTCGACAGCATCAAGCCATGCGCAGCCGTGCAGCGCGGCACACCTAGACCGGCGACGCGAAGGGAAGAGGCCCAGGAGCGGAGGAGGTGCGCGGGGGGGGGGGGACCGGCAGTAGCGGCGTTAGGACCGAGGGCTGGAAGGCCCATGGCGGCGCGAGCCTTGCGGGCGAGTGACGGCGGGACGTAGGGTCGGAGCGGATCCGGAGTGGAGAAGGGAGAGGGAGAGAGAACCCGGAAAAAAGGAGCGAGAGAGAGAGCTGAGGCGCGTCGGCGAGGAAGAAGGAAGGAGGCGGAGGAGCCGAGGCGGCAGTGGGGGAAAAGAAAGAGAAGGGAAAGAAGAAAAAGAAGAAGAGAGAAAAATAAAGGGAAAATATGGGAAATTGGGAATGGGAAAGGCTAGATTTGCTAAAATTAGGAATATTCATCAACATGCAATATAACAATTTTGCAATAGCAGATTTATCAAAGTTAAATAAATTAACTGTAGGTACTTAGGAACCCTGTAAATGAATATTAGTCACACCAACGTAATAAACATCTATTAAAAGCAAACTGCGAATTAATATGACCTTCGGTGGTAGAGTAATACCTTAGACTATTAGGTATGCAAGTAACACCGAGCGGGTTATAAGCGAGGTGGGAAATTAGAAAATCTGCAGGCACATTTAATAGGATTCGTCTAATTACGTAAACCATAGCATCTCTTCGATGCCATGGATTAAGTCATAGAAGCTCAGAATATTTCTCAATTCTTACATCAAATGTAATACCGTCAATAGATTAAAACCGGTACGCAGGTGTATTAAAATTTATGTATCTTCGTTTAAACCATACCAGGGCATATTTAAATACCCAGAAGATGTTGTCACTAGCATTTAAATTATAGAAATCCCCATAGATTGAAATTGTATGCGTATGGATTAAATTGAGGTATTGTAGTCTTAGTCCTTTATGTGGTGAGTTTAAATAACCGGATAATTTAGTTAAATTCATCTAAATAATAGAAGACCACTAATCAGTATTTACAATGATTAGGATGAATGAATTACCATCTGTAGAATAAAAACGTAGCGTATACCGATTTAATTGATGCATCGCTAATTAAATTATTCGGGGTTGTAACTAAATACTTAATTAACCGGAGTAGTGTTAAATCGTATAACTTTCTTAGTAAATATTCTTGGATATTAGAAATGAATTAAATGATGCCTGTAGGCTAGAAATTACACGCATACGAAGTAAATTATCATAATATCAGTTAGAACACTCTATTGCATAGTTAAATGCCCAGTTAAATGTTATTAGTCAATGATAAATGGTAGAAATTCACTAATAAATATTCTGCATTATTAGAATAAATAAATAGTCGTCAGAAGATTTAAAATTGTTGTGACAACTAGAATAACAGGCTCCAATCTAAAATAGTATCCGAGGATAACTTGTACATAGTAATTTAGATGCATGAGTTGTAATAATCCACAGCTAGCTAAAATAAAACTTAGAGATCGTACGGAGATGCTTTAGTATAATTTAATTAATATCTACTTAGGATAATTCCAAGGGTGTAGATAATTAATCACACACGTACTAGTTACGAGAACAAACCGGTATCAAGGGGAAAGAATTTATTTAAGTAATCCTAAAACCTAAAGTGAATTAAGGATGAATAGATGCACATCTAGGAGAAGTTAAACGGATATAATTGCATGCACGAGATCAATTAGGATTAATGTTAGCCAGGAAATGTGCGTGTATATATAATAGTATTACAACGGTAGATGGTCGAAATAAATAGATAAGTGACTGAGTTTAACTTTTAAGTAAATAACCCAACTCCATACCAAGAAAATAACATCAAGTAACGAGTATAAAATACAAGTTACCCAAGACTACCGCGATTGGGTTAAGTTGAGCGAAGTCTTACTTTAGGAGCACAAGCACATCAACACCTTGTATTTCATTACATTTCCATAAATTAAGTCGTAGCCAACGTATGTTAATTACAGACGATGATCCAAGCTACGGGAGTGACTTCACTTGATCCTACTTGAATCCGAGTGTATGGTTAAAGTTCAGGCAAGCATTCCTTTGATCAAGTTTTCAAAGTATATTTCATAAAACAAGTATTTTTATATTAATCTAGTATCACCCTGCATGAAAGAAATAAAAGACATTTAAATCAAGCAATGGATATAAGAGACATGAGAAAACAAATAGAGGGCAACTGATGGAGCAGTTGGCCATCTAAGTAAGTAAGAAGGTGGGCAGAGGTTGCCAGGGCAGGTGACAAGTGGGCAGGTTAGGACCTCTGCATAAGAATAGAATGTAAGGAATCACAAACTTCATCCGTGTGAACAGACCGTACCACACCGTATCAACCAACATTCCGTTTTTCACGGGCAGTCTATACTCTATTGAAGTATTATATTCTCCACATGGGTAAGTATTAATCATAGGAGGAACCCGAGTCTGGACGTGACCAGCAGTGGGGGATCCACAGTCGCAAGAACCCGAGTCTGGACGTGACCAGTAGTGGGGTACGCGAAGGCGATATATTATGCAGTGGGGTGTTGGGAGATGGTTAGAAACCGCCCCAGCCAACAGTTATGTCGCTTTCAGTGGGTCTGTGTGAGGGTGATATACCGCTCCAGGCTGCCGCTTGTGAGTAACTGGGTGGAGATATAATTATTGAGATAGATGTATTAGCACTGTACTCTGGTCTGGGCGCCGCATCAAAGGAATTGCGGAGATCCGGGAGCCAACACGAGCAGAGTGATGATGGGTAAAGTGATACAAGCTTGCACAATGCTATCCAAATCATGAATTCATGCTTGTCTCCGGGAAGGGAGAATTACGGAAACTTATGGGGTTTTTTTGCTGTTCATGCGTATGTTTAGTAGTTTTCTAAATTAATAAATCGGAATTCTTTCAAAACCAACAACCCTTATTTTCTATAAGTTATGGAAAGGAAATTGATGATGAAAAGAGTATTAAGAATGAGCATGAGATTGAAGAGAGGAATTGATATTCCTACCAGTGTAATTGATGAACATTTTGTGCATTTTGCTAATAACGCTTGCTGAGTACTTTTGTACTCACCCTTGCTATAATCCTCCTTTATTAGGATTGACAATTCAGAGAATAGCTATGGATAGAAGGCAGCTACCTGGATGAAATACCGTGGACTCGGTTTACAATGGGTACAAGGTGGACACTCCGTGTGGAGTTGTTTTTTTAATAGGAAGTAGTTAGAATAGTTTTTGTCGAAAGGTGGTAATAATTAAGCCCTTGAGGCGTTGTAATATACTGTAGTCCTGCGTGGCGATATTCTTGTAATATCATATTGTGTCTCACATTATTGTTTTGCTGCAACACTCTGATAAGTTTATTATTTGTTAGAGCGATGTTTTATCGGCTAAAACAAATAATAATCTGTTGACTAGTATTATTACCTCATGGTAATAATGCGGGTCGTCACAATTTTGCAGCTCGTCTCATTCGCGTTGCACATTGGAATCTGCACGAGCACCGCTGGGAACTCCACGGCGCCGGCCTTGACGGCACATGCTTGATCCCCTTGAGCCTGATCCATAGGCAGTCGACGAAAAGGATGAGACGCTCGGCGCTCTGGATTCCAGAGAGAAGACTATGCTAGTCTGGAGATCAGATGATGGTAGAGCAACAATTTATTTAATTCTACTAGGAAAGGGTGGAGCTGGAAGATTCCCTGGATCTCATACCTTGAATGGTTTATGAGTGCGAGGAATAATGGGTTTTCGAGCCAGCATCATAAAACGGGTCACATTATCCGTGTCATCCTACATAAAGAGGTTACTGTTCCAAGAATAAGAGAAGATGATCTCTTCTAACTTCAGAATGAATTTGTTCTACCTGAATGTTTTCTGCAAGAATATCCAATCCATAAAGTTCAGCAGCCAACGAACTAGCAACTGCACCGGTGTCTTGGAGTTTTTGTTCCGCAATAAGCTAGAAAACACATACTACTTTTGTTAGTGACAACAGAATTAACTTGAATCACTTGATGTTCTGAACTACTAAACAAGCAACATTAAGATAACTGGATAGTTTGAATCCAAAATATCATATTTATAGTGAGTGTAACAAGTAAAAAATATACCTTGGCTGCGCCTGCTGTATCATCAACAGCTTCTCTATGTTCAATGGCTAACTTTGTCAGTGTTTGTTAACATTGCTCGAGAGCCTAAAAATTAATTAGCAGAAAGAAAAAGATCCTTAGAAAGGTTCATGTCGACAAGCAAATAAAACAGAGTCAAGAATAAATCCATAGTATGATTGGAGGGCAAGAAACTTACTTGAGGATGGCTCATAGCACTACGCAAATTTTCAATCTTCACACCACGATTTGCTAACAGGCAATGACGAACGGCGAGTCGTACCTCACCAACAATGTGCACCCTATATATGGCGAAGTAGAGGGTCATAGTTTCGATGTACGCAGGAATTCTCTAGTGGCAATCAGCCTGGAGAAGGACGATGGCATCCGTTATATATCTGTTTCTTGATGTCAACCATATCAGTACCGACTCTATCTTAGCATTGCCTCTGTTCCTAAATCGCTGCCAAGAAGATATGGTATGCGCAGAAGAAGAAGAAGAAGAAGAAGAAGAAGAAGAAGAAGAAGAAGAAGAAGAAGAAGAATGAGCGGGGCATTGATTTGTTACTAAAATTTGTTTAAGATTCGTTTTTTGTGGACTTTAGTTTATTTTGTTGCCAAAGTTTGGTCAAATCATAGGCCAAGTATTCCATGAATCATCATGAATAAACAACAAACTGAACTTAGCACTTGTGGCAGAACATACGGCGATGATCCAAATCTTCCTTTTGACACACCCTAAATCAAGGAACTAGATAACAAAGAGGGGATTCATAGGCCCCTGCATGGATGTAACCAATCGGAACACACAGTGGGCCTCAGGCCGACAAATTCTTCTTATTACAGCCGCCATACTGGTCTTGTTCATACATACTGATTTCAGGTGCAAATCGGCAACAATCTTGAAGCTTATGCCTCGGCAAATCTGCAAACACCAAGGATGGGCACGGGGATTACTTTCTCCAGCTGTTGCACAAGCAAGCGTTGCAATGATGCATCACTTACCCCAATTCAGAGAGCTTGAGGTGTGCCTCAGCGTAGTCAGCGAAGAAAGCATCCTCGTCCTACAGATCAAGCAAGCAGTCAGACGCTGTCAACCACACCAGATTACCCGCAAGGACGTACCGCAGCATATTTCTCCACAAGTGGGCGGAACGCTGGGTCACACAGGAGGGCTTTGTCGCTTGGCAGCTGAAGAAGGCCTTCCTTCTCGCCGCTCAGAAGCTCCCTGTGAACAAGGAACCCCGCTTTGAATATGAAGAAAACACCAAGGAAGCAGTTGGGACTGAGTCGTTTATGAACAAACGAGTGCCATGCTTTGAAAGGAACAGAGACCCGCTTACTTGAAGTAAGAGTTGTCAAAGATCAGAGGGTTGGAAGTCCAGGCTCCCTCAAAACCAGATCTCTCCTTGTGGCATCTTCCCTGCACAAGATAATTAAAGCTGCATGAGCAACTCTTCAAGTCTCCGTCTCCAAACAAGCCAGACACAGCATGCTAATTGCATAATTGTACCAACCAGTGTGTGGCCACCAGAAAGCGCAACAATGTCCTCGTCGCTCAAACCCATCTGCGTGGAAAAGACCTGCCTGAGGTGGTCAGAACCTGGTACAGCAGCCAACCGCCCAACATGTCAGCGCCTACTTAAACTCACATCTACCAACAGACACCCCCCATTAATTCAGAAAACTAGAGACAAACGTGCTGGCCTAAAACATTGAATTGCTTTCTTTTCTCCCATCTGGTTCTGTGTGTTTTTTAGTTCATACAAGGAAGGGTAAAAGAGGGTACGACTATGATCCAACATCAGTAAGGTGTTTTGCATACACTGACAGAGAATGCAAACTTTTGGAGGTTACGCGAAACTCACGTAAGTGTGCAAGCACTTTGGAATTAGACTTGCAATATCAAAACAAATCAAACAATCAGCCTCACAGAGTTCAGTACATTGGTAAAAACTATGCCCACTAGCACACACAAAAACAGCAGATCACAAATATGGAAAAACACATCACTAATACAGTAACACTTGATACCACTGAGAAATGCTAAATGATGATATTTGAAAAACAAAGCTACGCATTTGTCAACTGTATGGCATAGAACATATTACAATCATTTAGTTACATAGATGGCATGAAGATAAGAACGTAACAAATCATTGTTTGTCAATATAGAAGATGTTGTATAACAACTGTACCTTGGGTGGCATCAGGAAGACGGCCTTCCGGAGGAGGCTCAGGCTTGTCCTGCAAACAAATACAACACATCATCAACATCCACAACTAACACTGCAAATACGGGGAAAGGAAACAGCAGTGCACAGAGCAACCAAGAAAACTATGGTTCCTTAGCCATTGTCTATGAAAAACTATGTTAAGAGTTTAAACAGGACCATGAAAAACCATAGCCACCCATATTCCAACTTAATTATACCCATAACGGTAGAGGATCCATAAATGCCAAGTATATTAAACATTAAAACATAATAGGCAGACAGCTGCTATCCAGTAGCTAGAACAATGACCCACAACATTACATTTCAGCCAAGAATATGAAGAGATAAATAATGCTCTAGCATCTATACGGAGCAAATACTAAGGATCAAGTGGCCAAGCTAAAGGGTAATTTATCATCTGTTAAATGATGTGCTACGAGGATAACTGTGTGCATGGCACTAGAATGAGCATCCAGACAAAGGTTGCCTAAGAAAACATCCAAATGGGCACGAAAGAGTATTATGAACAGTGCAAGGTAGCACATGCTAGGGTAAGCGGACTTCCAACAACAAACTATGGGACTTCCAACTTTAAACTAGTACTGGTATTTACCTAAACCCTAAGCCCTTATAGAAGAACTTTATATATGAGCACTTGGTATTTGTTCCAGTGGACCACTACTAGAGAGAGAGTCAGGAATCCGAATCCCTAATTGAGTACGGGCCAATTATAAATGTTTGCAGCTTCTTCGAACCAACTCACGCATATCGTGCACCAAATGGCTAAAAGGCAAAAGGGACACAGCAACAATTGTATGTAAAGTGTGTAGGGCCTATGCATAAGATCAATTGGCTCCACAATCCTCCACATCTCCGAATGAAACACACCGACATAACAACCCAGACTTAATCCAGGAAAATAATGCTGCAACTAAACACCATCACCTCTGAACTCTGATGGGCACATCCAACAGAGCCTCACCATAAACTTTATGAGATACAGGATGCCATTTATGTGCCATATTTATGGGTAGCGGATGAGATGTCGAATGAAACAAAAGAAACTCGACGGGCTCCGACGTAGGATCCTGATCCTAACAACCTTGTCACCATCTATAATATACACCTCATAAGATATGGCAACAATTGAATCCCATCTATCCAAAACCCAGCACTCGCAACAATAAAAAAGACAGTAGTATAATGATGGTCCTATTTCAGTAAGCCGCCATCCTAGCCTAGGAATAATATCCTCAGTCAATAATAATACCCTAAACCAGAGAGTAACTGATCTCACCTGCCTCCCCGGGTGGAAGGGAACCTCAGGCCCGCCGGTCACCTCAACGGCCACGACTCCGGCAAGCTGCCACAACGTACGTAGCAAGAGCAACACCAAATCATCATCTCTATGTTTTTCCAAAAAGAAAGGAAGCACGCCGATCTCGGGCGGGAATGGTACCTGGTAGAAGTCGGCGTAGGAGATGGTGGGGAAGTGCTCCTTGATGGGATCGAGCAGCCTGACGGCGATGTCGAGGCCGGCGTTGGCGCCGTGGGCCTGCTCGGAGGGGTTCTTCATGGTGCCGAAGGGGCCGCCGGTCTTGGTGGCCACATCGAAGGTGCCCGCCGAGTGCCACCTGCAGACAGGCAGGCAGGCAGAGTCAGATGGGGTCGTGTAGAAGACGGGAACGATAATAATTGGGGGGTGCTAGTTACGCGAGTCGGAGCATGAGGGGGGCGCAGTTCTTCTCGGCGATGAGGCCGCGGAGCTTGCGCTTGGCCTTGGCGACGGCTGCCTGGTACTCCGCGCTCACCGTTGGGTAGCACTTGACCATGGCGGCGGCGGCAGGAATCCGAGATGAGATGGGGGAAGGAAGACGAAGAAGCAGGGAAGAAGCGGGTGCGGGTCCAGAGGGAGGAGGCGGCGGCTTGCCTGTTTATATACCCGTGGCCGCATCGCGTCGGAAGGGAGGTCCGGGCAAGGGAAGCTTCTAGGGTGTGTTTGATTCGTGGATGGAGGTTGCATCGTATATCCTGAATGAGTGGATACAGGCTGAGTGGAATCGTATTTCAGAAAAAGAAGATGTTTGGTGAGGCTGTATGAGCGGATACAAAAATCGAGATCTTTGTTTGGTTGCTCATGACGAGCGGATGCGATCTACCAAATTTGAGAGGCTAACACGTGGGACCGCATAAGATACATCTGCATCCACTCATTCGGGATGGCTAGTGAAGCTCATTTTGAGCGTATCCACCCATCGAGATGATGAGCGTATTTTTGCATCCGCTCATACAGGCTGTATCCGCTCATACAGGCAACCAAACAAGCTCTTTCTCAGATTATACGGATCCACCCATCCAGGACGAAGGGGATGCAGGCAACCAAACACACCCCTAGCCCCTCCCGTCCCGGCCGCTGGATCTTGAGATCATCGTCTAGCCGTAAGGGCATCTCCAATGGTCTGAGTCAACTAGTTATATATATGTACATATCAGCATATATCCTATATGAAGTAAAGAGAGTATGTAAAAAAATCGAACCAACTCTTCCTTAAGCACTAGTCTATAACGTAAAACGAGGCAGTCTTTATAAATGATAGTCTTTTTCTGTGTGTGCATGTAAGTATCAAATAGCTATCCTTATAGATAGTTCTTTAGAATACTAGTTTTTAGTATGTACTATATAAATAATATGGAAATCTTCTAGTTAGTTGCCAGATAGAACCATTAGGGCATCTGTAGTGTATGAAAAGATGAGGTCTTAAGCCACCTTAAGGTCAACCTTATACATTACAGGGGTGACCTTAAGCAGACCCTAAGCAAAAAAAAACTTAAGGCTGGTCCTCAAGCTAAAGACCAGGCCATAAGCATTAAAATACAATTTTTCTTTATCTGCCAAGTGGGACCGTCTTAAAGCCCCTTGGGTTATATACACTATGGAGTTGATCTTAAGGTTTAGATGGGACCTACCTTAAGACCCTTTGGGTTATATACACTACAGATGCCCTTAGAGATGCGAGAGGCGAATGTGAACGCTGCAGATTCCCCCAAGCCCACGCAGGCACGACACGAGGTGGTTGGCGATTGGCATCATGCTTCATGCTGGCCGTTCATACATATATATCATACTTTCTAGTACGCTGCCTGCCTGTACTCAAGTGGGAGTTAAAGCTTCTTTTAGCATTTTTTACGTTTTATTTATAAAATAGCTATATACGTACCGTATTGACAAAAATATTGTTTATATCGTCCAATAGACAATCGTCTGGTTAATTATACATCGTTTCATAAATTTTTAGAGGTAACAAATTACCTCCAAAAATTTCAAAACAATTAACAACATACCACGATACCTCAGAAAACTCCACAAAAAATGTCCTAATTTTTTAAGCTCATTTATTATATTTACAAATTTAAAAAATTATAAATTATGAATTAGACAGGTAATTAAGCCGGCTACACCTGCGGGCAGACGGCAAACACTTGCCATCTGCTCACGGGGCGACAGGTGCCACATGTCGTTTGCTCCATATTGCCTCCGCCCGCCGGACAACCTAAGCGACATTTTTTGTTAATATGATACACATATGACTATTTTTATAAATACAATACGAAACAATATCAAAATTGACTTTAACTCCTCAAGTGGCTACTACTATATCATGCACACTACATTATAGATACCAGGAGGCCGGCACCACTCGTCACCATACTAGTAGTATAATCTCACCTGGGATTCATTTGTCTAGTCTAGTCTGGGGGATGGGCAAGCGGCAGCGCAACAACAGGAGCCCATCGTCATCGGCACTTTTTAGCTGATTTTTTTGAATTTTAGTTATTTACAACAGAAATTACGAAGAGAAATATTCACTTGCAATTTTAATTCATATAGATGTTAGACTTTTAACGTGTATTACAATTAACTTATAGACTCCGTCTTGAGAAAATATTCCATTTGAAAGTTAGGTATAGCAAAAGCTAAAAACTGCTTTTAGAAGCCGTTAAAGAATATGCCCTAAAGCTATGCTATGATGTATGCAATTACAATCGGTCATACATCTCAAGCATATTCTTTACAAAGGCTCCGACTGTGACCACCGAAAAATCCACAAACCAAACATGTCATTCGTGTCACAGTCCCAGCAACGAATCCCGTAGCGGAGGGAGCTACATTTGCTCCTGAACTATGTTATAAACAGATATCAAGATCTCCACGCTAATCAAGATGATAATAAGCCATTCCAGAAAATCTGACTTCCTGTTCTGAAGGATCTCCTGAAGGAACCGGATATTGTGCTGCAAATTACAATTATTGCAAAGATCACACGGATAGACAAACACAGCGTGTGCATTTGAAATACAACGAATAAACTTAAGTGAACCGCCAAATGTTCTATATATCGCAGCCTGAGTCTTACCTCAACAAACTTCAACTTAAAATCAAGGTTTCCAAATCTTTGGGTTAACTCATATTCATCCCGAAGGAACTCCCAAATCTGAGCATAGTTTGCATATTTCCAAGCAATGTCTGACCTGGAATTGAAAGTTCTACAGTAAATGTGTGCGGATACATAAATGAAAAAAATGTAAGCCCTTTCGAATTCAGACTTATAAGGCAAAACCTCTTCAGCTTTTCACAATTTTCAACTTTCAAGACACATCTTTGCATAAACAGCAATCAGGTACCATACCTGAATTAACAGAGAAATAAGACTAACAGGTATATGAAATATCTGAATTATCACTATGTGTAACATTGCCTACATACTTTAAAAGTTAAATTGTTGAACGCCAAAAAGATCGATCCAATTCTGACAAGATGGCGCTAGGATAAAACTGAACAAATAATCCGTTGAAGTCACAAACACACACAAAAAAGACCAAATAACACGCCTATTACTTGTGGCCAGCAAATACTATATTTCCCACAGTTCTGGCATTCTGCCAGAGGAGCTTCGCATTCAAAATAATATTACCTGACATTCAGGTAACACTTGAACAGTAATAAGAGATTTAAATTTGACAATGATTATGCGAGTTCAATCATGTTCCATCAACTTTAGACACTCCTCAGCATTACACAAGAACTAAAGTAAACTAGAAACAAAGCAAAAGCTTATCTCAGATATGATGGCATTAAGCAGCAGCTTCATGGACACAACTATAAATATCTGACTAGTGGATGAAACAACCACTTCTCTGGCAGGACAAGGCACATGCAGTGGCCAAAGCACATGCAATGCTGATTAAAATGCAACAAAACCAAGCTGTGGGGGGAAAAATAAGACAAGCATTTGATATGGGAAATGGGACAAGGAACACTATCTAGCACATTTATGTTAGGAGATCGGAACATGGAAATTTTTTACCCTTTAGATACAACAAAATAACGCTATATAAAAGATTCGTTTGACAGTCACATGCTAATGTACATTCTTGAATGTGCAAGCACACATTCTGACATACATTCAATTTAGATGCTTAGTTCTCAGAATGATGCTATAGTTACCTCTCAAAAAGTCCAAGCTTAAGAATAACATCTGCCAAGTTAGAGTTAGCCTTTCCTACCAGCTGGAAAAGCTTTTTCCTCTTCATAGTGAAGGTACCAGTTTTTTCCATTCCACGATTTATATCCGTGAACTCAGCTACCATTCCATCCACCTACCAAGGACGATAATTAAATAGATATTTCAAAGTTTCATAACCATAGGTATGAAATTAACTTGTACGTACTTGCCGGATATAATAGTCAAGAGCAATACTCTGACCAAGGACACTTCCAATTGTACGGATTCCATCAATACTTAGGTCCCTAAGTATAATGAAGTCAAGCCCACCCTGCATCCATGTCTCCAAGGTAGGCTTCTCAACAACGGCATAATCTGCAGTTGAAGATTTCAAGGTTGTGTTCCCAGAAATGCTAACCATTAGATTACTACAACAGTAGTCACAGTGATAAAATGCAGAAAAGTAGCAAACATACATATCATGCAGCTAGGCTTATTAAGTTGCTAGGAATGCAGTTCCTAGAGCATATGCTACGTGCTCTCGCAAAATGCGGCAATGAGAGGGCAAACCTCAACATAAATCAGGAATAATTCTCGTCACAAAACATCCCATAAAGTGTGAGCACCATTGTCTATTGACTGCAAATTATAAAAACCAAACAGATTATTCACAAGATAGGACAAGCTTGTACAATTTGAGAAGCAGTTTCAATTATGAGGAAGTGCCATGGCCGTTACAGGCGTACAACATGCATATGAAAAAGAAAACAAAGAGTGGCAAGTAAAAATAAAAATAGCTAGCACCTAGCAGTTGTCTCGAAGCCTGTAACTTACAACTCTTTGCCAGTTGTTGATTGAATGGTTTGACTGTATACTATAACATTCTATGCACTATGCAGGCCTCTTATACCATGGGATATGTTCTACTTAACATCATATCACCTTTTGTCACAAACAAGGAACCAGGCCAAATATCCATGCTCCAGTACTAGTTTCTCATCGTTAATTATCAAGATAGCACTCATATGAGGGAAACAAATTGACGACAGTCACATCATATAAGGATTGAGGAACTCTACAATTCAGGAGAAGTGTTCTTTTCTTGAATTGAATTAAGGCTTACCATCTTTTCTCATCTCTGGAAGTAACCCCGATGCATGTTTCTCGACAATTTTCAGGTATCCATCTGCTTCGTGGTCAGAAACATTGAACAGCACAATCGATCCATATTGGAACACCACCATATAGTGACAATGACTCTCATCTATGACACCAGTCTTAAAACCCTATAAAGTAAGCAGATGAAATCAGTCCAGTAAGTCTCTACGAGATCCTTAGTAGCACATTCAAGAAATGATAAAAATCACCCTTTTAAAGAAGTGCTGGTGCTATCACACAATAACTAACAGTGGAGCTATAATCAGCTTGTCAGGAGCATCGTATGAACAAAAAAAAACAGTCATCACAGGTCCAAGAAATATAATAGTACACTAACAGAAATATCC
The DNA here is from genome assembly GCA_036346575.1 of Dendrocalamus sinicus. Lineage (NCBI taxonomy): Eukaryota > Viridiplantae > Streptophyta > Magnoliopsida > Poales > Poaceae > Dendrocalamus > Dendrocalamus sinicus. The sequence continues at coordinate 27,509,275 of CM070673.1, forward strand.
AGTCAACAAGCATGCTATGTAGCACGGACACGTGTCTAAACCGCCGTATCCGTGTCCGACACGGACACGTCGCGGACACGTGTCGGCGACGTATCGAGCAATTTTGGAATTAATTTTAATTGCTAAAATTCTCGACACGTGTCGTACACGGCAATTACGCGAGTCGGACACGGCCCAAGACACAACTCTGTGCGCCATCCTAACCCTAACCCTAGGCCAGCTCCATCCATCCCGAGACCCCCTTTCGGCCATTCCCCACGCGCCTCGCCAGTTCGCCGCCACCCGCGTCTTCTTGCTCGCGCCGTTGCCCGCTGGCTCCCTCAGGTGGAGGTCGAGGTGGGGACGGAGTATGTACCGCCAGTACCGGAGCTTTCCTTCCCGCATGCCGCCGGCTTCCTCCCCGCGCGCCGTCGCCGCTTCCCCGGCTTCCTCCCCGTGCGCGCCGACTTCGTCCCCGCGCGCCGCCGCCGCTTCTCCGGCGTCCTCGGTAGTCGGCAGTCTCGGCACAGCACAGGTATGCACTAAATCGTTTTACGTTTAGATGCAGTCAGCAGTTATATTCTTTAATCTTTAGATGTAGTCGGCAGTCGGCACAATTATATTCTTTAGATGCCGTAGAGTTTAGATGCAGTTTAATAAGCATGTGGAAACATAGAAAATAATACATATATATAATTTATTTATTATTTAAATATATGTAGCCGTGTCGCCGTATCGGTATTTTTGGGAAAACGGTGAATTCCCGTGTTGGTGTCGTGTCAACGTATCCGTGTCCGTGCATCATAGCAAGCATGTTGAGAATGAAGCTTTTATATACCCACCCAACAAGTCCAAACCTATTGTAATTTGTAAAGTTCTCCATGCTCTAAACAATACTATCACTTGTCCAAACAACTAGAAAAAACAAAAACAGAGTTGCAAAGGCAATGTGTGTGTTATCTTCACATCCAGGATACCTATAGAGGCAACGAAAAAAAAGAAGACCTTCGTGGTTGTGCCACTATGACGAGTTGACGACTGACAAAGTAAACACACCACTAAAAACGTCATGTATGATATCAGGCACTTAGACTGGAGATAAATGTTTTAGTTCAACCACCCCCAAGTATTACAATTGGGCATTGCATAGACACCCCCACCCCCCCAAAAAAAAGGGAGGTAATTTGCCCCTCTATTTTTTGAATTTTGAAAAATTCTGACAGGTACTTTTGAAGTTTACAATTTGACACCTGCACTTGCTCCCTTTGCAAATCATGGCAATATTAATTATTAAATCTGATTAGATGATATCAGGTAAAGCACAATACTTGATTAATTTCCCTTTTACCTTGTGAGGTTGTTTTGTTCGGTTCCCAGACCACCTAATGGTTGGCGGTCACATTGTGTATGAATGAGACAAGCTCCGGTTGAAACACACAGATTCACAGTGCAATTGTAACAGCGTGATAGATAGAGATGGGGATAGGGGTCACTGACCTCTGGGTCTCCCTTGACATCGTAGTATCTGAGGACGACGTAGTTAGTGGCACGCGATGTGGGTGGGATGACATTGAAGGAATTCTGTGACTGGAGGCTCTTGAGGTTGATGCTGCAAGGCAAGGCAAGAGAAGAGAAGAGAAGAGAAACAAGAGGCCCATGAGCATGAGCAGGGAGGGGATCCAGAAATAGAAGCGAAACAAGGAAGCAGAGTACCTGGTGCAGGGGAAGTAGGCCTTGACGGGGACGAGGCGGGTCTTGTCCTCCTGCGTGACCTCGAGCAGGTGCTCGTGGTAGTAGGCGCCGTCGTCGGAGGCGAGCTCCTCGGGCGGCGGCGGCGGCAGAGGCGCAGGCGGGGGGCCGTCGCACTTGCAGCAGTCGAGGTCCCTCCCCGGGGCCGGGGAGGCGGAGGCGAATGGGCGGAGGAGGAGAAGCGGGGAGCGACGGGGGGGAGGGAGGTGGCGCGGGCGGAGGAGGAGGGGGGAGGGGAGCAAAGAGGGGGGGATGCGGGGAGGAGGAATAGGAGGGGAGCGGGCCAGAGTTTGGAAGGTTCTGGCGCGTGCGGGGAGGAGGAGGAGGAGGAGGCGGCGGTTCTGGAAGGTTCGAAGCTCCATCTTGTTATCGCGAGTGAGAGATGCGAGGAGAGCGAGCGAGAGGAAGAAGAAGAAGAAGAAGAGCGGCAGCGCCGGAGAGCCTGCTGGGCTCCCTTCTTTTTAGCCTGATTGATTGATGATACATACGGACGCCAGAGGGAACCAAATGATCATGTGGCTGTTACCTATAGTTTTTTCCTCTAAAAATATGCAAACAAATTAAATACCTATAAAATATTTTGATAAGCCGTTTTGATAAGGTGGTGAAAAAATCATTCCATTTATTTATTAGAAAAAATCATAAGCCAAAATATATATATATATATATATATATATATATATATATATATATATATATATATATATATATATATATATATATATATATACCAATTAAACAAGTACTTTATATCTATTTATCACTTTCAGTATATTCAAATACTAATTTTAAGATACTTCATTACGACTTGATTGAAAAAATTTCATTAGAGCTATTTATTTTTACTATGTACACTTTTCTATGTATAAAAGGAGTACATATACAAATTATGCTATAAAAAGTGGATTTTCATGAATTTTTTTTTCATGTAACTCACTTTAGAGTATCTTATAATCATTATTAGAATATGATCAAATAGATAAAGAGTATAATAATATCATTAAAAGGGTATATTAGAAGTGGGAGTACGTACTCTCATAAGTGTATATATATATATGACACTGAAATGAGACACCATGATATTTGAACACCAAGTCTCCCTGCCTTTAAATTGCTTTCATCCAATTTGTCCATCCAGCCGCCAATACGCTGAAACGTACCTATATACGGATATAATAATTCTACAAGCACTGTCACTGTTGGCTCTAGTGAGTCACTCCTTGTATTTGTATAATATAGCACAGAGGTATTTCTGCTAAAACCAATCGCTATATGGTGTCACCGCTCGCTTAGAAATTTTTTTCTAGCACCCTGAGAGAAGTTATTTACAGAAATAGCCTCGGTGATATTTTTTTTTATCCCTATACGTACGATATAAATGGCAACATATATGAACCATAAACCCCAATTACAATTAAGATATATACTCGTCTTTTGAAAATCATGATTGCAATCATTCGTCGTACACATCGGAGTTCATCGGTGCCTTTCCTTTTCCTCTTTTGTGGGCTTGGGCCTCCTAGAACTCGCGCCGCATGTTGGCACACAAACAACCGCATAGCCCGGAGGATGTCCTGGTACAGCCCCAGCGCCCTGCCGCGAGCTCATCAGCCGTCGACGTGCCTCGGCCTCTGCCGTGGGGGGCTTCTTGGCAAGGTGGCGGTCGAGGAGCTTATCGTGGATGGATCCTGCGCTTTAACTCCCTGTCACCACGCACACAAATCACTTCACAATATATTAGCAACTAAACTGAACAAGAGAAAAAACGACTCTTGATGCATCAACATGTACAGCACATCACCAATCCACATTCACAAGGAAAAAACTACTGCCATTTATAAATAATTACCATTAATTATCGTCACTATGGATGGACCATTACACTTAAAGCAGCCACTGCCTGGGCGGGCCTAAAAAAGCACTCACTACATTATACTACTCACTAGTAAGCTGCAGAAATTCGTTTCGCTTTCCCTAAAAATTTCTTCAGAGGAACAGACATGAATCAAGTATCGGATCCGACGCTGGTATTACTCCTCGTACCATCAATAATTCAACACGCTAAGCCATCTGTGCAAGTCTTCATTGTTGTTAAAAAACAGAGTCAGTATGTAGGTTAGCATGCAGTCCACTAATCAGCGTCATCTTCATGTTTTATTTGATATTTTCAGCAGCTATAAGTTGCAAGACGACGCTCCTTTCCATCCACAAAGGTTGGACAGATTGATTCGGTCACAGCAGCAAGTCAGCTATAACTTCTTCCAGGAGATCCTCATCTAGCATACTCCCGATCTCTCCCGCAATCTCATCAGTGACTTCTTCGCAATCCAACCACCCTACACCCATCACTTTTTCCTCCTGGGAGCATTCTGTTTCTCGCCGTAGCCGGCACACTCTTTCCCACACCTCCTCCACAAACCCCTCCTTGTCCCATTTCAACTGACACTTGTTCACCAACCCCAGGCTGCCACAATGTGCCAAACAAGTAATTATTTCCCTCGTCAGATCAAAAAGGAGCCTCCTATCAGGCTGCCGCCACATAATGAGCTTGATGTACTTCTTTTCAAGAATATCATACACATCACTGCCCGCAGGAAATTCTGACAAATAGCATGCAACGAGCAGACGATCCTGCTCAGCACTCCGAATACCTAGACAGGTGAGCATGTCAACCACATAAGAAAAATCCCTTTCATCTTCATCCCAAAAGGTACAGGACGCCAGCCCAATTTCAGTAAGTGGCTCGCAACTTGCAGCAGTTTCATCATCACTGAATAAAACAAGCTCAGTTTCATCTGCATCATCTGTGGCCTCCATCTTGAGGAGCCGAAGTTGCATCCTGAGCTCTGCAGCAGCCAAATTAAATCAAAGTCAGCAATTTGAATAGTGGTAGAAAGATGAATTGGCAATTGAGAACTTGGTCCACTTGCCTTGAAGATCTGCACTTATTTTCTCAAAACCTCCTGAACAACCGTCTTCTGCATCCAAGGATGATTCGAGAACAGACACTGGACTTGGCTGATCATCTTCATTCGAACTCACGTGGGATACTAATTCTGTCAGAGGATTGGGTGGGGCATGACTGTCCTCACATTGATCGTGCCCATTCCCCTCAGCCTGAATGCAGCAGAACTGTCAGTTTATAAATACAACAATAACAAAACATTTTGTCCCAAACAAGTTGAAGTAGACTAAAAATAAAACCTCCTTAAGGTCAAAGAAACGAGAGCCTTGTAATAAAGCTACAAGATAGAAACCCTAAGCCTACATCCTGCTATGTAAGCAAAGGGTCTAAAACACCGCCCCTAAACCTTCTTATGTCATGGTTTTAGTACATAGATCGCTAACTTCTATGTGCACTTGTCCAAAGCTAATTCTTTGGATACATCCAAAACCTCAAGTATCTTTTAACTGCTTCCTCCCATGTCAGTTTTGGTCGACCTTTGCCTCTTCTTGTGTTTTCGATACGTTTTAAAATTTCACCATATACCGGTGCCTCAGGAGGCATTCGTTGGAGATGTCCAAACCATCTCAAGCGATGTTGGATAAGTTTATCTTCAATTGGTACTACCCCTACCCTATCACGTATATCATCATTGTAGATTCGATCCCGCCTTGTGTGACCATAGATCTATCGCAGCATCCTCATCTTTGCTACACTCATATTCTGTATATGCTGTCTTTTAGTCGCCCAGCATTCCACTCCATATAGCATTGTAGGTCTGATCGTTGTCCCATAGAATTTACCTTTTAACTTTTGAGTGACTTTTTATCACATAGGATACCCGATACTTGGCACTATTTCATCCACCCCGCTCTTATCCTATGGCTCGCGTCTTCATCAATCTCGTCATCCCACTGTACCATCGATCCCAAATCGAAAAGTGTCATTCATAGGCACTACTTATCCATCCAAATTAACAACTCCATCATTTGCCCCTGGCAACGTCGAAATCACACCTCATATACTCAATTTTAATTCTACTAAGTCTAAACCCTTGGATTCTAAAATCTTCCTCCACAACTCTAGATTCCTATCGACACATATCCTACTCTCATCAACTAGTACTACATCATCAGCAGAAAGCATACACCAAGAAATATCTCCTTGTATGTCCCGTGTGACCTCGTCCATCACTAGAGCAAAAATGTATAGACTCAACGCTGACCATTAGCATAGTCCTATCTTAGTAGGGAAGTCATTAATATCACCCCGCATGTTCTGACGTTAGTCACAATATTTTCGTATAGATCCTTGATTAGGGTAATGTACGTTGTTAGGACTTTTTTTCGTTTGAAGTATCCACCACATGACCTTTTTTGGCACTTTGTAATAGACTTTCTCCAAGTCAATAAACGCCATGTAAATATCCTTCTTTTGCTCCCTATACCTCTCTATCAACTGTCGTGTCAAGAAAATCGCCTCCGTGGTCAACCTTCTGGACATAAAACCAAATTAGTTTGTCATCACGTTAGTCACTCTTCTTAAACGGTGCTCAATTACATGCTCCCAAAGCTTCATTGTATCGTTCATGAGCTTAATTCCTCTACAATTAGTACAACTTTGAAAGTTTTCTTTATTTTTGAAAATTGGTACTAATGTGCTCCTCCACTCGTTAGTCATTTTGTTTGATCTAAAATGCTATTGAACAAATTAGTTAGCCAAACGACCGCCACTTTTCCAAGGCATTTCTACACCTCGATAGGAACGTTATCAGGCCCTAACGCCTTACCCATTTTCATTCTTTTTAAGACATCTCTTACTTCCGACTCCTGAATTCTCCGAACAAACTGCCTATCGGTGCCGTCAAAAGTACAATCCAGTTCAATCATACTGTCCTCATTGTCTGGATTGAACAGCTCGTCGAAGTAATCTCTCCACCTATCCTTGATCTCATTGTTTTTCATCAAAAGTCTATTAGTATCGTCTTTGATGCATCTAACTTGGTTGAAATATCTCATCTTCCTTTCTTGAAGTTTAGCCATCTTGTAAACATCCTTCTCGCCCTCCTTTGTACTTAGCTTTTGATAAATGTCCTTATAGGCCGTGCTCCATGCCTCATTCACCGTTTTCTTTGCATTCTTTTTTGTTGCTTTGTACTTCTGTACACTGTCGTCACTCCTATCATGATGCATATGTTTGTAGCATGTCTTCTCATCGATAACCTTTTGCACTTCCTCATTCCACCACCATGTATCTTTATGTTCATATCTTGTCTCTCGGGTCACTCCATGCACCTCTGTAGCCACCTTCCTAATACGAGTTAGCCTGTTTAACCTGTATCCTTAAACGAAAGTCAGAGACTACCTACTTATATTACTGGACAACATACTCTTCAAGTATAACCTTACAATTTATGCAGGCTCGTTTGTCCTTCCTCCTGACAAGGACAAAATCAATTTGGCTAGAATGCTGAGCATTGCTAAAGGTAACTAAATAGGACTGTCTCTTTCTAAAGAAGATGTTAGCTATCATGAAATTATAGGCTACTACAAAGTTCAAGATATCTTCTCCTTGGATCATATCACCATAACCAAAACTCCCATGCGCCCTCTGAAACCCTCTACTAGTTGTACCAACATGACCGTTGAAATCGCCTCTAAAGAAAAGCTTCTCACTATTAGGTACACTTCTAACCATTTCATCTAGATATTCCCAAAATTGTCTCTTAACGGTCTCATCCAGACCTATTTGTGGAGCATATGCGCTAACAACATTCAAAATCAAGTCGCCAAAGATTAGCTTGACTAGAATAATCCTATCCCCTGTCTCCTTAGATCGACAACTTCGCTCTTGAGGTGCTTATTGATTAAGATGCCCACTCCATTCATATTTCGTTCTGTTCCAGTATACTATAACTTGAAGCCAGTATGCTCCACCCCATTCGCCTTCTGACCCGTCCATTAGTCTCTTGAACACACAAGATTACACATCTCCTAATCACCGTATTAACTAACTCTCTTAACTTACTGTTAAGAACCATACATTCCAACTACCCAGATGGATTGCACTATCCTCGGTTAGCTTCCTTCCCCCTCGCACTCGTCGAGTAAATGCGAAGACCCTTGCACATTTTCCACTACATACGGGCGCCGACGTAGCGCGTCACTACGGGAGTGATGTCCCGGCCTTTGCTCATTTATCACCACACTCGGATTCCGATATGGCGCGTCGCTAAGAGGGTTACGCTCCAATGAATTATCAATTTTAGGTTTCATTCCATGAAAAGGTGGTCAATCAGGTACTAGAGTAAGAATAGTGTACTAGATTAGTATTCCGTAGACCAATCATGTACCTGCATACCACCAATAAAAGGGAGGGGGTAATATGATATGATAAATTGTACCTCATAAATTCATATATATGCAATGAATGATTTAACCATGATTAGCAGAAACTTAACTAGCATAAATTTAACATACCTGAGTTGCAGAGTCACTGAGACCAGGGGCAACAAGAAGATCGTCTACTGCTGATGTTGGCTCTTGGTCCATTACCTCGTTCTGTGCAGCAGAAGCCTGAGCCTCATCTAGCCTTTCTGGAACTGCAGAACCGTTATCCAAATAGCATTCAGAACCTAATTTATGGTTAGAATTTGCAGGATGTACAAGTCTTCCTCCAGCTCCAGATAACTCTGGGACAGGAACATTGTAAGTTGATTCTTTAAAATTCACATGTATCTCACGTTCTGTCACCACACTTTCTGCTTCATCCAGAGAAGGCACATCACTTTCATCGCAGTGATATGTTGAGCTTCTTATCACTGATCTCTTTGGCGTGCCGTGATGCGCACCTTCAAAACTATAAGGTCCTACTCTGACGATGTCTTTGAGCATAGAATATTCACTGTGCGTACAACTTCCTTTTCTGTTGCTTAACTTCGAACTCCCTCGGTTGATCGATGAAGAAGAAATAGACTTCAACCTTGTCAAATTACATACATTCTCATCTTTCCAACCATCATTGCTGCTGATACCAAGAGGATAACCACATGACCCGGGCATCCCATCCCTATGCAACTCTCCCTTTGGACATTTCCGGCAAGCTGCTGACCCTGAAGTAAATTTTGATGCCTCTTTGTTAGAGAGAGCAAGCAAGTCCCCTAGTGTGCTGAATGCATTAGCATCTTGTGATGGATGCTGATATTGGCGGGTCATCTTCCATCTGTCAGAGAGGTGTCTCCTTGCTTCTTTCCTAATTGATTTCTTAGTTGAATATGTTGGTGAAGAACCAGAGCAAGGAGCATCTGAAGCATCACAAAGACCGGAAGATCGTTGAAATGCCTCTGAACTCTTTAGCTTAGCCATGGATGACAATGAAGACACCTGCTCAGCCCAGTTAAACGTCCCAATATCTGGATTGAGTATCTGCTTCCCACTTATGCCTCCCTTGACAGCTCTCCTCATTTGTGTTGTAACCTCTCGAGCAATTTCTCTGGACCCTTTTCCTCTATGGCCTAACACATCCAAATCTCCTGTGGACATCTGTGGCATGGATTCTTCTGCAGATGACCTTTGAATACCATCATGTAGGCATGCTTTGGTCCTTTTGTAACTTGAGTGAAACATTTCATGAGTCAGTGGAAATGCTCCTTCCATGTTCTGAGTTACCTCAAGGCATGGTTTCAAAACAACAATGCGAGTGGGAGAAATGCCTTTGTCGACGCTCTCCCCGTAGCATGACCTAGACAATTTTGGCCTGAAAGAACCAGTGTCTTCTTTGGGCGGTTGACTAGAAAAGTTAATATAAGGCTTCCTTGGAGAATGCTTCCCTTCTTTTGGTGCATGGAAACACCTTTCAGTATCTTCTTCTGGCAGATAGACAACATCTGCATCGATAAACTTATTTCTTTTGGATGGTTTTAATACTGTGATGCGGTTTACACCAGAAGATGGAGAACAGCTGAGATCAGACAGATCACTCGTGGCAACATTGCTGGATTCTTGAAGAAATTCCAACAGAAGATCTTTATTTGATACTAATGCCTCAAGCGCATTATTGAACTCTTTTGATCTCTGAAAAGATTCATCTGCAGAAAGATGTTTTGCATCCATAAATTTCTGCCTTGTGAAATTAAGGTCAGCACTGTTAACCATGTCAAGCCCAGAACAAATGTTACTGTTTCTACTTTTGGGACTTTGATTCTTTGTTCTTGTGGTATTCATAACTTCAAAAACATCTTTGAATTCTGGAATCTCATCAGTGCTCCTACGCGGAACATCTCCAGAGAAGGCATATTTATCACTACAACTCCCTGGTGACATGTTCTGTGAATGATTCCCACTACATGTACTTTGGCTATGGACTGCTAACAAAGGCATTGTGTCAAGGCCCATCAACCTTTCTACAATACCAGGCGATGTATGCCTAGCGATGACATCTCTAGACACTTCATCGTCTATTAGCGCTTTCATTGGACTGCGACCAGCGCTTTTGGGTGTACAAAGCGTGTTCCTGCCAAACTGAGAAAACAATAAAATAGTACATCTGAATTTGTCAGTTTGCTCTTGAAATGATATAGCACATTCAACTGCAAAGTAATAAAGTAGGGCATAGCTTCAGTAGCAAAATATAAACAGTGAATGTGAAGCATTTGATCTGAATCCACACACTACAAAAATTAACTTGGTTCCCCGATGCACGTCGTGCAAACAAAAAACCGAATACAAGAGTTTTTGACATGCTTAAAGTAGTTACTACTAAGTACTAACTAGTTCCAATTATACCTTAAGCTGGGCAAAATGTTATCGCAGTTAAGTCAACTGCTATGATTTTTTAAAAAGTTTTGGAACTTTGTATTACCTACATCATGCTGGAAGGTTTAAAGGTAACAGTACATCACTCACCAAAGAATCGGAAAGTATCCCAGGTTCACCTCCTTGTTTTGTCAAGGATCCAATCCCTGAATCAAACATAAAGATATAGATAAATAAACTCGACAGGCAAAGTTCAGAATGGCAAAAAGAACAATGCACAGATTAAGCAGGGGGGAAGCACTTCACACATTCACCATGAGAGGTAACACGAAAGGAAAGGGAGAGCCAAGTCCAATTAACTAGCCAAGCAGTTGATAGATCTCAGTGCTAAGCTAAGAGTGTGGGAAGAATGGGAGATATTTTTTGGTTGCCTCATGCAAGCACTGTACCAACAAACAAATAAACACCTGGTGGATTTCTTACCACATTTAACACCCTTTTCTTACCACAAACAAATAAACACCTGAAAGTTCGCACATAAACAGATGTTGCACCCGGGATCTACTGGTTAATGGAAAATAAACCAGTGTGGCAGTAAAAACTTGCCCAAAATGACTGACAAGTACCAGGTAATCAGACCAACCAATGTACGAGGATTAGGCTTGTTCAAAACAAGAAGAACCCAACGTCTCATCCCATTCCTACCTAGCATGTAAAGATGAGAGGTTTTCTGTAATAACTAACTGGTAGAGGTTATTGTAGCTGGACTTTTCAGCCCATGGAGCATGTAAAGATGAGAAGTAAACTTTATAACTGATCGCTGATCGGTTCGGGATAAGGAGGACTTTAACAGCCAAAGAGATCAAGATGCAAGCTATGTACGACCAACCACCCAACGCAAACAATTACAAACACCAACACATAGCAGTACTATTAATTTGGATCGGACACAACGACCAGACAAAACTTTTATTGTAAAAACATTTACTATCTCCAACATTGTAACTTAACCCCAACTAGTAAAATTTCAACTGTTATACAGGTTAAATAACTCAAGTTTATTTAAGCAAAGATTTATTTACTGATTAGAATAAGAATCCCACTTGTCGAACCTTCATGGTGCTTAATCAACATGTGGGCGCAACATAATATATAGGTTTTGACCATAAAAATGCTGCCATGTTCCAGGAAATGCGGCTTCTTTTGCGTGATCTTGGGGGAATAATTTAAAAGTTTCAACAAAGAATCCAAAGCATATCACGCTGTATTAATTAGCTCGGAATTAGCAAAAAAGTTGATTTGAACAAACCAATTCAACTAAAAGAGAAACGGTATAGAGTTTGAATTTCAAAGCAGGAATATTTCTCTCGTCTACCTCTCTGATCAAGACCTAGTAGACTACGATTCATAAGAAACCTATGCTCCTATCGCTTTCAGAAATGTGGGGGTGCAAACTTTTACTGAGTAATGTTGATGGCACTGAATAGTCGCAGGAATCCCAAGCTGTCGTAACCTCCAAAAGCAATTAGCACTTGACAAAAAATGAAATCCTGAGAAATCCAAGTAATAATTGAAGAACAAGCACCGAACTCAACTTTTAATTCAGCAGGAAAAAGAGAGAGCGCCAGCTCTCCTAAGCATTCGTGAGCAAAATCCAAGAAAGAAAGCCCCCCAAAGAACAAGAATAAATAGATTCCAAGCTGTGGTACAATCAAGGGAGGGCAGGCAGGAAGAAAAGCAAGAGCTTTCACCTAATAAACAAACATGAATGCATGAGGAAGCCATAAGATTTGAAGAAAAGACGAGATGTAAAGATCAAGAGACGAGGACAGACCACTAAGATTGGGGTGGTGGGAATGGAATCCGTCCTTGTCTCTGCCCCGCGATCTACCGCGGCGAACTCCGCCCATCTAGGCACCGCACAGCACAATTCAGGGATCTTTCGCAGAGAGGACAATACAAGCGACTGAGCAAATCGTAGCAGGAGGTGTTCCGTTGTGTTGTGAGGAAGAAGGCTGTCTCTCTCTCTCTCTCAGTTTGGTTTGCTGTCTCGACACAGCCAAGTTACCGTTTTAGTACTTTTTGGTTTGCAGCCGTATCTACGGGAGTTCTTCGCATTTCTAGCACTGTAGCCTCTCGCCTGCCTGAGAAACTCCAGCAAGAGCTCTCAAATCAGAGCCCCTACTTTTGATTTGAAGACTCTCCCTACTTTTAAGGGCCCTGTTTTTTGAGTTAAACTCCAGCAGAAACCCTCAAATCAGGGCCCTCAAATTCATTCCAACTGAGAATTACATGTAGGGCCCACTCCAGCGAGACACCGGCACCTCCCACCGCATCTTCCCGGTGCCGACCTCCGCGGTCCGCCTCCTCCGTCGCGCGACCTCGCCTTGCGCGCCGCCGGCGTCCACGCCTCCTGGCTTCGGCGCGGTTCTTCTCCTCCGCGGCGCGCGGCGCCTCCGCCGGCGCCTCACGCGCTCGGCCACTCGCGGCGCCTCGTGCGTCTTGCCGGCGCCTCATGGCGGCGGCGGCTCGTCGGATCCGGGCTCGGCGTCGGCGGCGGCGACCGATCCTCCCACTCGCATCTTCCCGGTCTGCGGCCTCCGCGGTCGCCTCCTCCGTCGCGCGCCTCCTGCGCGCGTTGCCCGGTCCACGCCGCCTCTCGAGCTTCGGCGGCGGTTCTTCTCCTCGTGGCGCGGCGGCGGCCTCGCCGCGCCTCCGCGCTCGGCCACTCGGCGGCGCCTCACGTGCGTCTTGCCGGCGCCTCATGGCGGCGGCGGCCTCGTCGGATCCGGGCTCGGCGTCGGCGGCGGCGGCGGATCCGGCCGGATCTACTGGGCGATGGCGGCGGCGGCGCGCCTCCTCGCCGGCTCGACCTCGGCTCGCGCGCGAGGCGCTCCTTCCACGGCGGCGGCGCTTCTGGGAGGGCAGGGAGGCGAGGCGAGGCGCCGAGAAGAAGCGGCGAGGAGGCGAGCGGCGGTGGGCGGGAGTGGGCGCCGGGCGGAGGCGTCGGGGCGAGCGGAAGAGGAGGAGGCGGCGAGCGAGGCGGCGGCGGCGAGTGAGGAGCGGTGAATTTTCACGGAGGCGGGGAAAAACGGAAAATGAGAGCCAGAGTAGGGGCCCCCTGGGAATGAGGGCTTGAAGGCCTCATTTGAGAGGCCTCTTATTTTTGAGAGCCAAGTAGGGGGTCTGCTAGAGTGCAGTTTTTTGCTCTGGCTCTCAAATATGAGGTTTGAGGGCTCAAGTAGGGGGCCTGCTGGAGTTGCTCTTAGCTCGGCAAGAGGTGTCTGAGCGCGGCAGGTGGCTGGCTCCATTGACCTACCGAGCAGCGGAAGCTTGATAGCGACACAAATAGAACAGTAAACCATAGCTCTACTGATCTATTGAGCAACCACAACTCGGTAATTTTTTACACGCTTAATGCCAGTTGCAGGCCCATCACCTACTGAGCTCGCACTCCTTAGTAGGGGCTGGTGTGCCTAGTGGCGGACCTAGAGAATTTGACGAGTCTGGGCGAAGAACAGAGTCTAAATAACAAGCGCAGCTGGTTCTGGGGATTGATATGTGCTACCAACAGATGAAAATTTTACCAAATGGTAGACTTACAAAATTCATAGCTTGAAATCTATTCATCCGATTAACATGAATAAAAATTCTACAGGAAGCTATTGAAGTCCTCTAAAACCTTCTAGTAGATGAAATCCCTTAAAATGACCATACATTACTTGAAAAAATAATATAACAGTACAGCAGGTTAAACCAATCTACTTCTAAATCTCCCAACAAACACGGGCTATCTCCCTCTCTAATCTCGGTCTTAACCTCTAACTAAAATAAACCATAGAAGGAAAAACTAGATCATCATCCAAATTAAGATTGTTTCCTCATGATTTCTTCCTTTCTTACTCCTGATCTCTACCCCTACCACTGCTCTTCTATTCCTCCTTAGCTCTTCCTCCTGTTGGTTAGCGCAATGCAATTCTCACGCCAACAGTCGATGCTCTAATCTTCCTCTGAATTTTCCTTAATGCTCTTCAGACTCGGCAATAGCCGGCCTAGCGGCAACGACGTGGTGGACCGCTTACACACGCATGTAGCCAATCGTTGGCATGTAGCAAATGATGCGGCACGCATGTGCTAGCGGCAGCCCACGCTGGCGATGGGAGCCCGGGCAGGGGCCCAGGGTCGCCGGGCCCTGGGTCCGCCAGTGGGCGTGCCTAACCAGCTCAACATGCGCCAACTGCCCTTGTCGCTTGCTAGTGCTGTTCCGCATGAATAAATTCCTCGCGTGCTCTCATCCGGAGCTCCTAGCTCATGTTCTTTCTTGCCGAGCGAGAGAGAACCGAGGGAGAAGAAAAAACGCGAGAGAGAGTGAAGGACCATGTGAGAAGATCCTGTTTAATATTGTGATGAACCATTACAATGTTTCTGAAATGGTTATTTGGTTTTGCAAAGATTACATTTGATTTGGATTGTGTTCTGGAAGTTCCAGAAAAATAGGGCTTTGGGAATTGAGTCATGAATCGAGTTGCGTTGACTTGGGTCATTGCATTAAAGATGTATGATGCATGTTTGACTAACGTAGGTTAAGTTATGAAGAACGTGTGTCTGAAAACAATTTCCTTGTCTTTGGATATGCAGAGACGTTGGAGTCACCATGGTCAACGGCGAGAATCGAGGCTACACTGAAGGAGGAGCCGAGGCCCAAAACGATAAGGGTACCAGATGAGATGGTGAGCTTAAGCAAAGCACGAGAAAGGCGAAAAATATTGAAAACGAGTTCGAACGGTGGGGTTGTACCATGTGGCTTGGTTGGTCCAAGTGAGGCATGGTCTGATGGACCTAAAGCGGGAGAGACTTATCGACGCACGGCAAGCCAATTGTGAACCTACATATGATAAGTATGGTGATTACTTGCATTGGAAAGAGGTGACCCGGTCAAGAAAGAGTATTTTGGTAGTTTGGCTAAAATACCGGAAATTACCAGGTTTTGCTTGATTGGCTTCAAAGTGTGATTTCTTGAACCGAAGGTTTTTAACGTGATTTCTTTTGTATTCCTGCTTGCTGGGATATATAGGAATACATCTAAACCCATCTTGGTCATCATTCACTCACGAGCAAGATGTTTTCACAGATTTTGGTTTTGGCTCGATTTTGGTGCAAGCTTCTAACAAGCTGAAAAAGGTCTCTACTTTGGCCATGATTTTCATGATCATTTATTGGAATAGGTTTATAATATCCTAGAAAAGATCCCTGCAAAATTTTGTATCATTGGATCTACAAATCAAAAGTTGTATCAATTTTAGTTTTTGAATTCGGGCTGAAATCACTATTTATTTGCCTGATTTTACTGTAGTAGCGGTCAGACTGCCATTGAAGTAGTGGTCAGATTGCCTGGGACCGGTTAGACCACCATTTCTATGCCGGTTAGACCACTGGGAAGTGGTTGCTTCAAGGTTTTGTGCTTTGGGCTATTTGTCTTGAGTTTTGAATGAAAATTCTATTTTCAGTAACTCTATAGTTGTGTGAGAATAGAATTTTGAATATTTAGGAGAAATTTGAGTTGGCACTATTCACCCCCCCTCTGTTGCCATCCAGTCCAACAAGTGGTATCATAGCACAGTTAGCTCTTCTCATAGATCTTAACCAATCTTAGGAGTCATGGCAGCAAACAGGTATTCAACCAAGCCACATGTGTTCGACGGAGAGGATTTTTCGTATTGGAAGTCTCGCATGCATGCTTACATTGAGGCCCAAGGGGACGCAATTTGGCTTAAAATAAATAACCCTTATGTTGTGCCGGCGATTGCCGGCGATGACAATGTAACTTCTCCGAATATGGAGGCAAACAGCAAGGCATGCAACTTACTGATTCAAGGGTTCAGTCAATCAGAGTTTAAGCGAGTTGCTCACTTGAGATCTACACACGAGATCTGGAGGACCCTCTCTGACTACCATAAGGGTTCTACCGCGATCAAAAAAGTGAGATAGAATCAACTCAAGAAAGAATACTCCAAGATCGAATAAAAACCTGGTGAGTCTTTGGACGAGTTGTGGGGAAGGTTCAACAAAATTCTCCATGACCTCCGTGCTGTTGGCTTGACCTTTTAAGAGTCCTAGAATGCACACCAAATCTTGAGTGCTCTTGATGTGAAGGTCTAGGGTATGAAAATCATATTCATCAATGACAATACTGTCATGAATGAGCTTACCATGGATAACCTTTATTCAAGATTGAAGACGCATGAGATTGACTTTATCTCGTGTCTTCCTAAGACAGAGTCGATGGCTCCTGTGATAGACTCTTCTTGGAGTAGTTCTTCAGATTGTATGGATGTTGGCTTTTGTTTGTCAGCCTTGCACTCAGTTAGTGATGAGCAACTTGAGAGGCTACTTGAGGAAGATTTAGCCCTCCTGTCCACTAAATTTACTAGAGTGTACAACAAAGTGAGGAACAAGAGGAGAGGTGATCCTGTGACATGCTTCGAGTTTGATGAGCCAAACCACATTTGGGCCAAGTGCCCCAAGCTAAATGGTAATGAGAAGGACCTTCGGAGGTGTCCTCAAGCTCGAGACATGAAGGTCAAGAAGCCCAACTACTAGAAGTTCATCAACCGGGTCCTTGCTGCTCTTGAATTCGTGGACATGAGCGATGTGGACTTGGTAACGGAGGACGACAACAATGACACCAACGGCAAGAAGAAAGCACAGGACTTCACCGGCATGTACTTCATGGCCAAGGGCAGTCACGACAATGACTCCTCCGACTCCGACAAGCCTTACAGCAACCCTGATGAGGTACGTCCCTCCTCTAAGGCTATGAAATGAGCTCTCATTGCAACTGAACAACAACTAAGAAAGTAAGACAAAATGATTAAGAGTTAGGACATGATGATTTATAACTTGAACTCAGAGATTGTTAGGCTCAAGTCAGTTAATCCTGAAAATTGTGAATCTTTCTTGTGCTTGCATGATGAATTGTCTACATTGAAATATGCTTATTCCTCTGTTGTAGACCAACTCAAGAATACTCTAGATGATCTATATTCTCTCAAGTCAAGTCATGATCATGTTTGCATGGATGCTATTGCTCTTGATTCTATTCTTGCATATAGTATTCATTCTTCCTGTTCAAATTGTGCATTGCCAGATATTAATTGGATAATGCTATTAAAGAATTGCAAAATTTTGATACTGATCATACTTGCTTACATTGTGAGGATAATATGACAAAAATAAAAGAAATGACTGAAATGGTTATGTATTCTAGGACTGCATCATGTGAAAACTATGCTAAACCTACAATTGAGATAGAAGCTCAAAGCAAGACTCTTGAGGAGAAAGCTAAAACTGAAAGATCCATAGCCATGACTGTATAAAAAAGGGTTATTAATTCTACTTCTTGTGCTTTTTGTGTTAAGAATGGGAATAATATAGTTGAAGTACAAGAGGCTTTTAGGGTCAAGAATCAAGAGCAGATGGCTAAAATTGCCCCTGTGTGTTTTGTGAGGCTTTAAAACTTGAGGTAGCCACCAATGTGAACTAAATTTATTTTATTCACCTGTCAATTTTGGACACAATTTTTTATACAAGAGTGGCAAAAAATTATCTTGCTTTGCTCCAATTTCATAATGTCATGTTGAAAAAAATCATACAAGACTAGCACAGAGAGGTAATTCAAGTCTGAAACTGTTCAACTACAAACACCACTCACTCTCACTTCATTGATTCCCATTGCACCTCACACTGTTCAGGTAAGATTGGAAATGCAAGTACCGTGATATGGAACATGGGCATGGCGGCTGTAGGGTTGGGACATAGCTTGGAACTAAGAAGGAGGAGGAGGGTCAGGAGATGAGGGGTTATTCACAAAATTGGTAGCTGGTGGCAGACATTTATTTGCAAAAATACCATGCCTAGATCTGGACTGATGGATGACGATCGGGTGGATGAGAGTGGCCGGAGTGCATGAGTGCACGAAAAGGGTTGTGTGCATATGATACATTTTCATATATGAACATGGTCGCTGAATACCATGTTGTTGATATAAAATTCACACTTAACTTTTACAGTCAACTGCTGCTAGTATCTGCAATATCATCCTATGGATATGAATATGATAAATTCAGGCTTCGATTGAAGCCGTAGCAGCAGCAGCAGCAGCAGCTAGGTGACATCGAGCTCCATCGATTTGATAGCGACAAATTAAGCTCGTCGAGAGCGACATATCACTAGCTTAGTACCCAACAAATGCACATATGTCGTGCGTGTGCTAGCTTTGTACTAGTACGACTACTAGTAGAGTAGACAGTACACATTGATAACAAGGTGTCCCTTTTTCTTTTGCTTTTGTTTTTGTTTTTGGGCGATGGAGGCGTCCTCTCCTCACCTCCCGGCCTGTCGCGTTCTCTCTCTCGATTCTCACGTGAACGATGCGATGCGATGCGATCACTAGCAGGCAGGCGGACGGAGCAAATTAAAGAAAAAGACAAGTCCTCATGTCGATAGGGATCTCTCACTAATTAGGGGCTGGCTGTTTGTTCGTCAACCAAACCAAACCCGACCCAACTAAACCAAATTTTAGATATCAACCTGGTTTAGTACCTTCCAAACTTTGGTAATGCCCAAACACTACTGCCGTTTCGCGGGCCAAGGAATTGCTCGCCTGAATTTTGGTATTGCTGCATGCAATGGTGTGCTGACGATATGCATCAAAAAGTCAGATTAGAATATCAAATTGGAGCAACAAAACAGGAGAAAATGATACGAATATTTGGGCCAAAATCATCAAAATAGCTCTGCACCTTCATAAAAGGACTCGACCATTGCATTATTCATCCAAGTTTTGTACCAAAACATCGAACAGGAGCTGCAACAAAACTATACAAATTGATAAGAAATTCAGACCAAAGCATCAAAATAGGTCAGCTTCCATCTCTTCTCTCCACCACCTGGACAGATCAGATCTTGTGATTGAAGTGGATCACGCTGTTAGAATTGGGCCTAATCCCATTCGTCCTAAAATTTCAAAGTATGGTACAATTTAGTCTCATATTATTTTAATAAAGTTAGAGGAGAACAATATAAAAGTGAAATCCTTACCACCCATTAAAACATGTGACATATGTCATAGGAGGACATGATGACTATAACTAACATGACACCAACATTTAAGTATACGTGTGCGTATTCATATATTTTCGCTTGGGAAACACATGACTTGTGACGTACAACCGCGCTGTTCCGTAGAACAACTTCTAGCGTATTAAATCCAACTTTTATTTTGATGAATCGTGACATTATCTCTCTCTTTTATTCAGTTTGAATGTGATTTCAAACGTCAATTTTAGTTTGGTTTAATGAATTAATTGCGTCACTTACAGTGGGAGCAATTGCCATGTCCTTAAAAGGATCCGGAGACTCCAGAATGAAACCTCCGAATTTCCTCCATTCCTCTTAACACATATTTTTCCTTAGGTGAACTGTGTTGTGGTGTTGAGTCGTTAAACCACATTGGCCTTTCTTCTTAGCATGCACTGAGAATGAGGGAAAACGGCTATCTCTAAGCTGTTGCCGTAGAGAGTATCTGTACATAACATCAACAAAGATTTTGGGCAACACAAACGTTGACTACATTCTCTTGCGCACGTTTTTACGTTGCTTTTGTTTTCTTCATCAATCTCAGTGTAAATTATTTATGTGACCGATCGACTATATTATAATTTTGAACTTGCAGTTGTAAGCGGGCAAATCGAGTGAATTTTAATATAGAAACCTGCCCACCCAAGCAGTATTTTCGAGTCCAGCGTGAATAATTTTTTGGATCCGTATTTTACATCGGTTTTGGGCCTAGAATTGATCTTTCAAGGGATTTAGGAGGCGCATCTGTAGTCGAGACTCGAGACAAATGTCTTGTTAGCTTCTCGTCATCGTCTCTTCTAGAATTGTATTAACTTGCATCGTCTTCAGACAGAAAGGTAGGTCAGGTTCAGGGACTACTACTCATGTGCTTTCAGTTCAGATCGACCACAACCACCCGACGCAGACGCATCACATTCACGCCCCTCATCCAGAAAATGAAAACAATTAATAGAGGAGCTGTAACAACAACTTAAAAGCTTTCGAGTGGTCCGACATTTTTCAGCTGGCTAGAGTACATTCGATTGGAGCCCAAATAAGCTGAATATATCATACTACTAACTAGTACTAGTATAACATCTTCCTGTACAAGAAATAAGCAGCCCATCCCCTCCTGAGCTTCCAACATAAAAAATGTTGCTACTCCGACATACTAGTCTTCCAGCCGGTGATTGCAACAACCAAAAAGCCAAGGTATGCGATGCCCTTTCCATAAGTTCATGTCATTGTATACATAACACTAGTACTATATTACATATCCCTACAGGTGGCAGAATACTAAACAAAAAGTTGTCCTACTAAGCTACTGAAGGCATTGCATGGCTTCCTACATTATATACCAGAACAAATTCTCCTAAAGCAGGCAGGCCTCAAACACATTGGTGCCTTTCCATATTTCTGAACTTGTCCTTCAGATCGACCTGCAGATAAAAAACCAAATTTCAAGCTCAAATTGACAAAGCAAAGATGAAAAAGGAAACATGCACTACTATAAGCAAACAAAAATACATACTGTCGATCTGTCTTGAAACACATCAGGGTAAGCCATTTTGATATCCTTCCAATTGCCTTTGCCATACCTTCATGCACGATCAAGGATCATCATACACAATGCATAAATACCATCAGTAAGCAATGAAAACAAGGTCTCTTTAGGGAATTTAAAATAAAATACAAGACTGAAAATTATGTACTTCTCCACCCCTTCAAGCAAGGTTTTTTCCTGCATCTCGCTCCACTTCTTTCTTGTTTTATGTGGAAATGTAGGAGAAGGTTTCAGTTTCTTTTCAAACGTGGGTAAATGACGCTTTTGTGATGGCCTTTCAGGGCTGGAGTCGCCCAAGCCATCCCACTGCACTTAAAAGATGAGAAGATACCATCATAATACTGCACAAATGCTGCCTTTATATTACAGTAAAAAAAACCTTGAAGACAATCATAGGTAAATTAGAAAACTCTATGTACTAGCATAGTTAAACTGGTCAAATACAGTGTACCAGAAAAAACACAAAAGTCAACAACCAGATATCAGGTCACTCTCCACCACCCTTGCAAAGCACACAAAAATAGAAGCATAACAAACTGTTGAGGGCAATAAGATTAACTAACATCCAGCAAGTAGTACATACAAAGAACCCATTCCTCCTGTATATCTAGATGCATTTTAAACCAAGATGAAACACAACAAGACAGCGACATTTATGCTGAAACATTGGGGGAGATATAAGATGAAAACGACACCTTTTGTGAAAATAGTGCAAATTCTATTAAAATCAAATGTGCAAGATTTCAAAAAGCTCTTAAAAAAATTATCAGCTATAGGTACATATATGGTCTATATCCATGCAAAATTTTAAGAACAAACTCAATCCCGTTTGTTACAAAAAAGACAAATATGACATGCAATAGTGTGCAACAGTAATTGACAGTATTACACATCGCATTTGTCTTTTTTGTATCTCACAAATGGGATTGAGTTTGCTTTTCAAATTTTGCATGCATATATACCATGTACTTACCTATAGCTAGCAATTTTTTTGAGAATTTTTGAAAACTAGTACGAGCACTTTTAGAGGAATTTGCTCTATTTTCACAAAAGTCATGATTTTCACCTGATATCTCTGCGAAACATTGATCATCAAAGGTGAAGAGCTAAGCACACATCCCTTAGTGCTAGACTACATGTAATACATAGGTTTTATAGGCTACATGAGTGTCATAGGCTACATGTAATACGTGCAAGACCTTCACAATATCACATCCTCCCCACAACAACAATAAAAGCACAGTGAAATCACCTCATAAGTGCTTGCAGTAGGATTCCTCTCCGTTAGACTACGCTTCGAACCTGGTACTTGATGGTTCTTGTTATTGTCAGGGACAAACTGTCCAGTGACATGAGAAGCTGTAGCTTTGTCCATCATTTCTGGAATGACATGATCCTTGCCCTTGACAGTTGCCCTTGTTACTAGATTTTCTGAAAGTTGGGCATCCGGTGCTCCTTTCACTGGCTCTTCTTGATGTCGAGCACTATCTTCTTGAGCATGATCCTTAACAAGATCAGATTCATCTTCTTGAGCACTGTACGCTTCATTAGCACCGGTTCTGTTGGGTACACTAGCAGCCGCTTTATCAACTTCAGGCACCATCGGTGGATGGGGAGCGGATGTATCTTGTCCAAGCTTTCCTAAAATCTCACGCTCCGTGGACTCCCCTACTGCAGTAACCAAAAATTGATTCAGAGATGTGATTTTTCAGCTGTGGTGTATTTTGTTCAAAACCAGAGCCAGAGCCCAGAAGTGTTCAACTTGTTACTTATCCATGACACTAATCGGAGGGGAATCGATAGTACACCAGTAAATTGAACTGCCTGAAAATAAGTTTCGGATGGGCTAAATTCGTTGACGAGCAGCAGAGCATTAGCATTCCAGCAAAAGCGCAGAAAACTAAATCCCTATATGGCATGTACATTTTTTTTGGTCACAGCAACAGCAAGGCAGGCAGATATCAAGGTCTTAGTCGCATTCTGAAATTCCCTCTCTGACGAGGAAGGAAAGGAGATGCTCACCGAGCAGGCGAAGCTTTTTACGTTTGGCGTGGTCGGCGTTGGCCCACGTGTCGAGGGCTTCGGCGCCGGCGATCCGGTCGGCCGCGATCTCAAGCATGGAGGGAGGGAGGTTCCCCCACTCAACGTCGACGAGGCGCTTGAGGTTGGGCAGGGAGAGAGAGAGGCTCTGGGGAAAGCAGGATGCGAGGTCAGGGTCGGCGAGGACGGCGCGTGCCTTGTGGAGGCGGGTGTCGGCATCGGCGTCGGAGAGGGCGGCGTCGAGGGCGCGGAGCGCGAGGCCTTTGCGGAGGCGCGGGGAGGTGCGGGGGCAGACAGAGGGGAGAGAGGCAAAGAGGGCGGTGAAGACGGGGTGAGGGACAACGCGGTTGCCGGCGACGAACTCGAGGATGAGGAAGGCATCGTCAGCGGCCAGGGGCGGCATGGCTGGCTGCCGTCCTCGCCTCGCATCTGCGACTTCTTCTTCTTCTTCGTTGGGCTCTTTTTGGTTGGGCCTAGTTTCTACTTAGGGTCTGGGCCTATTATTTGTGGGCCTTTCTTGAAAACTTTGGACCCATGTGTGTGAGCCTGCAAATTTCACCCAATTGTGCATTTGCACTTGATATCTCTCTTCTAGAACAATTGGCCTTGTTCCTCTCAGAAAAAGAAAAAGAAAAATTCGCCTTCTAGCACAGAAATATACCCTTTTTGCGAGGAAAAGAGAGCTTTATAAATCACTCAAGAAGGGAATTACAATCCTAAGCAATTGAATGCTCAACACAAGAAGGACACTCATTCCACCGAACCGCACATTGGTTCGTGCGCTTTGCCAATTGTGAGAGCACATGAGCAATGCAATTTAGCTCTCTTCATTTGCTGGATCGCAAATGCCGGTAAATGTTTAGCTAACTCCACAACTTCACAAATGATAAAAGTAAGTCGTGACCGCTGCAAAGTAGCCTGAGATAGCAGATTTGCCATTAATGCACAGTCTGTTTCCAAGATAACCGGCTGCTGAAGCCATTCCACAGCCAACTGAATACCTTCTTTGCAAGCCAAGGCTTTCGCTTCCTCTACATCAGCAATATTCTTCAGCACTTGCCAGGAAGCTAGCAAGACTCTCCCTTATTCATATTGGATGACGATCCCTACTCTAGCTTCACCCAACAGCAAAGAAAAAGCGCCATCAACATTGATCTTCACCCAACCCGTATCAGGAGGTCGCCAACCAGCCAACCTTGCAATTTCATCAGATATCCCAAGATGACAGTGGACAACGCCGAAAGCCTTCTTTTCTTTCTGGTCATCAGTGTCAACACCTTGCCGGATCTGGAACTATAAATCCCAGTACTCCTATAGGAATTGTATTGAAGAGGTAACCGGGATGCCCTTACCCACATGAACTATCTCATTGCGCACATGCCAGGTCCACCACAAACACAGAACCAACCTATTCCTCTCCTAAATTTGTAGCAAGTTAAGCAAGATCAAGAGCTAGTCCGGACCCAAGTTAGACATGAATCTCATCTGGGAGTGGCCAACCTGACTTCCTTAGAGAATGCAAGAGCTCTAGCATGAGTGTATTGTATCACAACATGATGCCCAGTCTCCTCAGCCATACCACAAACAAAACAGATTTTATTTATCTCAAGCGAACACCGTTATTTGTTTAGGTTCGTCGGCAGACCATCCTTTGCAAGATGCCAAGCTAAGATTTTTACTTTCTGAGGTACTGACATCTTCCAAAAATGTTTCAAGACCTGCCGCATCCCCTCATTGTTTGAACTTGAGCCAGGCCACCTTCAGCAGCCTCTTGAAGATCAATAGCTAGCTTGTTAGTACTTTTAACAGAGAACAAACCTGATTTTTCATAATGCCAAGCAACCACGTCCTCCATCTACCGTGACAGGATCTTGATCTTCATGATTTGTTCCACGTCATGAGTATGAAAATTTTGTGCTAACACATCCTCCTTCCAGCACCACCGATCATGGTCCAAGAGATGATAAACCCATTTCAAATGATTTGGCTGGCACTTTCCAGTTACTTTCAAGCTGAAAGGCCAGGGAATCCATGGACTCCGCCAAATTTTCACCTTGGATCCACATCCGATGCACAAAATAGCTCCTTTCTTTAGCAATTCTAGACCATACAAAACAGCTTCCCAAGTGGGAGATACAATCCTTTGGGAAGGCATTATCAAGCAAGTCTCCATGAAGAAAGTATTTCATCTTCAGAACTCTTGCGCACAAGCTATCAGGGAATAAAATGAGCCACCAAGCTTGACGGGCTAGCAACACTTGATTGAAAAGCTTGATGTCCCAAAAATCCAATCCTTCCCGAAACGTAGATTTTGTCAGTTTTTCCCAAGCAATCCAATATGTTTTCCTCTTCCCTTCTTCACCTTCCTACCAATAATTCTAAATACACTTAGTAATTTCCTCACAGGTACCAGATGGTAATTCAAAGACACTCATAATATAAGTGGGTATCACCTGGGCTACAACTTTTATGAGTACTTCTTTGCCTCCCTGAGATAGATACTTTTCATTCCAGCTAGCAAGCTGTTTACCAAGCCTTTCACGGAGCGGTTGAAACCTCTCCGCTTTCATATGTTCGTTTGGTGTTGGTAGCCCTAGATATTTCGCTTCAAACGCTAACCTCTGAACACCAAGGATTGCCCAAATGCTTTCAACGACAGCTGGGTCAGTATGCTTCCCAATCAATAAAGAGCACTTTGCTAGATTGATAAATTGCCCTGTTGCATCCGCAAAAATCCAAAATTTCTTTAATCTTCTTAGATTGACACATGATAGCTTTGAAGAATAAGAGGCTATCATCGGCAAAGAGGAGATGCGAGATTCCCTGGGCTCTTTGGCACACCTTAAGTGACTATATCACTCTAGTAGGCATCCCTTGATTCAACAACATGAACAAACCATCGGCCACA
This sequence comes from Dendrocalamus sinicus, assembly GCA_036346575.1. Lineage (NCBI taxonomy): Eukaryota > Viridiplantae > Streptophyta > Magnoliopsida > Poales > Poaceae > Dendrocalamus > Dendrocalamus sinicus. The sequence goes on from CM070673.1 coordinate 27,535,329, forward strand.
AATAGGAAAAAATAAAGCGAGAGAAGATCACCTTGACACAAACCATGTGATGGGGAGAAAGGATCCAAAAGAACCCCATTGAAGCTAACCGCATAGCGAACAGTAACACACGCCATGATCCACTAAACCCATGTTCGATGAAAACCCAAATTCAGCATCACCTCTTTGAGATAGTCCCAATCAACAAGGTCATATGCCTTTGAAAGATCCAATTTATAAAGCATAGCAATTCTTGCTCAAATTTCGTCCATGATTAATAACATGAATGCACCAAAAGGCAATTAGAGCATAATCTGTAATCATTCTTCCAGGATACGTAAGCACTTTGATTTGGAGAGATAATATAATGCAATAATGGTATAAGATGATTAACCATACACTTAGACACCACCTTGTAAATAACATTGCAAAGGCTGATCGACTGAAAATCAACCAATCCTTCTAGATGGTTTTTCTTCGATATTAGAACAATGGAAATGTCATTAACACCTCTGGCATACTCTCGTCCTCAAGAAAACTCTGGACCGCCCTAATAACATCTTCCTTCAGAATACCCCAGTTTCTTTGGAAAAAATGCGCAGGAAAACTATCAAGGTCGGGTGCCTTAAGTAGCCTAATCTAGAATAGTGCATTGCTAATATCCTCATCTGTAAAGGGTTTACACAGCTCCTCATTCATACTATCAGTAGCAATCGAATCAAAGAGAGTGGTCAGTACCTCCAGTTTTAAAGATGCATCCCGAGTGTACAAATTCTGAAACAAATCTTTCGCCATTCTTTCCATGTCATCCTTTTCGTCACACCATCGACCATTTGACATTTTCAGTTTTTGAATTTTGTTCTTCCGTGCACACCAAGCTGCCTTATGATGGAAAAACTTAGTGTTACTGTCACCTTCCTTGAGCCATGAAATCTGGGAGCATTGGAGCGACATCATCTCTTCCCTGAATAAAATATCATTCATGCAGGCAGTAGTTGCTTTTATTTCTATTCTCCTATCAGAATGGGAATCTGCTCTCAACTCAACTAGTTGATGCCTCAAGATTTGCAACTATTTCCGAATGGAACCAAATTTGTCATTGCTCCATCTCTTTAGCGAGGACATCACCCCTTTAAGAGCCAAGGAGACATTGCCTAGATGACGCTTCACCTTCTCCTATGCCAAGGTGTCACTGATTTGGTTCACCAATGTCTCTTCTCTCTCCCACATGATCTCATATCTCAAGCATTTGGGGGCCCCTTCTGCTCCCTGTCTCTTATGCTAACCGCAAAGTAAGGGGTAGTGATCAGACACAGGAGAAACCAGGTGCTCAAGAGCTGCTTTAGGAAAAATGTCTGACCATGAATCTGATGCTACTAAATGATGCAGACATACCTTCACATTTTGATGTCCCTGCTGGTTATTATCATATGTCCACGGAAGCCCCACAAAGCCAATATCCTTCAATTCACAATCTACAAGAGCAACTCGGAAGGCCTCCATTTGTTTTCCAGACCGAGTCTTAGAGAAGTGCTCAAACTGCCACATGGCTTCATTGAATTGGAAGGCTTTTGGGAGGTATGCTAGGGAAGGTGAAGGAGGTGGATGTGGATAGCAATGGAAGGAATACAGAGTATTTTTTTAGGGTTCGGGTGGATCTTTCGCTTGATAGACCTCTAAAGAGTACACCTGCAATCAAGTTCAAGGGCCAGACAGAGATTTCAAGATTTGCAGTGAAGTATGAATGAGTTCCCCACTTCTGTTTTTCCTGCGGGTTTATTGGCCATGCGGCTTGAGAATGCGATAAAGAACAAAAGGGGACTCCTAGTATCTGTTTTGGTACTGACTTAAGAGTAGGCCCGTACAAAAAGTTTGAACATCGATGATCATTTGTTAATGCCACGGTAGCTCAGTCAGTGGTGAGGAATTTAAATTTCGGAAGGGATAGGCCGACTGATGCAAGAGTAGGGTCATCTTCACAGCAGGACCATAGCAGGCGGGAGTCCAATCTCCCCCAGATTCATTTGACAGGAGCTATGAGGGGGAGAACTTGATGGAGGGTGATGTGCTAGCTAAACAGGTTTCAAAGCTCTAGGTTTCTCAGGATTCTCAAATGGAATATGCTAACAGAGGGAGGGCCTTTAGGATGGGGCTAAGAAAGCCTCATTCACAGGCGAGCTGGGGTGAGTCAAAGCTACATCACAGCAGTGGGAATCGCAGCAAAATCCTATAGAGATGATACTAGAGAAAGAGGTAGTTGTACAAGGAATAGTCTGTTCCACATCTGACAAAAAACTGTGTGTCCCACACGGGTTGGCTTCGACCTCTGAATGCGGTCAAAGTCATCTTCGTGGTGCTAAGAGGGTGCTAGTTGTGTAAAGTGTGCAGCAGGATTATCTCCCATCTAACAAAATTTAGAGCTTCCCTATTGGCACAATCTGGTCTCTGACCACAACTAGAACCATGCCTGTGATGTTGAAGGAAGGCAGATTGTGTAGAGTATGAAGAAGTTTAGTGGTAGTAAGCCAGAGGATGATATACACTCTGGGTTTCTAGATGAAGCAAAAACCGGTGTTGAGTCAAATATTTATGAAAACATTAATGGTCCATGAGTATTTTATCGAACACCATTCTTGGGAAAAGATTAATGGAAGAGAGAAATGAAGAACAAACATCAGGGAGTGGTTTGGAATGGTGCTCAAAGGTTGCGAATTGGCTTCCAAGCCACAGAAGAAAGGTAAGCTTGCCTCTTACTTGACTATCGATGCTATACACCTGGTGGGTGCTCAAGGTGAGCCCCACCAGGAGTAATGAATTATTTAGCCTAGAACTGTTAGGGGGGGGGTGGGTGGGGGAACTCCCAGATATTTCATGAGCTAATTGACCTCACATAGACATTTAACCCCAAACTTGTTTCTCTCTTGGAAACAAGATAGAGCGAGCTAGAGTGAAACACCTTCAATGAAGAATTGGTTTAAAAGGCTGTTTGGCTATGGATAGTACGGGATTTGGTGGTGGTATTGCGGTATTTTGGGATGAGAGGATTGAGGTCTCCGTCTTGTCCTTATCAAGTCGACATATTGACGTTCTAATCAAAGACCCGGGGGCCTCGCCTTGGCGTATCACGTTTGTCTATGGGGAACACAAAGTGCAGAACCGTCACCTCATGTGGGAGTTGATGAAACGGATTAAGAAACAATCAAGCACATAAATATACCCACTTGACTTGACTAAAATATCACCCAACTATTATTGTGCATTTATGCCTCCCAAATTCCTACCTTGCCTTTTCATCCTCCTTACCTCTTCTCTAGAGACTCCTCACGCAGTCTAGCCTCTCGTGATTTTTGATGGTATTGAAGTGCACCATAAAAATTGAACATAATTTTACTAAAGTAGACATTTCTAGTTCTGTAGAACCAAATTGTTCGTATCTTTGCTTGAGTTTGGTATAACTCAAAAGCCATGTCTTGCCTAGTAATCCAAAGCTATTAGATCCATGGCACAAATGCACAATGCATGCTCCCTCGTGCTTTGTTATTTGATGTGCATATATTTTTTAAGCTAAACTCAAAAGCAGAGGCACGAGGTGATGATGGTGGCAGATCTGAGGGCTATTGATTTTATTTACTAGGTTATAGGCTAGGTTCTTTTTGGCTTTGGCTTATCACTTTCTTCTACAGTAACTAGATTTTAAATGGTGTGTCTTTCAAGATGGGGTCTATAGGTAGATTGTAGCAGACAATATACCAAGTTCAGTTATATCAGCCAAAATTGTATGTAATTGTTTTTCTCTATATACTATTTCTCATGAACAGACAGAATTTAAAAACCGTAAGCCGAAAGCCAAAGCCATAGTCTAAAAGAACCCACCCATATTCCTCATTGGTACCATGCTTCAAAAGTGGAGGGATGGAGGCATGACATGGGCTGGAGCAGGGCTAGGTGGACTAGACACTGTGGTGGAGCTGAAGGTGTGGCTCAAGTAAACCCAATGACAATAGCTTGACATATGGGATAATATGTTTTTTTTATCCATAATAACACACGGCTAGTAAGGCAACTGAACCCAAGCGCTATTCATGCTTCACAGGGTGAAGGATGCCGGTAGAGGCAACACTGTCACCGGTCAACAGCATGTGGATCCAATGGGTCACTTGTCAGGAAGGCCACCATTGTCATTCATCTTTTTTCCTTTTCTTTTATTTTATGGGTGCGGGGTACCTCCCTTCCCAATGCATCTCCCATCTCCATTGTAACATCCTGAAAAATATAAATAATAAATTGTGGAGCTTTTGGATTATTTTATTTGCTTTACGTTTGAATTTGGAGTTTATTGACTTTTTGTAAATATCAAGGAATTTCAAAAGTAAAAAGAGGGAAGAAATCAGCACATAAAATAATAAAACGTGAGCATCAAATAAAGAATCTGAAAAGATGATCCATAAAGGTAAGGGAGAATATTTGGTTTAACCATGAAATCTCACCTCTAAAAATAATGGAATAAATAGTAAAGGAGTAAACAAAATAAAAATGTAACAAATATAAATATATGTGTATATATATATAGGCATACAACTATGCATAACATGAAAGTGGTCTCTACAGAAATTTAAGAGAGCAAATAAAATTAGAATTATATATATAAGTATATATGCATATATATATAAATGAAAGTGCAGAAAATAAAAATACAAGAAATAAGAAAAGAAAGAGGAAAAGGAAAACCGGACCGGCCATCACCCGGCCCGGTCGGGCGCAAGACGGCCCAGCGCACCAGGCGGCGCCGCGCTCGCAGCCCATCTCCCGCGCGCGCCCGCTCCCGCTGACGGTGGACCCGCTCCCTCGCGCGCGATGACCCTCTGGCCGGTGGACCCGAAGCGCCAGTGCCTTCCTTCCTCCTCTCTTCTCCACGCGCACGCGACGCAGCTCCCCTCGCGCTCGCGCCTCTGCCGCAGCAAATCCCCGCTCTCTCTCACCTTGCGGGAAAAATTTAAAAGGACCAGCTACAGGAGGGGGAACACATCTCTCCCGCCACCTCTCTCCTAAGAAATCTCGGGGAAGATTTGGTTCGTCGCCCCTGCCCCGCGTGAACAAAAGAGCGCCAGATGCTGCCCTCGCCGTGCGCCTCTCTCCGGCTATAAAAGCCCCTCCCGGGAGTCGCAATTCCGCCGCAATGCTTCATTCTCCCCTCCCCTGTAAGCAATTGGTCCGAGAGCCCCCCCAATCGCCGTCGACCCTCTCCTTCTTCCCGAACTCCGGCGCCGCCCTCCCCGCTGATTCCGGCCGCCCTGAAGTCATCCCAAGCTCCCAGAGCTTCGCGGGAGCAAGGCGAAGCCGACCCCCTCCTTCCCCGGGCCTCCCATCGCCTGAGCATCGCCGACGTCGACCACCTCCCCGAGCCGCCGCCATCGCACGCTGCCGGCCTACCTCCGGCGCACCTCAGCCTCCGCCGCCACCACCATCTGCATCACCGCGACCCCGGCTTTGTATTTCACGAACGTCCCGAACCTTCCCGGCAGCCCTCGCCGCCGGCCACCGCCGTCCCTGACATTCCTCTGCTCGGCTCCCGCTTGAAGCTACTTCAAAGGGGTTTATTACCCTTATAGGGTAAGCATCGCTCGGGCGAACCGAGTGGCTTTCAGCGCTATTCTCTTCTCCCTTCCGCTCCCGCGGTGCGCGTTCGAGCCCCGGCTCCGCGCCTGCGGTCGAGCATTTCTTTTAAAATTCCTGCGACACAGGCCGCCCGATCGGTGACCCAAAGACACCGTGGCCATCGACAGAGGGTCCCACATGTCAGTGACCGGACACGCTGACATGTGGGCCCTACCGGCCATAGAGACAGAGAAAAAAATAATAATAATAAAAGAAAAGGATAAAAAATTAAAATATGACATATGGGACCCACCTGTCAGATATTTCATATTTTATGGAATTAATTCAACCTGAGAACTTCAAATAATAATAACTTATTCATTTTAACTCCAAATTGAGTGAGACAAATTTCTAAATTCATCTAAATTCAAGATCTGTCCAATGGAACTGAAATCATAATTTTTGGAGTTCATTTGAATTTCTGGTGATATTTTGTTGATTTGATGTTTTCTTTTTATCCAAATTTTCGCGCACGATTAAAATAGCTTACGAGGCTCAAGAGGAAGAGTTCGAGGCAGCAGCCCTAGAAGCTCCGGATAATCAAGCACCCGACCACTGTGACCAAGGCGAGTCAATACTTTGATCATATTGAACCTACATTCTGCAAATTACTTTGTTTTTAAATTAACAAGTTGCATGCTGATATGTTTATGCAAATACATGTTTAATTTAATACTCTAGTTATATGCCGTGGTTTACCTTGAATAATAATACCCCTTCCATTGAAATGATTGAATGTATGAACCTTGTCGCCCTAGTAAAATTATACCAGTAACATTTCGAAAATAAGTCCCTAATGATATGCTACGCTTAGTACTGCATAGTTATACACGGGGCGCTGAAATGCCTCAAGTTTCATTGTCACTTTTAATCGTGAGAAACTGGTTTGGGCAGTCATGGTGATAATGACTGATATATTTGATATGACTATTTACACACCACAATATCCCCAACTTGCTTAAATATCTGGGCGGATTGGTTCGAGGGTGTGTATGTGTGGTGCAGTGGATGCACAGTGTGGTGCAGTGGATGCACAAAGTGGGTTAGTGGTAGACCGCCCAGATACCACTAAGGACTGAATCTTGGCATGTCACCCCGTGTAAAACAGTACAACCACAAGTCTGTAAAGTACAACTTGGCTAAGTAAATTTATCGAAAACTCCGGACTCATCTCACTGGTAGGGGATTGGAGGGCTACGCTATGGCAAGGGAGGCCTGAAGGGACACCAGTGGAGGGTGAAGTTTCCCAGTCGTACTAGCGCAGAGGGGAGTGGAGCCCGTACGCTAGTAGCTGTGGGAAACATCCCGCGCATAGATGGGACCCACCGCAAGTGGGCAGTTTCCGATAAGGTGAGATGACAAAAGGGTCTAGATACTTTGAAAAGTCACTGTGATGGTCTGCTCAACCACATGTCTAAGGTATCATGTGGGTCAACGAGTTGATTATCTCTTGTGGTGAAAGTGTATAGGCTCTGCAGAGTTAAAACTATTCGAATAGCCGTGCCCACGGTCAAGGGCGGACATGGGAACTTAACTAGATATAGTTCTGTTTACAAAATATTGGAAAACCGAGAATGGGAACTTGTAGGGCGATGGACTGCCCTGGTTTGGAATTGTCCTGGGTGTCGTCCCAGTGGTAAGTTAAGCGGCTATAACGCTGAAGATTTGCTATATGGTGCAGATGCCATGTAACGGTGGATGGAATCTGAATCACTAATAATATTGCATTCATTCACAACGTATACTTGTGTTTAAATGGCTAGGTCTTAAGGATTTTTATATAATTGTATTCAAAAGCACTCTTCGCAAAAATAAAATAAACCTAAGCCATCCTTTGGTTAGCCATACATGTTAAATATTGCATTCTGTGTGTTGGCTCGCTGAACACGGGGTCGGAGTGCTCATACTCGCTTTTGCGACAAAATTCAGAAACAGGGACACAAGACCACTATGCTTACGAGGAAGCTCCTGCTACGGAGGAGAAGAATGACGAAAGAGACTAAGGCGTAGACTCCGTAGTTTAGGCATAGACAAGTGGACTTCCGGCGTTGTGTGCACGTATGTTACTAGTTAGCTGGTGACATATAATGCACACAATACCCTTCCAGTCGCTTGCCTGTGGATTTTGGGTTTGCTTCTGCTATGATTCCGCTGCATGTTTGTAATAAAAACATTTGGCCTAATCAGCTCTTTTGTAAACCCTATCACCCGACGTGGTGTATTTCAATTTGTGTAATATATTGAATGATTATGCGATGTATGAAATGATTCAGTAATGTACCTGTGTGCACTAACTACTGATCCAGGGATTAGTGCAGTGAAACACAGTAGATTCAGATTGAAAAATCTGGGTCTGACATCCATCCATTGGCAGGTAGTTTGGGTAGTTGAAGCCTTGCCTGAACGCCTTGCCGACTAATGATCTTGGTGCCAAGTGGGATCCGCACGCGCCCGCGTGGATCTCCGCAAGGAGCTCCTTTCCCCCTTCAGTCGAGAGGCAGCGCAGGAGTGGTGCGCAAACCCCTCTCTTGTAGAGTATGCCTTCGAACACCTGGAAGGACCTTGCGCGGTGCTGCAAACGCCGAAGCTCGGCGGGGTCCTCCGGCTCGGCGATGCCTTGCAGGAAATTGAAAATGTGCTCTTGCCAATCACCTAGCCGGTCGATGCGGTGGACCAGTGCCGCGTCCCGGTTGTCCTGCGCGATGGCCGCCTGCACTAATGTCTCGTAAACGCCTCGAGGCGATTCTTGGTAGCCCGCCTTAGCGAGCGTCGTCTGCTCGTTCTCCGCGGGGATGGCCTTGACGGTGGCGCCAAAAGTGCCTTTCCTCGCCCTCACAAATGAGATACTTGGCCAACTCGGGATCCTTGGCTTGATATGACTTGTCCACATGACCCGGCCACCAGCGCGAGTCGGTGCGGACTAGCACCGTCTCGCGCCGATCGCTTTGAGCCGCCCGAGCCATAGAGCGGCGCCTCGTATTCAGCCGTGTTGTTGGTGGCGGGAAGGCAAGTCGCGCCAGTATAGCAAACGCCGTCCCTCGGGTGTGGCGACCATCGCACCTACGCCGCGCCGCGACGCCGTAAGCTCCGTCAATGGTGGCGTCGAGACGGGGTCATCGTGCGTCTGGGCGGGTTGGTGGCGGGGTCCATTCGCGAGAAAATCCGCAGGACTTGGGATTTGATTGCCGTTAAGTGAAGCATACGTCAAGGAGAAGGGAGCGAGCTCGGCGACCCATTTGCCGATCGCCTGTGGACTCCTTGTTGTGTAACATCTCTGCCAGGGGGAATGAGGAAGGCACTGTGATCGGGTGGGCCAGAAAATAATGTCGAAGTTTCCTGGAGGCCATGACCAGCGCGTATGCGAGCTTTTCAAGCTCCGTGTATCTTGTCTTGGCGCCTTGGAGGCTTCAGAGACAAAGTATCTGAGGCAGCGCATGGCGCCTTCCTCTAGGACGAGGACGGCGCTGACCGCGGTGGCTGACGCGGCCAGATAGAGCAGGAGGGGAGCCTCTGGTGCTGGGGCAACCAAAGTGGGGAGGCTTGCCAAGTGCTCCTTGAGCTCGTTGAAGGCCTTCGCGCAATCTCCGTCCCAACGAAATCCATCGCACCCGCGTAGTGTCTTGAAAAATGGTAAGCCCGCTCCGCCGCTGGATAGGAAGCGGCTTAGTGCCGCCATGCGCCCGCCACCTCTGGACCTCCTCGTTGTCTTGGCGCTCCATACCGAGATGGCGTCTACTTTGTCGGGGTTCACCTGGATGCCCCGTCCGGACACGAGGAAACTTAGGAGTTTGCCCGCCTGCACCCCGAAGACACATTTGTCAGGGTTGAGCTTGATGCCCGCCTTCCGGAGGTTGTCGAAGGTCTCCTGGAGGTCCCGGCCATGCAGAGCAAGCTGCCGGGTTTTGACCACCACGTCATCGACGTAAGCTTCAACGTTCCTCGCGAGCTGGGCGGCCAGGGCAATAGCGACGAGGCGGGTAAAGGTAGCGCCTGCGTTCTTCAAGCCAAAGGGCATTCTGACGAAGCAGAACGTCCCCAGCGGTGTGATGAAGCTGGTCTTCTCCTCGTCGTCTTCGGCCATGTATACCTGGTGGTAGCCGGAATAGGCGTCCAGGAAACTCATTAGTTCGCACCCAGCGGTGGCGTCGACTAGCTGATCGATGCGCGACAAGGGGTAATTGTCCTTTGGGCACGCCTTGTTGAGTGCCGTGAAGTCGATGCACATCGCCGAGCCCCGCCGCTTTTTGACTAATCTTGGGTTAGCGAGCCACTCGGATGGTGGACCTCGCAGATGACCCGGCTCGAAGAAGCCGCCACCTGCTGCTTTGGCGCTGCTGCCGATCCATCGACATCTGCGGAGCCTTTGCTTGACCGGCTTGGCGTCGGGCGGACCGCCAAGCGATGCTCGATGCGCTCGGTCGCGCCTTGATGTCCTCCGGGACCATGCGAAAATGTCGGCGTTGTTCAAGCACTCGGAGCAGATCCGTTCGACCCGGTGGAGCCCCTCGCCGATGGACACAAATCGCCCCTCCGCTGGGCGGCACCTTCTTGACTCCGCCCTCGGGCGAGGCTTGGCGTCCACCGGGGCGGAGGGCCCATCGCCGAGCGTGCCGGAGAGGGCATGCACCGGCGATGCGGGCGCGGCCGCCGCCTCGGCACGTCTAGCCGTGCCCCGATCGCGAAGACGGTGATAACACCCTCGGGGCCCGGAGCTTCACACACAAAAGCGTAGTGTGGGATCGCCTCGAAAGAGTTGATGGCGGGTCGCCCGATGGCGTTGTAGGGATGTGGAGATCCACCACGTCGAAGATGACATGCTCGGTCGGATGTTACCCTTGTTGCCCTCGTGACGGAAAGTGACCAGAAGGGACACGTGCCCCAAGGCCTGCAGTGGTTGACCCCCGAAGCCCTGAAGTGGAGCTCCTGGCTGCTCTAGCTAGCTTCGGGGATCCCCATACGGTCGAGCGCCTCTGCGAATAAAATATTCGCGGAGCTTCCCCCGTCGACAAGGACACGCCTGACGTCACAGCATGCTATGTGGGCCTGGATGACCAGAGGGTCTTGGTGGGGGTACTCCACACCCCTGGCGTCGCTTAAGCCAAAGGTGATGTTGCGGGGCGGCATCCACAATTGCGGCTGCTCCCCGGGGGCCCTTGAGGAGGAACCTCCGGTGATGATGCCGACGGTGCGATGCTGCGCGCCCTCCGTTGCGGGGGCTCGCATGGGGCTACGCCTTGGGTGCCCCACGTGGGCTCCGGCGAGGGGCCAAGGAGGCAGAGCCCGAGACCCGGCCGTCACCCTCCGCAGCTCCATAACTGCGGTGCATGCCCTTGTGTAATGATCACCGTAGCCATGTACCTCGCACCACTTGCCATAGTGTAGGAGCTCTTGTTCTGCGTGGGGTTGGCCGCCGCAACCAAGTCCGCCTTCCAACCCCCGGTCTCCCCTCCATGAGGTGGGGTCGAGTCCTTGGCGGGCGCTCTCGGTGTCAAGGACATGATGGGCCGCCTGTGACCTGCGCTGGCGGCGCCGAGGTTTGTGCCCGCTCCTTGAAGAGCCTTCCTGTACCCCGGTATCACTGCCTCGAGGCGGGCCTCCTCGGGGCTCTCGGCTGTGGCCCTGCTTCGAGGGGGGACCACCCGCCCCGACCTCACGCGGGGGGCGCTTCTCATGGGCGAGGTCGAGGGCGGTAACGTTGCGTCTTCGCGCATCCTCCTCCGCCCGCACATACTCGTCTATTTTGTCGAAGAGCTTGGCGACTGTCTTGATTGGCCTTCGCGCGTTGTACTCGGCCATTGGGCCCGGACGAAGGCCCTGTATGGCTGCATTAACGATGGTGGTTTCATTAACATCTTTCACTTGGCATCGGATCTTGGCGAAGCGCTTGAAGTAGTCCTGCTTCTCAGGGTTTTGCTTTACAAACAAGAGTTGGTCCGCATCGACTCGCTCGACATAGTTTCCTTGGAAGTTGTTGTGAAGGCGGTCGCGGAGCTGCTCCCACGCGTAGATGGAGCCCGGCTCTATGGTAAAAAACCAAGAGAGCGCCACTCCTTGCAGCGCGAGGGGGAGTCCCTTCGCCTTCGTGGTGTCGTCTTCGCCCGCGGCCTCGATCGCGGTGTCATACACGCGCACGAACTCGCGGGGGTCCGTGTCGCCTTTGTACGGGTCGATGGCGCTAGGAAACTTGAAGTCTTCGGGCCATGCCGCCTGTTGCAGCCCCGCCGAAAGCGGGGACTTGGGATCTACGCGCCGTGGCGGCACGCGTCTAGACGCGGGGGCTTCGCGACGGTCCGCCCTCTCTGGCGTGGGCTCGGGCGCGATTACTGGCGCGACCTGCTGGCTCCGAGCCTCTTGCATATCTCGGACGGCTCCGCGAAGGTCCCCAAGTTCCCGCTGGAACGCGTCGAGGGCTGCTAGTATGGCGCTTTCCGCCGCAGGTGCTGTCGGAGCCGCCGGATCACCCAGCGGACGGGTCTGTGCAGGGACCATCTCCTCACAATCTCCAGATCCGCCGGATGCTTCACTGCGGCTACCCCCGGCCGCCTGATCCGCGCTGCCGGCGAGGGTGGCGGGGGCTGTCGTTGCCGTGCCAGCGACGGGGTTGGATGTTGTTGTAGCGGCGCTGGCGGGGTCGGTCGCTGTAGTGCCAGCGACGGGGTTGGCCGTCGTTGTAGCGGTGACGGGGTTGGTCGTCGCGGTGCCGGTGATGGGGTTGGTCGTCGCCGTGTGAACGTCGACGTCTTCGGCCACCGCGCCTGCGTCGCCACCCACGCTCGCCGCTGCCGAAGCCCTAGTACTCATACGACGCTCCGACCCGGCCGCCTTCTTTCCCTTCGCCGCCGCTGATGAAGCTTTTTTCGGTGCCATCCTTTTTCTTCGGTCTTCCGGCTTGTCCTTGTCCTCCCCACGGACGGCGCCAACTGTTGTGGTTACAGACCAAACAGAGAGAGAGATGGTAGTGGAGAGGTAGGAGAGTGTGTCCTCACCCTCCCCCTCATCCCGATATATATATTCACATGTGGTATATTTTTACAGTTATGCCCTTACATCCGTACATCCCCATTAGGGGCACTTATGTCATTACACATATTACTATGGTTCTTATAATCTCCTAACAGGCCTGCTGGGCTAAGGTGGGGGCCACCCCTACAACACACACCATTATCACGTGTTGAAGCCTCTGGGAACACACCCCTCGTAGCTTCTCCACGTATCATTATCTCTCGTGTCGAAGCATCCTAGACTGCACCGCCCATAGCTTCCCCACAGATCATCACCTTTGACCTCCTAGCATGAGCCCGACTACCTCGTGTGACATCCTCGATCGCCTGGATCTCAGACTTCCTCATCCTAGTCCCGATCCTTCTTGTCATCGACCATGATCGTCTCCACACCCACCTGCACATCAAAGACCAAAGAAACATTTTCCTGACATAAATTTTTCACAACTTGATTGACATCAGCACACACACACATACACGTATAACTTACCCTTGTCTATCCATAGACAAGAACCAAACCATCCACGAATACCAACCAAGTTAGCCATGACCGCAAATTTCATCGCTATCCAGAAATCAGCCTCAGACTACACATTACGCCTGCTAGCTCATCGAGTACTCGAAAACCACAAGTACTCAGGAAATACTATCGCTCCACACAACACTCGGAAATACCATCAAGTACTGAGCCCCTTCGACTACCGAGTACCACAACCACCTAACCACCATGCATGAGCCAATCATCCTACCGGCCTAACATAAGTACTCGACGATCACAAGAAATGAAGCACCGACTGACTACACCACCGATTAAATCCCAGCTGAGAGAAGGGGCATAGAAACGGTGGGGGACGAGGGATTTGAGATGAGGCGGCTACATTGGGAGATGGCGAGGGATTTAGGGGAGACGGCCTTGTATTTAGCGGGCAGGTGCAACCATGCAGCAAGAAAGAAGCTTGCGCTGCGGGCACCAAAAGCTTTGTGGGAAAACGTCTCGCTCAACGCTCAGCACCTTCTTTTTTATGTTGTAAAGATTGGAGCATATTGCAAGGACCCACATTAGCAACGCTGTCATGCACAGTTAAGTAACATGAATGTAGATGCAACGCAGCCAGATTGTTTCATGGAATACCACGATTTTGGCCCAGCTCGCAGTAAAATGATTCCAATGCTGTAGCACATCACACATGCATGCAAGTTTAGCGTACTACACTTTGTCACCCTTAATTACCATGCCTACTGAAGCTGGCACAAGGTGTGAAACACAAACAGGAGCAGGAAATATTCCTCTATGAAATGGTTTTGCAAAATTGCTGCTCATGTCGAAGGTCCATAGAGTGAATTATTATGACCTTCAAAGCGAAACGCCTCAAAGAAGCTGGGGAAAGAAAAAAGCTTTTACAGAGCAAACCTTCAAGATGGTCTGCGAACAGGACAGACTGGACAAGTTGAGCCTGCAAAGAGTTATTTTGCAACGGTAAGGAAACACAGGTGCAGCATCACATCAGGGGAACTTGATCAGCTCTGGCTGCAATGCTTTCTTGACTAGTTCTGACTGTTCCTGCACATGAACCGACAAGAAGCCAGTGGCTGTGGCAGCGGAAGGTGCCCTGCCCACATACTTGATGTCATCGAACGAACCCCGCCCAAGAGTCTTCATAGCAGCATACAGGCGAGGAGAGATGTAACTGTATGCGCCCATATTCATGGGCTCCTCTTGGCACCAGACGATCTCCGCATCTAGATAGATAGTGCAAACATGATAGTCAGAACAGTTCTACAACTAAATCTACTCAAGACAGAATAATTCATCATAACAACTTGGGAAACAACAAGTGCTAGTTGGGCCAACAGTGCATTGGTGGAGACCAACTACGGCCAGCAAGCAGCTAGGAACCAGGCCACCAACTGGGTGTCCTGTCTGTCCAGCATCAGCTCAGTGAACCCTGGTACCCAACTATTACTGCCAAAACTGCCTAGGTTTTCTTATCAAGATCTACAAGCTGTATACTCAGGCAAGTAGAGAAAATGGAGGGAAACAACATTACAGGTGCAGCAAGACCAAAGCACACACTGCGAAACAAGCAGTATCACCATATTATCCACATCCATTTCTAGGACAAACAGTCTAGGAACTACTGGCAGATATGGCAAATCATGATGCATGTTAAATATGTGAGGAAAAGCATCCATACTTGGGTATCTTTTTAGCTCTCTCTGGATAAGGTCATACGGGAATGGGCAAAGTTGTTCAACTCTGCAAATTGCAACATCACTGCGCTCAGTCCTTTTCCGCTCTTCATCAAGTTCATAGTACACCTGCAACATGGCAATTTTTAAAGAGGGTGCATATTTGTATTGAACCGGTAATTTGTTTAAACTTGATTTGTTAAAAGGGCCCACTTACTTTCCCAGAACATAATACAAGGCGGTTGATACCCTCCTCGACTTGCTTGTGATCGTTACGGTCCTTTATCAACCGCTTGAAACGTGTTCCTTGCTTATCAAATCCTGGATGGCCTTCAACATCATCAAACTCGGAAAGGTTGGACTTACAATCCTTGTGCCGAAGTAGGTTCTTGGGGGCCATTACAATCAGTGGCTTCCGGAACTCCCTATGTATCTAGTTTCCCCCGAAAAGCAGGTGAGAATAGGAAGATTAATACATGTAAGCAAGCCACATGCTAGTATCCAGAAAATTATCATCATAGTGGAGATCATGGTTCAAAATCCCGGCGGTTACCGGCCGGTAACCGCCGGTTACCGGTTTTACCGGTGGAGACCGGTAACCGAAAAACCGGCCGGTATGAATTTTTTGATTTTTCGAATTTTGGCGGTTTTTTCCGGTTTTCCGGTTACGGCGGTTTTCCGTTACGGTTTCAAAATATCTCAAAATTCAAATTTTGATTTTTAAATTGTGACGGTTTTTACCGTTTTTCCGATAACCGCCGTAACCGCCGGTTACCGTTACGCCTCCGACCGATTTTTCCGTTCGGTTTTGGAACCTTGGTGGAGATAAACTGACCTGACGACGCAACACATGGAAATAGTTTGCAGGAGTTGTCACATTCACGACTTGCCAATTACACTCCTGGATTTGCTTGCGAAGTGTGGATTCCATCTCAGGTATGACAAAAGGATTGTCATCACTCATCTGAGTAGCAAATTCACAATCTCGAGTAAGCAATAAATATTCAAGAACCAAGCATATCATCCAACATGAAAATATGAAAATGCGTGAAAGCCAAATCATCACCATAATTTCTTGAGCATATCAAAATTTATCTCATAAGAATTTGGAATCCGTTATAATCATGTTGACATGACTATTGATTGACCAGATAGAAAGAATGGCCTCGATTGCATATAAAAATGCATCTTATTTTCTTTTCAATCAAACAATACCATGTTATCATGTTAGAGAATTATCAAAGAACAGAGATGCAAAACAAGAGCATGCTTGCAACTGGATGGGATTCCATGGCTACATGACATAGAAAACAAGAAAAATTGTCACTGAATTACCTGAAGGAAGCGCTCCAAACGGGCACTGGAATGTTCAGGGCCTTGGCCATCATAACCGTGAGGCAGTAGAACAACAAGACCAGTTTGGCGCAGCCATTTTGCCTCTCCACTACTCAGAAACTGGTCAAACATTACTTGTGCACCATTGGCAAAGTCACCAAACTGAGCTTCCCAGAGTACTAGTGAATTAGGGTTCTCCATGCAGTAACCCATTTCAAACCCAAGAACAGCAAATTCCGAAAGTGAGCTGCAAACAGCAAATTCTTATTCTCATTCAAGTATGACAGTAGATGGGGAAAGGAATTGTTCCATTACAGGTAAAACAACAGATATGATAAAACAATGTATAGCTGGAATCATCCAGGTTTGACCATGCAAGGGGGTAACTTTAGAAAGTTATGTGAAAAGTCAAGGCAATAAATAAAAATAGAATAGAGCACATGGTTCTCAAGAACCCATACTTCTATCCAACTATCCAAGGAATAAAAAAGATCTCCTTGAGGGTACGTTTGGTATGCGTAATTTCACATTCCCCTGTAATCTAATATTCCCCTCAATCTGATTACTGGTAACACATTACCAGTAATATAATATTCCAATGGTTGGTTTGTTTGAAAGAAACAACAAAATGGTCTTTATAATAGTTCAAATATTTCATAACTCAAACCAACAAGTCCACAAATTTAAATTACAAGATTTGAAATTTCAAACCTTGAAGGTAACATTTATAAATTTTATAGTGAAAACTAAAATTTGAAATTTACAATTTAAATTCTCTCAATTTAAATTGCAACATTCAAATTTTCAATTCTTATTATTCAAAAGTTCAGATTTTGGATTTTCGAAAATTTTAACTTTAAAATTTGAGTTTGGAACTTTAAAATATTCGAATTTATAAAATTTAAATTTCCAGAACTGGAATTTTATTAAATCCAGAATTCAAAATTTCAGATTTATTTTTTAAAAAATGGAATTTCAAATCCAAACTTGAAATCAAGGTTATTAAGTCATAAAGTCGAGTCGAGTTGCCAAGGGGGCGACTAGTCGAAGTCTCGATTAGTCCCTAGAGTCAGATCTACAATTGTCATAGTTATAATAAAGAAGCAAGTTGGGATTATTATACTAATGCTACAACCAAAATAGCGCATGTGGTGTGCAATGAGGATATAAGGTTATTGAGTCACTAGTATTAAGTCTCGGTCGGGCCAAGCCTCTCTAGTGGGCCTCAAACTTACTGATCTAGTGGGCCGGCTCCTAGTCGTGACTAGTCGTTGACTAGTCGTCCGGCCGCTCGACTAGTCGCACCAATCAAGTCGGCCTCCCTAGTCGTCCGTCATGTATCGACTGGACGACTAGTCGTGGATTAGTCGCCAATTAGTCGACGACTTAATAACACTGCTTGAAATTTTGAATTTTGAAATTTAAATTGCCAGCATTTAAGATTCTCAAATTCAGGATTCAAATTTTGATATTTTGGTTTCGAAATTCATGTTTTGATTTTTTTAATTTGGATTTTGAATTCAGAAAGTTTAAATTTTGACTATGAGAAATTAAAGCAAATGATAAAAGTGCAATAGCAAAGATTCCTTTCTCTTGGTAATCCAAGATAGACACCCTTTTGTACAGGAAAGTGGTGATGAATAAGTCTCTGTACTGTGGTCTTTGTGGGGCTGTGGTAGTTTTTGTTTTTGATCGCTTTAGGACAGATTCGCTTTTAGGACAAGATCTGCTTTTGCTTTAGGACAGCATTCTTTTAGGACAAGATTTTAGGACAACATCGCTTTAGGACAGCATATTGACCGCTTTAGGACAAAGATCTAGGATAGCATCGTAGCATATGCTTGGCTGGTTCTCGACCTATAAATTTGTATCCCCAACCCCTCGAGTTGGCATGGCATTGTGTGAGCAATAAACAAGAAAACTTGTCCCATCTCCTAGTGTCATCCTCTCCATGAGAGTAAGGATCTTGCTATCACCAAGAGCAAGAGTCCAAAGAACTAACAAGTGGTATCGAGCCTTAGTATCCTGTAGCTCGAGCATCTCCCGCTCATCTCCTTCTCGCCTCGCGGCGGCCCGGCCGTGCAAAGGCAGCGGCTCCGGTGTCCCGCTCACTCCTCTCCGAGAGGCAGGCGGCTCGTCGAAGCGACCTCTCTCCACGCAATGACCCTCGAGCGCGCCATGTCCGCAGGCGATCTCGGCGCTTCGGTCGCCTCGAGCATGCGGCGTCGGCGACGGCCGAGCTCGTCGCGCGGCAGCCTTGGCAGCGGCGGCAGACAGCTGCGGCGGCGAAGGGCGTCAAAGGCCGGGTACGGCGAGCGGGGCAGCGCGGCGGCGAGGAGGAAGCAAGCGGCGGCAGATGCAATCACGGCGCGTCGCGGCAGAGGTCAAGGTCGCTGCGGCGCAAATAAGCGGCTCCGGCTCTGTGATGACAATGCCGACGCGACCTCACCGCTGGAGAGGGAGGCGCGCAGGCGCAGCGAACGCAATGGGCGGCGCGACGCCCGCGCGCGCGGCAGCCGAGACAGCGCGGGCGCGGCGGCGCTCTGAAGGCGCGCACGGCGGTGGCGCTCTGGAGGAGGCATGCACGGCGGCGGCGACGGTCGACGGAGAGCGCGGCCTCACAGTAACGCGCTTCTCTCCCGTTTGATCGTGGTCACCACGAGTACCGGTGTCGTCGAGGGCGTCGGCCGGCGGCGGTGGCCTACCCTCACCAAGACCAACTACGCGAGTGGGCGCGGTGATGAGGTGAAGCTCGGTGCGGCATATGTGGGATGCACCCAGACGGCGACGGCGTCGACCACGACCAGGATCGACGGCGCTGGATGCTCATCGCCGCAGCCCCGCCCGAGATGCGCTTCGCTACCAACAAGCGGATCGCCAAAGAGGCTTGGGACGCCATCGCCGCAAAGACGACGCAGCGGCGGCGCGCGCAAGTCTACATTGCGAGCACTACGCGCGGAGTGGGAGAACCCGCCTTCAAGCGGGTGAGGACGTTGATGACTTTGCTCTCGTCTCAACACTCTATTGCGAAGTTGGTGCGGTTCGGTGGCGACACCTACGGCGAGAGAGAGGCGTGGAGAAGCTCTTCCGCCGCGTCCCGAGAAGTACAAGCGGATGGCTCGCTCGATCGGGTCTCTGCTGGACCTTTCCACGATGACCATCGAGGAGGCGCGGTCGCCTCAAGGTCGTCGACATCGATGAGCCACGAGTCTCTCGGGACCCGTCACCATTGGCGGAAGCTCCTCCTCGCTCGGGAGCGGTGGGTGCCGGCCAAGGTGACAAGAAGAAGGGGAGCCTCCTTCCACGACGGCGGCGCAAGAGTGGCAAGCGCGCAAGCGCGCAAAGCGCCAGGCGGCGTCTTTGGCAAGCAAAGCGACGAGACGCGACTCTTGCCACAAGCTGCGCAAGCTTGGTCATTGGGCCAAGGAGTGTCGATACCACGACGCGCCGAGCCCACGTCGCGCAGCGGAGGAGGAGGAGCGGCGGTCTGCTCATTGCTCATGCGAGCATCGAACTACCTCCAGCCGCACCGCCGCAGATGGCTCTCCTCCACCTTGACGAGCCAAAAGCACACGCCCTCCTCGGCGGCGATTCCGCAATGACAAGACCGACGGGTGGTGCTCGACACCGCGCCACCCACCACATGACCGGCGGCGGAGTTCTTCTCGAGCTCGACTCAGCGTTCGAGGCACCGTCAAGTTCGGCGACGCCCGCCGTGGAGATCAAGGGCGTCGGCTCTGTCGTCTTCGCCGCCAAGATCGGGCGAGCACCGGCCGCTCACCGGCGTCTACTACATCCCCGACCTGCGGAACTCCATCATCGCCTTGGGACACCGGATGAGAACGGCTCGCGTGTCGAGATCGAGCACGGTGCCGCGGATTTGGGATCTTCGACGCCGCCTCCTTGCCAAGGTAACCAGAGGCGCAAATCGACTCTACACTCTTCACGCGCGTGGCACAACCCCTCGTCTCGCGGCTCGTCGGACGACGAGGCGTGGCGATGGCACGAGCGCTTTGGGCACCTTTCACCGAGGCCACAGGCGGCTCGGTGCCACGAAATGGTGCGAGGCTGCCGTGCCTTGACCATGTGGAGCGCTCTGCGACGTCTGCGTGTTGACGGCGCAGGCGACTCTTTCCCAAAGAGCGAGTTTCCGAGCCAAGGAGAGGCTCGAGCTCGTGCACGGGACTTGTGTGGCCGCGACACCGCCACACCGGGAGGACGACGCTACTTCCTGCCGCTCGTCGACGACCTCTCCCGCTACATGTGGGTGATGGTCCTCGGCAGCAGGGAGAGGCCGCGACGCCATCAGCGCACGCAGTCGCCGCGAGGCGAGCGCGGCCGCAGCCTGCGCGTCGCGCGCACGCACAACGGCGGCGAATTCACGGCGGCTGAATTCGCGTCGTCTCGCTGCGATGAGGGCATTCAGCGCCACTACTCCGCGCCGCATGCCCCGCAGCAGAACGACGCCGCCGAGCGCAACCGACGGTTGTGGGGATGGCTCGCCCTCCTCAGCGAGGGGATGCCGGTGTCTTACGGGAGAGGCGGTGGTGATCGCCGTCTACATCCTCAACCGCCGCTTACCAAGGCGCTCGACGGCAGGGCGCCGACGAGGCTGGCATGGGCGCAAGCCGGCGGTCTCCCACTTGCGGGTCTTCGCTCCTCATGTTCGCCAAGGAGCTTGGCCACATCGGCAAGCTCGACGGCAGGAGCACTCGAGTGTTCATCGGCCACGCGGAGGGCTCGGGCCTACCGCATCCTTGACCTGTTACACAACAAGGCCCGCATCTCGCGTGACGCCGTGTTCGACGGCGGCGCAGGCCGACGGGACAAGGCGGTGGATGACGGTTCGCCTCGACTCGTGGACTTTGTTGTCGACTACGCCCACTTCGAGAGCCGGGAGCTAGCACTGTCTTCACCGAGCTCGCCCACCTCGACACCTTGCTCGCCACCACCTCGGTGAGTGCTCCACCACCTTCGCACCGCCACGCCCACCCTTCACCACCGCCACCACTCTCCCGCACCGCGCCACACCACCGAATCGCCCCAACAGCCGGTCCACGATGAGCGCCGCGGTGGAGTTCGCTACTCGCTATCTCACGACGAGGATCGCGTCGACGCCTACCACGACGACGAGCCTCTCGCGCTATCGTACCATGGACAACATCCTCGGCGAGCCGCCTCGCCTCGACAGCGCAGCGCGATCGCGAGGCGGAGCGCACTTGGCATGCGACGACGGCGAGCCCCCGCCCTTCACGAGGCGGAGGAGACGCGGCGTGGCGTGTCGCGATGAAGCGAGAGATGGACGCCGCCGAGCGTAACCGGGCGTGGAGCCGGCGGATCTTCCCGCCGGCCACCGCGCGATCACCCTTAAGTGGGTGTTCAAGCCGGCGCGGATGGCCGCGCCATCGTCAAGCACAAGGCTCGCTTGGTGGCACGAGGCTTCGTGCGGCAGAGGGGTCGACCGATGACGCCGCACCCGTCGCACGGATGGAGTCCGCGCGACTCCTCCTGCGCTAGCTGCCCAGAAGGTGGCGTGTTCATCACATGGATGTCAAGTCGGCATTTCTTAACCGCGACTTGAAGGAGGAGGTCTACGTGCATCGGCCGCGGGATTTGCGATCCCCGCAAGGAGGGCAGGTGCTCGCTGCGCAAGGCCCTCTATGGCTTGCGACAGCACCAAGGGCGTGGAACGCTAAGTCGACTCCACCTCAAGCAAATGGGGTTCCAGCAGAGCGCACACGCAGGTGCGCAGCTTCACGGCGGGGCAAAGGCGGCAACGCCTGGCGGTGGGTGTCTACGCCGACGACTTGGTGATCACCGCACCAAGGATGCGAGGTGGCGGCATTCAAGGAAGAGATGAAGGCCACCTTCCGGATGAGTGACCGGGTCTCTCTTCTACTTAGGATCGAGGTGCACCAGATGATTCCGGATCACGCCGGCTGCATCGCCACGCCAAGCGCGTCGTTGAGCTAGCCGGGCTCACCGATCGCAACCCGCTCTCACTCCAATGGAGGAGAGATCGCCGAGCCGCGACAAAGACGGGCGGAGGAGGTGGGCGCTACGCGATCTGCGTCTTGTGGGAGCCTTCGCTACCTCGCCCACACACGACGGACTTGGCATTCTCCGTCGGCTCGTTAGTCGGTTCATGCAACGGCCGACGACGAGCATCGGCAGGCCGTGAAGAGGATCATCCGCTACGTTGCGGGGACCCTTGACCACGGCCTCCATTACCCGAGGTGTCCGGCGCGCGCACACCGTCGGGTGCAGCGGCGGTGACCACGCGGCGACATTGACACCGGCAAGAGCACAAGCGGGATTCTCTTCTTCCTCGGCAAGTGTCTCGCTCATCGGCGATCGATCCAAGCGGCGGTGGTGGCCTTGTCGGTGTGGTCGAGTACATAGCGGCTTCCACCGCCGACTCAGCACTCGCTCGCCGATCGCTGGTGATCTCTCGCAGGGACATCAAGCGTGGAGCTCGGGGTGGACAACAAGTCCGCTCTAGCCTCGCAAAGAACCCCGCTTTCATGAACGGAGCAAGCACATCCGGGTGAAGTACCATTTCATCCGAGGTCGCTTGGATGAAGGAAGCATCAAGGCAAGCTACATCAACACAACGGATCAGCTTGCGGATCCGCTCACCAAGCCTCTTGGAAGGATCAAGTTCCTTGAGCTCGCTCCAAGATCAGTGGTTCAACCCTCCCACAAGACGACGCACAAGACTTAGGGGAGAATGATGAATAAGTCTCTGATTGTGGTCTTTGTGGGGCTGTGGTAGTTTTTGTTTTTGATCGCTTTAGGACAGATTCGCTTAGGACAAGATCTGCTTTTGCTTTAGGACAGATCGCTTAGGACAGCATCTGCTTTAGGACAGCATATTGACCGCTTTAGGACAGCATCTAGGATAGCATCGTAGCATATGCTTGGCTGGTTCTCACCTATAAATTTGTATCCCCAACCCTCAAAGTTGGCATGGCATTGTGTGAGCAATAAACAAGAAAACTTGTCCCATCTCCTAGTGTCATCCTCTCCATGAGAGTAAGGATCTTGCTATCACCAAGAGCAAGAGTCCAGCGACTAACAAGTGGTTCATGAAAATTATGGTAATCTTGTTCCTAAGGTAATCTTGAATTCCTGATTCAGATCCCTAGTTGTTTTACCAAACAAGGAAATCTCATGGGATTACTGAAGTATTCCTAAGAATCCTTGGAGGACTCCACCAACCAAACGCACCCTGATGGTAATATGAACAATGGGTTTCCGAGCTAAGATAGGCCAAATAGAACTACAGAACCAGATATAGGTTCTCAATGCTTGTCCAAAGACTAGAAAACAGAAATGCCATTATAAGCTTCCAAATTTAACAAGCCCATACAACATTACAGCACCCGGTAGAATAACATAAATGATAAATCCACAAGTACACTTACCTGTTGCTAACAGTAAACAGCTCCTCATTTTGATTCATCACAACATGGTCGAGCGGGCAGTATTTTCCTCCGGTTTCCTGGTCATGTAGAACCGCATGCCGATGGCTAAAAGTTCCTCTTTCCACATCCTGTCCACTCAGCCTAACATGATTGCCTTCCACTATAAGTGTTGCAAAGGCAAGGGCTTCTGCAACAGCCCAATCAATACCTTCACCACTCTCAATCATTGCAGCACGCTGCTCAAAAATCTTCTTCACTGCTCTGTGAGGCTTGAAGCTTTCAGGTAGAGATGTAATTGCTTGTCCAACACGTTTCAGTACCTCTGGCTTAACCCTGCAGGGAAGGCATTTTTAATTATGTTGGATGATATTTGTTTAAGACAAAAACTACAAAGGGTGATCAACACAGATGATGCTGTTACCCGGTGTTGCGGACACGTGATATTTGCTCGGGTGACTTAAAACCAGTCCAGTAAGCCGAGAGCCAATCCCTCTTGTTGGGAATATAATCTTTGCTTTTTACAAACTCTTCATTCAGGATTCTGTTAACCTTGTCGTGTATCCTCTGAACATCCTCTTTCGAGACTTCGCCCGTTCCTAGCAGTTTCTGTTCGTAAAGCTTCAATGAACTGGGATGGTTCTTAATGACCTGCCACACAATAAGTTTCGTCAGGACATGCATCATGCTAGGAAAGCAAAGCATATGTTCTAGCAAAACAGCACAAACAACGATGATACGGATATGAATTGAACAGAAAAACATTACACAATAAAGAAGGTAACTAGGTGCAGCTAAAAAGAAAAGTACGCTGAACTGTAGAGTACATTGAGTAGCAACCTATGGGGAAATGATCAATGGTGTAGGCAAAAATAGTCAGAAACAGTAGCAGGAGGGTCACCTGATACATCTTTGGCTGTGTGAAGGAGGGCTCATCAATTTCATTGTGTCCAAACCGGCGGTAGCAAATCAGATCGACCACAACATCAGAATGGAATGTCTGGCGCCACTCAGCTGCAAGCTCACAGACACGTACAACTGCCTCCAGATCATCGCCATTTACATGGAATATGGGGGCGTTAAGGGCTTTGGCGACATCTGTACAGTACTGAGAAGACCTGCCGGCTCTTGGATCAGTCGTGAAGGCAACCTGGTTGTTGACAACAATGTGAATGGTTCCTCCGGTTGTGTAGTTTGGAAGGGCACTTAGATGGAGTGTCTCATAAACCACACCCTGCCCAGCAAAGCTACCATCCCCGTGGATCAGAATGCCCATGTTCTTTGTCCTGTCAAGATCGTTGGAGTAAAATTGCTTTGCCCGTGTCTTTCCTATGACGACTGGATCGACGGCCTCAAGATGACTGGGATTCGCGACCAAGGACAAATGGATCCTCTTGCCACCTCGAGTGGGCCGGTCGTAGGAGGTACCCAGGTGGTACTTGACATCACCAGTTCCAGTGTAGAGCCCATCTTCCCCTTCAACAGGCCTCGTCCCACCTGTGAACTCGCTGAATATCTGAGACAAGGGCTTGCGGACCACGTTGCCCAGGACATTGAGCCTTCCCCTGTGCGGCATCCCGATGACAATGTTCTCGACGCCAAGGTCAGCGGCCCTATCGAACATCTCCTTCATGCCGGGAATAAGTGTCTCGCCACCCTCGAGGCCGAACCTCTTGGCGGTGGCCCACTTGGTGGCGAGGAAGTTCTCGAACTGGGTGCTCCAGATGAGCCTGTCGAGCATGACGAGGCGGCGGTCCTTGTGGTACTTCTTGGGCTTGACGGTCTCGATCTTGTCCCTGAGCCAGTTGCACTTGTCCCTGTCGGGGATGTGCATGTACTCGTAGCCGATGGGGCCGCAGTAGGCCTGCTCGAGCTTGTTGAGGATCTCGCGGAGGGTGAGGACGGGGCGGTTCTCGGAGAGGAAGCCGGACATTCTCCAGACGCCGAGGAAGAACTCGCGGTCGAGGTCAGCTTGGGTGAAGCCGTAGAGATCGAGGTGGAGGTCTTCGGGGACGGGGCGGTCCTCGAGGCGGAGGGGGTCGAGCTTGGCCTTCATGTGGCCGTTGACCTGGTAGGCCCTGACCAGGAGGAGGAGCTGCATGCTCTCCTGGATGGTCTGGCCGGAGACGCCGGCGGAGGGGGAGGCCTGGCCGACGAAGTTGCGGAAGAAGTTGTCCCAGGACTCGTCGACGGAGGAGGGGTCGGCCTCCCAGGCGCGCTGGAGCTCCTCGAGATAGACGCTGCTGGTGCCGTCGAGGAAGCTGTCGGTGAGCCTGGAGAGCGGGACGGCGAGAGGCGCGGGGGCGGAGCGGGGGCGCAGGGCGGAGGAGTGGAAGCCGGCGCGGCCGCATCGGGTGGCGGTGGTGGTGTGGGCGAAGAGGGTGCGGCGCAGGGCGAGGCGGGCAGCGCCCGAGGCGGCGCGGAGCCACGTCATTGCCCTCGCTGCTAAAATAAAATCAGATCAAATCGAATCGAATCCCGGCAGAGCAGAACAGTTAATAGAGTTGGTTAATCTGTGAATCCTCCTACGCATGCACTCAAATCGAACCGAACCAAATGGAAATCTCAAATCAAAAATCAAATCTGGGGTCGGATCGAGAAGAAGAATAAGGAGTCGTCAAAGAAGAAGAAGCGGCAGAAGCAGCAGACCTCGTGTTGGGAACGGATCGAGAAGGAGGGAGGCGGCGGCGCGAGGGGCGAAACCCTCTTCTCCTTACCAAGGCACGGATGGAATGGGGAATTTCTGGATTCTCCTTCCTTTGCTCTTTTTTTTTCTCGTTTTCTTTTCTTTTCTTCGGAAGGGTGCAATGGTAGCAGACCAGCAGCGCGGCCAGAGAGAAAAGCTATGCTCGAGGCTCGAGGGAGGGAGAGAAAGAGAGACGAAAACTCAATTCAACGAAGCGGCGCTGGTGGTCGGTGGTGGGGCATCGGTTCCAATTCAAACCACAGACACCCGCACTTAGCAGAGTCCCCTCTCTCTTCCAGCCGTTGGATCTTGTTATCTGAGGAGGACCACAGCCGTTCGTCCATGGTGCGCTTTGGATCGATTGATCTCTCCCCCCTCTCTGCGGCCGCCTGTGTTACGACACCTGTCAATTGTTTATTTCTCAATTAGTGATTGGTACCTGTCTGCGCTCACCATCACCTCACAACACAATTTTGCGCCGATGTGTGGACCTTGGTTTATCATCTTGTCCCTCACGATTGCACCGCCCCATATGCCTTCTCTCCTTCCAATCCCATGTTCAGGAAGCAAGAAACTCAAGCGACCAAGGGCAAGAAGAGGCCACGGAAAGGCTCGCCTGAGGAGGCGGCGACGGTGTCCAGCGACGATAAGGACAAACCCGGGAAAGCCGACGGCGATAATGGGTTCTTATGTTGCTACCTCCTCAGATCCCACTGGGCGCGCCGCAAGGGCTACACCTACACGGGGTACTTATCTCGTATCAAAAAATCTTTGATTTCTTGCGCCTACGCACTTGATTGATGGAGGATGGATCGATTGGTACAAGTAGGTTCACGGTGAACATGTGGCAGCGGATCTGTCAGCACAACGGCGAGATCTGGTGCGGCACATGGTAGGGGAAGCGCAGCCGCCCCTGCGATATGGTGCTCTGTATCTACGACTTCCCCACCAACGTCTCCACTTGTTGGACCGAAATGGTGACAGAGGGGGGTGAATGTCGATTACTAAAGCGACCCCTCAAGTGAATTTCCTTCCAATAGCTATGAAAGCTATGAAATGAAGTTCAACAGATCTCTGAAACCCTATACTTACTGGGAACCAGATCCAGGAGGAAAACCAAGAGAAATCACAATACAACCCGAGGCTGGGAGGACTCAAATTGACTGGGCAGTCTGACCTCAGAGAGAAGGCTGGTCTGACCGCCGTTAGGGGGCCGATCTGACCGCCCCTAACATACAAGTCTGACCGCCCCTCGGGCAAAAATTCAGAGACCCTAAATTTTCAGACAACCAAAATACAGACTTTGCACAGCAGAGAAATTAGATAATTTCCTTTGGTTCTCTCTGCCCAGAAATGCAAGACTGCAACCCAAATAGAGAGACAAGCCTAGGGAATCAAGAAAAACTCACTCAAAACCAAGAATCCAGGGTTTTCATCCAAAACTGAAAATAGAGCAGTGGAGAGGTGAAATCCCAAATTCCTCAACATTCCCAAGTCCTTTGATCCTGAGATTTTGGAAGAACTTTAGCAATGATATAAGGACATTTCAGACCAAAACTCAGAGCATCTTATGAGGGGGAACAAAATCCACACCAAAACCCTAGAAAAACCAAAAACATGAAGAACTACAGAGAAGGGCACAAAAGAAATAAATTGCTCAAGATTCACATGGTCTTAGCACATGAGATTTTGCACCTAAGATAGAAATAATCTAAGAGCATCCCAGCAAGAATCTCAGGCCATTTCCTCAAGAAAAAATTAAGAAACTCTTCAAACCCTAGAATCAGGAACAAGAACAGAGGAGACTCAAAACTACAAGCTGAAATTAAATGAAGTTGACTGTCGTAGGGGTGGCCCCCGCCTAATCCCAGCAGGCCTGGTAGGAAGGTTATAAGGCCTAGAATAGGCCATGTGTAATGACATAACTGCCCCAGAGGGGATAACCAGATGTAAGGGTATAACTGTAAAAGCACTCCTCATGTGCATATATATATGAGCACAAGCCATGGGGAGAGGGGAGGCTATTACACACCACTTCATTACTCTCCACTATCATCTCTCTCTCTGTTTGGTCTGTAGCCACAACAGTTGGTGCCGTCCGTGGGGAGTGACGAAGACAAGCCTGAAGACCGAAGAAAAAGATGGCACCGAAAAAAGCTTCCTCAGCGGCGGCGAAGGCAAAGAAGGCGGCCGGGCCGGAGCGTCGTAGGGGCACGAGCTTGGCGTCGGCGGCGGGCGACGCGGGCGGCGAGGCAGAGCGCGCCGGAACGTCGGCGTTCACGCGGTGACGACCAACCCGTCCGCAAGACAGCGACAACCGACCCGCCGACGCTTCGACACCGACCCGCCACTCCCGCTGCAACCTCGCCGGCGATGTGGACCGGGCGGTCCGAGGTAGCCGCGACGGAGCGACCGGCAGCTCGGGACCCGCGACGTGGTCGTCCGCGCCGACCCGCCGTCCGGGCACCGGCAACTCCGCCAAGACCGGGAGAAAGCGCCTTGCTGGCGGCCCTCAACGCATTCCGGCGGGAGCTGGGGGACCTTCGCGGAGCCGTCAGAAATATGCAAGAGGCTCGGAGTCAGCCGGCCGCGCCGGCAATCGTGTCCGAGCCCGTCTTGGAAAGAGCGGACGGTCGTGAAGCCCCATGTCCACCGCGTGCGCTGCGACGCGTGGATCCGAGTCCGCTCGGCGAGGCTGCAGCAGAGGCATGGCCCAAGACTTCGTGTTCCCTAGCGCCATCGACTCGTATAAAGGCGACACGGACCCGTGAGTTCGTGCGCGTGTATGAAACCGCGATCGAAGCCTCCGTGAGACGACGCCACGAGCCAAGGACTCCCCCTCGCTACAAGGGTGGCGCTCTCTGGTTCTTTACCATAGAGCGAGGCTCCATCTGCGCGTGGGAGCGACCGCGCCCGCCTTCATAGCAACTTCGGGGTACTATGACGAGCGAATCGAGACGGACCACTCTTCACTGTAGCGGCAACCATCGAGACCCTCGGGAGCTACTTCAAGCGCCGCCAAGATTCGATGCGGTGAACAATCTTAATGAAACCACGGTCATTAATGCAATGCATACAGGCCTTCGCCCGGTCAGATGGCCGAGTGCAGCGCGAGAGACCAATCAAGACCGTCGCCAAGCTCTTCGATAAAATGGGCCAGTGCGCGCAGGCGGAGAGAGGATGCGCGGCGCACCATTACCGCTTCTCGGTCGCCCATGAGGCGCCCCGCGCGAAGTCGGGCGGTGGTCCCTCGGCGGCCGGGCGTGGCCGAGCCGGGGCAACCCACCCCAAGGCGGTGGTGGGGTGCGGGAAGGCTCTTCAAGGCGAGCAGCCTAAACCTCGACGCCGCCATCTGCGGCCGCAGCGCCCATCCGTAGCGTGTACCTCGCACCACCGCCATAGTGCAGAGCTCTTGCTCGCGCGGCCGGTCGCCGAAGCTAGTCCACCTTGCGATCCCCACCCTCCGTGAGGCGGGTCGGGTCCTGGCGCGCCTCTTGGTGTCGAGGACGTGATGGGCCGCTGCGACGCCGGGCGGCGCCGAGGTTTAGGCTCGCTCTTGAAGAGCCTTCCTACCCTCACCTCACCGCCTTGGGGTGGGTTGCCTCGGGCTCTCGCCACGGCCCGGCCGTGAGGGACCACCCGCCCGACTTCGCGGCGGCGCTCACATGGGAGACCGAGGCGGTAATGGTGCGCCGCAGATCCTCCTCCGCCCGCGTACTCGGCCCATTTTGTCGAAGAGCTTGGCGACGGTCTTGATTGGTCTCCGTGCGCTGTACTCGGCCATCGCACAAGGGCGTGCACCGAGGTGATGGCACTGCGAAGGGCAACGGCCGGATCGTGGACTACGCCTCCTCGGCCCCCCGTCGGAGCTCAAGTAGGGCACCAAGGGGACAACCCCATACGAGCCACCGCAATGGAAAGTGCGCGAGATCGCACCATCAACGCCATCACCGAGGCTCCTCCTCAAAAGCCCCTGGGGGGCAGCCGAAACTGTGGATGCCGCCCCACAACATCACCTTCGACTTGAACGACGCCAGGGGTGTGGAGTACCCCCACCAGGACCCTCTAGTCATTGCACCCACATAGTATCTTTGTGAAGTCGGCGCGTCTGGTTGATGAAGCTCGCGAACATTTTATTCGCAGAAACCTCGACCGCATGGCAATCCCCGGCCGGCTAGAGCAGCCGGAGCTCCTTCGAGGCTTGGAGGTCGGCCGCCGCAGCCCCGGGCACGTGTCTCTTCCGGTCACCTTCCGTCGAAGGCAACAAAGGTAACATCCGGACAGAGCACATTATTTTCGATGTTGTAGACCTCCCACACCCCTACAACACCATACTGGGGCGACCCGCCCTCAACTCCTTCGAGGCGATCCCGCACCACGCCTTCTTGTGTATGAAGCTCCGGGCCCGAGGGTATTATCACCGCCGGCGACGAGGACTCGGCCAGACGTGCCGGCGCGCAGCCGCGTTCGCACGCTCGATGCACGCCCTCTCGGCGCACTCGGGGAGGGGCCCTCGGCCCCCGGGTGGACGCCCAAGCCTCGGCCCGAAGGCGGAATCAAGAAAGTGCAGCTCCAGGCGGAAGGACAGTTTGTGTCCATTGGCGACGGGCTCCCACCGGGGGACGAGCGCGATCTGCTCCGAGTACTTCAGAACAACGTCGACATCTTCGCATGGTCCCCGGAGGACATCAAGGGCGTGGACCGAGCACTAATCGAGCATCGCCTGGCGGTCCGCCCCGACGCCAAGCCAGTCAAGCAAAGGCGGCAGCAGGCGGCCAAAGCAGAGGTGGCAAAGCTTCTTCACGCCGGGGTCATTCGCGAGGTCCACCATCTAGAGTGGCTCGCTAACCCGGTGCTAGTCAAAAAGGCCAGCGGGGCCTGGCGCATGTGCGTCGACTTCACGGCACTCAACAAGGCGTGCCCGAAGGACAATTACCCCTTGCCGCGCATCGATCAATTGGTTGACGCCACTGCCGGGTGCGAACTCATGAATTTCCTGGACGCCTACTCCGCTACCACTGGTGTACATGGCGAAGACGACGAGGAGAAGACCGGTTTCATCACACCACCGGGACATTCGCGCCGTCGAATGCCCTTTGGCTTGAAGAACGCAGCGCTACCTTCACTCGCCTCGTCGCCATCGCCTGGCGCCCGGCTCGGGAGGAACGCCGGGCCTATGTCGACGGCGTGGTGGTCAAACTTCGTCGGCCGCCTGCATGGCCGGGACCTCCGAAACCTTCACAACCTCGGAAGGCGGGCATCAAACTCAACCCCGACAAGTGTGTCTTGGTGCGGCGAAGCTCACAGGTTTCCTCGTCTCGGACGGGCATCCAGCGAACCCCGACAAGGTAGACGCTATCTTGGGCATGGAGCCGCCCAAGACTACGAGGGAGGTCTAGAGGTCGGCGGTCGCATGGCGCGCTAAGCCGCTTCTATCCGAGGCGCGGGCGGGGCTGCCATTTTTCAAGACGCCAGCGGTGCGACGGATTTAGTTGGGACGAAGATTGTGCGAAGGCCTTCAACGAGCTCAAACAAGACCTCGCAAGTCTCCCCACTGTCGTCCCAAAGCACTGAGGCTCCTCCCTGCTCTATCTCGCCGCGTCGACCACCGCGGTCGGCCGTCCTCGCCTTGGAGGAAGGCGCCATGCAGGCCCGCCTACTTCGTCTCTCAAGCCCTCCAAGGCGCCAAGACAAGATACACGGAGCTTGAGAAGCTCGCCACGCGCTGGTCATGGCTTCCAAAACTTCGGCATTATTTTCGCCCACCCGATCACGAGTACCTTCCTCATTCCCCGGCGAGATGCTTTGCACAACAAGGAGTCCACAGGCGACGGCAAGGGCCGCCGAGCTCGCTTCTTCTCCTTGACGTATGCTTCGCGAACGACAATCAAATCCCAAGTCTCGCGGATTTTCTCGCCGAATGGACCCGCCACCCCGCCTCTCGGACGCACGATGACCCGTGCGGGCGCTTACAATCGACGGAGCTTACAGCGTCGCCGGCGGCGCGTAGGGGCGGTGATCGTCACACTGAAGGGGCGAGTTTGCTGTACTCGGCGCGCTTGACTTCCCGCCACCAACAACACGGTGAGTACGAGGCACTACTCTTTGGCCGGCGGCTCAAGGCACCGGCGCGAGACGGTCCGTCCGCACCGACTTCGCGCTTGGTGGCTAGCCATGTGGACAAGTCATATCAAGCCAAGGACCTAGAGTTGGCCAAGTACCTCGCGGCGGTAAGGGCGAGGGAAAGGCACTTTGGGTGTCACCGTCAAGGCCATCCCAGCGGAGAATGAGCAAGCCGACGCCGCGCGAAGGCAACCACCCGAGAATCGCTTCGAGGGGGCGTTCTGAACATTAGCAAAGGCGCCATCGCGCAGACACCCGGGGCGCACTCGCCCACCGCATTGGTCGGCCAGAGATTGGCGAGCCCATCTTCAATTTCTTGTAGGGCATCGCCGAGCCGAGGACCTGCCGAGCTGCGACGCTTGCAAAGACCGTGCACGGTCCTTCCAGTGTTCAAGGAATACTCTACAAGAGAGGGTTTGCGCCCGCTCTGCGCCGCCTCTCAACCGAGGGGGAGGGAGCTCTTGGCGGAGATCCACGCGGCGTATCACGGATCCCACTTGGCACCAAGATCATTAGTCGGTAAGGCGTCGTGCAAGGCTTCATCGCCGATCGCCATCACCTACGCCAGACCTCGTCCGCGGTGCCAAGGGTGCCAGTGGATGGCGCGCATTATCCGCAGGCCCCCGACGCGCCTCAACCCCATCCCCCCGGTGTGGCCACTGGCACGCTGGGGTCTTGATATAGTGGGACCACTTGCCCGAGCCCCAGGAGACCTCCGGTTCGTGGTAGTCGCGCTAGAGTATTTTTCCAGATGGCCGGAAGCGGTCGCTCTGGCCAAAGTAACTTCGGCGGCCATACAGCGCTTCCTATGGCAAAACATCATATGCCGCTTCGGTGTGCCCCGGGAGCTCACGGTCGACAATGGCCTGCAGTTCGACGCCACCCTCTTCAAAGATTATTGTGACAGCATGGGCATTACCCTCCGATTCGCCTCGGTGGGACATCCCCAGTCCAACGGGGCGGTCGAAAGGGCGAATGGCGCCATCTCCGCCGCCATCAAAAAGCGTCTGGTTGGATTGCCAAAGGGCAAGTGGCCAGGCGAGCTTCACAGCGTTTTATGGTCGCTTCGCACAACGGTAACGCGCCCGACGGGGTTCACTCCATTCAAGCTCTTCTTCGGTGACGAGGCGGTGACACCTGAGGAAATCAAGGCCGGCTCACGGAGGGTCCTCGTCCAAGCACCCGAAGAAGAGTGTTGTGTGTCCTTGGACCTCCTCGATGGGATACGAGCCGACGCAGCCCACCATGTCGAGAAGTTCGCGCGGCAAACAGTGCGTACTCGGGACCGCTCGGTATGCCCGCGGGGGTTCAGTCCGGGGGATCTCGTCCTTAGAGTGGCGCTCCAGGCGGAGACCGCTGGCAAGCTGGAGTCCAAGTGGGAAGGCCCGTACATCGTGACAGCAGGCATTGCCAAAGGGGCGACGCCTCGCCACGCTCGAAGGACAAGCCTTCCGCACACATGGAACGCAGACGAGTTGCGGCGGTACTACGCCTAGAAACAGACGATGGCGTCACCGTCGTCTTGTTGATCGAGCGATGCTCGCCGCGCAAACGGGACCTCAATAAAGATTGCTGTTCCAGACATCCCACATCCACGATGAGCGTAACCAGTCCACGGACTTTAAATAAGACGTAGCATCGAGCCTAGCTCGCACGCACGATCCACGGACTTTAAATAAGACGTAGCGCCGAGCCTAGCTCGCACGCGAGAGTGCATGGACTATAAATAAGACGTGGCGTCCGAGCCTAGCTCGCACGCACCAGTCCACGGACTTTAAATAAGACGTGGCCGAGCCTGGCTCGCACGCGCGAGTCTTCGGACTATAAAGAAG
This sequence comes from Dendrocalamus sinicus, assembly GCA_036346575.1. NCBI lineage: Eukaryota > Viridiplantae > Streptophyta > Magnoliopsida > Poales > Poaceae > Dendrocalamus > Dendrocalamus sinicus. The sequence continues at coordinate 27,569,554 of CM070673.1, forward strand.
ACGTGGCCGAGCCTAGCTCGCGCGCGCAGATCCACGGACTTTAAATAAGACGTGGCGCCGAGCCTAGCTCGCGCGCGAGAGTCTGCGGACTATAAATAAGACGTGGCGCCGAGCCTAGCTCGCACGCACCATCCACGGACTTTAAATAAGACGTGGCGCCGAGCCTAGCTCGCACGCGCGAGTCTCCGAACTATAAAGAAGACGTGGCGCCGAGCCTAGCTCGCACGCACCAGTCCACGGACTTTAAATAAGACGTGGCGCCGAGCCTAGCTCGCACGCGCGAGTCTCCGGACTATAAAGAAGACGTGGCGCCGAGCCCAGCTCCGCACGCGCGAGTCCACGGACTTTAAATAAGACGTGGCGTCGAGCCTAGCTCGCGCGCGCGAGTCTCGGACTATAAAGAAGGCGTGGCGTCGAGCCTAGCTCGCACGCACCATCCCACGGACTTTAAATAAGACGTGGCGTCGAGCCTAGCTCGCACGCACCACCCACGACTTTAAATAAGACATAGCGTCGAGCCTAGCTCCGCACGCACTCTACGGAGTATAAATAAGACGCAGCGGGGGGACGCCTCCGCGTGCACTCTCCGGAGTATAAAGAAGACGCAGCGTCGAGCCTAGCTCCGCACGCACTAGTCCACGGACTTTAAATAAGACGTAGCGTCGAGCCTAGCTCCGCACGCGCGCACTCTCCGGAGTATAAAGAAGACGTAACGTCGAGCCTAGCTCCGCACGCACTAGTCCACGGACTTTAAATCAGACATAGCGTCGAGCCTAGCTCCGCACGCGTGAGTCTCCGGACTATAAAGAAGACGTAGCGTCGAGCCTAGCTCCGCACGCACTAGTCCACGGACTTTAAATAAGGCGTGGCGTCGAGCCTAGCTCCGCACGCGAGTCTCCGGACTATAAGGAAGTCGTAGCATGGAGGGTCGCCTCGCACACGCCACTCCACGGTATAAACGAGATTGTGCGGACACGCCCTCTGCGTTCGGCGGCGGGTAAGACCAAGCATAGAGTACTACTTGGTTCCATTGCAAAAGCAAAAGGGTTACATGGTAACAAGCCTAAGAACCCGTACTTCATCCCCACGCCTGTCCGACCAAACACTCACCTTGGCGCGGTGCGGGACGGCCGCGCCGCCATCGCCACGACCCTGAAGCGACCCTTCAAGCCACCGGAGGAGGTCCCCCTCCCATGCGCCGCTGTCGCCGCACGGCGACCTGCAGCAGCCTTCCCGAACCGGCCCCACACCGTTGGTGGAAGTTTTGCGAGCTAGGCCCGACGGAGGCGGATGGCGTCCGACATAACCCTGCTTGGCGGGCGGATCGATTCTATGGATTCGCTAGCTCCTGGTATGCCTACACCCACGGGTATGAAGCGGGGGCGAGGCGGCACGCACCAACATAGCCGCAGCTCGCCAAAGGTTCGGCGCCATGAAGAGCAATGCCGGCCCCTCCTTGATCAGCCCGGCGTCTCCAATAGGCCTCCGGCCAGGCGTAGTGTCCGGCACTCGGACACACGGATCTCTGAGGGTGCGGTTCGAGACTCCATGGCCCGCCATGCGGCATGGACGCATTCTCGAGGCAAGGCGGTTCTGCAATGAACCGCTAGCCGGGCGTTCTCCCTTCTAGGCGGCGATCTGCTGGAGGAAGGCGGCGCTCCTCGCGCGCGGCGTCGAAACTTCTATAACCGTCTTTGTCGCGGCGCGTGAGCACCCCAGCGCGCGTGACATTCCTCATCCTTCGGCGAAGGCGGCGGTTGCTTCCGACGGCGGCTTCAGCGCCCTCCGCTCGAATGCGGGCCTCGTCAAAGGACCGGTGAGGCAAGCGTCCGCAAACACAACGAAGTCGCAGCGCCTAGCGATGCGTTGCAAGCCCGGCGCGCATATTTACCCTTATATTCGGACGCTGCGGTGCAAGCGCTAAGTTCCCCTCGCATGGCGACAGCGCGCCACTGTTGAGGCCGTGGTCGGCGACGCTCGGCGGCTGCGGCAAGGTCGCGAATATCTCGATCGGGGAAGAAGTCCGCGCGAGCCACGCCCCAAGGCGCCAGGATTTCGCGAGGCCACAGCCACGTCGGCGTCGGCGGGCACTGCGGGGCACCACGCACAAGGCTTCGACCCGCGCGTACCTCATTGCTCGATCCTTCGCCACGTTGGGGAGACTTCGTCTCGCCCGATGTTGGCGAGAATGAGCGGCGATCGGGAAAGTCTCACGAAGTCAAGTGAAGAAAGGACTCACGCCTACCTCCTGCGCCTTCGTCGCGGTGGGAAGGGACGCCGATTCGACCACCCGGGAGGCGGGCGCCTCAGGGAGAGAAGGTCTTCTCGGCGTCTTGCGACGGCGTGATCCGCGGCAAGGCCCGCAACAACAGATCGACTCCCGTTGGCGGCGGGGAGGCTGCGTCGGCGTTTACGCTGCGGGGCACAGGCGATTCTTCCATGGCGGGACCAGCTCGGTCACTATCGCCCCACGGTTTCCTCTGTAGAGGCACGCCCTCGGCGGCGCGGCGGAGGATAACACACCTCCCAGCGTGGTTTGCCCGCCGAGGACAGCGCCACCTTCCGGGTTGACGGCTTCCAACTCAACGGCGGCCGCAAGCGAGCACGCTCGTGGCGTTGGCGGCGGTACCAAGGACTGCGGCGGTGCGCTCCTCAAGCACTATGGCGAGGCCCACCGCGGTTGCACGCCTGTCTCGGTGGCCGCCGCGCCAGAGGCTGCCGCGTCGCATCGGCAGCCGAGAGCGGGCGGCGTCGTGAAGATAGCACCCCGCAGATCATCACCATCTGGCGTCCGAGTCCCGGCGGAAGCTCTTCCGCACCTGCGCTCGGGCACGGCAATGCCCAAAGCCTCGCAGTGCGGTTTACTCGCCCGCTAGCCGCTTTAATCGCGGCCTCGCGAGCCCGTGCTCCTTAAGCGTGTCGGGCCGAGGAGCGCAGCAACAACGCGCTCGCATCTTCTAAACGAGCCGCTGCGTAGGAGATCGCGCCGATTAGGCGAAAGAAAGCGGATCTGATGACACGCGTAAAGTGTCTTGGGCGACTTACAAGGGGCGGAGGGCGGCGGCGAGCGAGACACGGAGAGTCGAACCCGTCCTCGCGAGGGCGTTACTCGTTGAACATACTTCCCGGGAGGACGGTGGCGCTGCCCATACATCATGAACTCCTCGGCTGGTCGCGCCACGCTCATTCGGCCGCGCGACACCGACAAACTCTCAGTAGCTCAGCGGCGTCGTCGATCTCCGCCGTCCGGACCAGTCTTTGTTGAATGAGATCGGCCCACCTCGGCGCTGCGATCGGCTCTTATCGGTCACGGTGTAATAGAACCACCACCGCGTCCAGCCGGCCGCCCATTGCCCAGACGAGGCGGGCACAGGGAACAACGTCGCGCACGATGCCCGGAGCACGAAGTCCACACTGCCGAAGTTGGACATCGCCCCGCCAACATTTCTGGGTCGACAGTATGCGTCGTGCAGGGTGGCGAATAAGCTCGCGCTGGGACGCCACCCTTCCGTCCGCATCGCCCATGTGAAGACAGCTAGGCGGAATATCGCGTGGGGCGTCAGCTGGGCTAGCTCCAACTTGTAGGCCCGCAAGACTTCGCCCACGAACAATGTGGAGGGCATCCGAAGGCCGGCATCGAAGAATGCGACGAAAACAATCACCTCCAGGGCCCCGGGCTTCGGTTCCGTCTCCCCCCGATGGGGTAGGCGAGCCCCATGGCGCTCCACGATCTTCCCCTCATCCACGAGCCGCTGCAGCGTCCCTTCAGTCATGCGGCTCTTTCCCAGCACGCGAGAGCAGGACCCTCCCGAGTGCTCCATGGCGTCCCACCATTTGTTGGCGCGCGAGCCCCCGCGCACCGGTTTGTACTCACAGGAAGGGGGTCGCCGCCGCCTGGCCGAGCAAGGCACCGTAGGGGGTGGTAGGTGGCGTCGTCATGGCTAGCCATCGCTTTGGTGACAAGAGCGAAGAAGCGAGCAAGGGAGCAACCGGGCGTGACAATTAGCACGGCGAGCGGCGGCGATCAAAAGCCAAGCAAGAAAGGATGCCTCCACCCCATCGGCACCTTATAAAGACCGCTCGCGCCTTGTGGCTCAATGCACAGACGGATCGAATTCCCAGCCGGTTCGGCTATCAAGCTTTGGAAAGAAGAACCGCGGAACATAGAGAGCCGGGCGGGTAGGTGGCGACAATGCACAACGCCCCACATCTCCTACACGCGCCCGACTTCTCGGGGGCGGCGACGGCGCGGCCACGCAACCGCCCACATCCCACGCGCACCACCGTGGGTCGCCACGTGCCCCACCCGCAACATGGCGAGAATGCACGATGCAACGGCACGCATACGCCGGGCGGCGTCGGCATGTTTCCGGCCGCCATTAAAAGCGCACTACCGGTGCAAGGTCACAAAGCCCCAAAGCACGGGGGCGAGCGCGCGCGTCTACTCGACTAGGCGCCCGCCAGCGCCACCACGTTCGAAGGTAGCGGGCGGAGCGCACGCGTCTACTCGGTGGCGCCCGGCTTTGCGCCACTCATTCAAAGGGTAGGGGCGGGCGCGCGTCTACTCCGAGTAGGCGCCCGGCCGCTGCCACCCGTTCGAAGGGTAGCGGACGGGCGCGCGTCTACTCGAGTAGCGCGCCGGCCGCGCCACCGCTCGAAGGTAGGGGCGAACGCAGCGCGTCTACTCGAGTAGGCGCCCGGCCGCGCCACCGACTTCGAAGGGTAGGGGCGGGCGCGCGCGTCTGCGCCGACTTCGGCGCCCGGCCAGCGCCACTCGTTCGAAGGGTAGGGGCGGGCGCGGGTCCACTCCGTAGGCGCCCGCCGCGCCACCCGTTCGAAGGTAGGGGCGGCGCGCGTGTCTACTCCGGTAGGCGCCCGGCCGCGCCACCCGTTCGGCGGGTAGGGGCGGAGCGCGCGTCTACTCCGACTAGGCGCCCGGCCGATGCCACCCGTTCGAAGGGTAGCGGACGGAGCGCGCGACTAGGCGCCAGCTTCGATGCCACCCGTTCGAAGGGTAGCGGACGGAGCGCGCGCGTCTACCGCGACTAGGCGCCAGCTTCGCTACCACCCGCTCGAAGGGTAGGGGATGGAGCGCGCGCGTCTACTCCGGTTAGGCGCCAGCTTCGCTGCCACCCGCTCGAAGGGTAGGGGACGGAGCGCGCGCGTCTACTCCGACTAGGTGCCAGCTTCGCTGCCACCCGTTCGAAGGTAGCGGGCGGAGCGCGCGTCTGCCGACTTCGACGCGCCGCCAGCCAGCGCCACCGTTCGAAGGGTAGCGGGCGGAGCGCGCGTCTACTTCGACTTCGGCGCCCGGCTTCACGCTACCGCTCGAAGGGCGGGGCGAGCGCGCGCGCTCCTCTCGTGGCGCCGCGCCGCGCCACCGCTCGAAGGGTAGGGGCGGAGCGCGCGTCCACTCCGAGTAGGCGCCCGGCCGCGCCACCGTTCGAGGGTAGGGGCGGGCGCGCGTCCACTCCGAGTAGGCGCCCGGCCAGCGCCACCCGTTCGAAGGGTAGGGGCGGAGCGCGCGCGTCTACTCGAGTAGGCGCCCGGCCGCCACACCGTTCGAAGGTAGAGGGCGGCGCGCGCGTCTACTCGACCAGGCGCCAGGCCAGCGCCACCCGTTCGAAGGTAGCGGGCGGAGCGCGCGCGTCTACTCGGTTGGCGCCAGGCCGCGCCACCCGTTCGAAGGTAGGGGCGAACGCGCGTCCACTTCAGCGAGGCGCCCGGCCTCGCGGACCATCCATCGAGCTTCCGCCCCACCACAAGCCGGAGACATTCCAGCGCAGCGCGAGGGCGGAGGGCCAAGGACTCGGCGACATGGCCCGGCCTGTGAAGCCCTTCACCATGAGAGGCTCTGTCGTGGGGTGGCCCCCCTAATCCCAGCGAGCAGCTGGTAGGAAGGTTATAAGGCCTGAGAATAGGCCATGTGTAATGACATAAATGCCCCAGAGGGGATAACCAGATGTAAGGGTATAACTGTAAAAGCACTCCTCATGTGCATATATAATTAGCACAAGCCATGGGGAGAGGGGAGGCTATTACACACCACTTCATTACTCTCCACTACCATCTCTCTCTCTGTTTGGTCTGTAGCCACAACATTGACTCTAGGGGAAATCAATCAAATGATCTTGAGGCATCCTCCCATCATAGAGCAACCCATTTTGGGCCTTCCCAGCAAGAAACAACAAGAAACTCAAAAGACAAGAAATCTTGCAGAAAGGATATCGAAGAATAAACAGAGAGCACGGGAGAAATTTCAGATTTCCATTCCAACCAATCAAACGATTACAGATACATCCCCATACGCATAGACATTAGTACAAGGGATGATTACAAAGAGTCTCAATCCATCCTCTCCCTCTTAATCTCAAGAACACTCAAGAACTCACATCCTGTTTCTTGGAGAGGAGACACAGAGAGGAGTGGCTACGAAGGAGACATCCCTCGGCCTCTTTCACCAACCCTCAACCACTAAAGCCTAAAGCCAAAACAAACTTACAAAGACTCTTTTGACTCTAGCAAACCCTAATTCACTCCCAAAGCCATGAGGAGGCATGCAGCCCCTCACATCTATTTATAGCCCTTAGCTAACGGGTCTCCACCTTGTTACGCCCGCTAAATCCAACGGAGCTCGCTCCCGCTTGTGCAGCCTCGCGAAATTACCGATTCGCCCCTCCTGCACCTTCCGGGAAGCTTCCGCGCTCCTTGTCGTCCACGACTCGCAACCACATCGAATCTCCGCCGTCTTCGACACATCCGACCGTTCTAACCTCGACACCGCCTGTGTCTAGTCCGGTCACCTTGTGTCTCACCACGACTCCGCCTCGACCTCCTGCAGTCACATAGACAAGAAACACATTAAATAGCACCGCTCGATACATGAAAGCGTAAATGCATTATACTTACCCATGATGAAGTCCAAACCTGTCGAATCACAGAATAGGCATCCTAATCCATACGACCAAGTTTAACCAAGTCCGACCGAGCCCGATTGCACCACGCAACGTCAAGGTCTGAACCACCCAAACCAAACTCGACTTTCCTAAACCGATGTCAATTACTCATCATAAACACGGGATGACCTCCACATGGTCTCTCAATCTACCCCTTGATGAGTATATTGACAAACTCAGAAAAAGCAAGAAGTAGAGTTTGATTTGAAAAGTCCAACATGGTCCAAAGAAGGAAAATGAAGCTAATGACCATGTCGACAGAAGGAACACTAGAGCAACAACTGAAAGAGCAAATTGTTCTCCAAATCTCTAGAATGTTCCCAAAAGACTTTTTCTCCTCTATTCTTCCCCTTTTGGCAATAAACACATCAAGATGCAAAAGAGAGAATATGACATGTCAATGGATGAAAATGACTGAAGTTTGATTATTCTAAGCATTTAGAGCCATGAGAATTATCTAGAATGACCATAAGGAATTACATCAAGCCATAACTCAATAAGAGCTATCTAAATCATGACAAGATATGTATAAGCTAGCTAGAACACATAGATGACAATCTGAAATGTAATGCATTATGTGAGTATGTCAAGTCATCAATAAGTAAAGTCTAGCTAGAGATATCCAAGGATGATGCAGGCCATGTCAATAAGCTAAGCGGAACCAAGAAGCTAATATTGAGTCCAAACAGAGTGCTATAAGCTCAAGATTGAAACATTGGTTCAAGTACTTGGTTTTTTTGGTAGCTTAAGCAAATTAAGCACAACTGACATATTTTCTTTTGAAACTTATGGTCATTTCCAACCAATAATTTTATCATGTGCTAGATCTCAAGTCTTATGCGACTACTCCAAGAAAGAAGCTTAAGAAGATAGTCTAGGTCATCCAAAACTCCCCCTGAGTTCATGCCTAGTGCAATGGCAAGCCGTCTCATGAGAAAGAATTGGTGAAATCAGTTTTTTCGCACAAAAGAGATCTTTTTGCTTCTTCAACACGTTGTACTAACTTATGCATCATCTAGAACTAATATAGCTCAATCTAAGGCTCAATAGAGATTCAACGCTCAACTTAGCCTACTTGACATGACATGGATCATAAAATGATAGCTCAAGAAAGACTAGACTCAAATGCTAGCATGACAAATTTTAATTCAAGTTGAGCAATTTTAATGAACTTTTCATGGCAAAAGCTAGTCTACACATATGGAGTCATGATAAATCAAGCATATAAGCACAAGTCATGGCAAGGTGTAAAGCATTGTAAATATGTCATAACAGGATAATAATCAAGGCTCAATGTAGTTATATTACAATACGAAATGCTAAAATGCAAGAAAATCCAGCTCCCCCTCAACATGTGCTGCAACTTTTAGTTCAAGTTGAGTTAAGTCAATATTATGCTCCAGAAGCTCCCAAATGAATTCCCCCTGAACCAAAGCAATAAAATCGAGAAGTTGGCAAGAGAAACGGAATAGGCAGTTCTTAAAACATAGAAAAGATATAGAGACAACTATGGCTCAGACTGACTCTCATCTACCCCATGTGACTCTAGGACTATTAGCCGGTAATCTAGCACATTAAGGAGCAAACACGTACCTTGTCTACCCAAGGGTGGTCCGACCCTTGCTAGAACCTAAAAGTAGTGAGTAGGCTCAACCTAGTGAAAAGAGAGAAGCAGCTAATAGAGCAGAACCCTAGATCACAAGATGAGAGAAAAAGACTAAGCAGCTAGACTAGAGAAACACTCTAACCTATGCTAGAAGGACTAAACCTCAATGCACCCCGAATGCAATGCAACAGAAAGAAGTAAGAGCACAATCAATATAGTAAAGCAGTAAAGCCCAAAGCTCCCCCTCACTACAGTCCATAAGGACAAACCACCCCAAGCTCTCCCCGCAGAGCTGAAAACCTCGAACTATCCAAAGGCTTGGTGAAGATATCAGCCAACTGGTGGTCACTCTCCACAAACTGGAGCACTATATCACCCTTCTCCACATGGTCTCTAAGAAAGTGATATCGAATATCAATATGCTTGGTCTGAGAGTGCTGCACTAGGTTTTTTAGCAATGTTAATCGCAGAAGTGTTATCACAGAAGAGTGGAACACTATTTATGACCAACCCAAAGTCCCGTAGGGTCGAAGCCATCCAAAGCACTTGGCTACAGCAACTGGCTGCAGCAACGTACTCGGCCTCTGCGGTGGATCACAAGAACACCGACTACTTCCTCGAAGACCAAGAAACGAGAGAAGTGCCATTGAATTGGCAAGTGCCAGAAGTGCTTTTCCTATCTATCCTACAGCCAGCAAAGTCTGCATCCGAGAAAGCTCTCAAGGAAAGACAGGATGAGGAAGAGTACCAGATACCATAGTCAATGGTAGCTCGAAGGTACCGAAAGATACGCGAGGAGAAGCCTGAAAACGAGCACACAGACACACAGAGAAGTGTATGTCTGGTCTCGAGGCAGTGAGGTAAAGAAGGGAGCCGATCATACTTCACTCTTTACGATCAAGCGCTCGCCATCCTCATCTGGGTCAAGATAGGCTGTAGAAGCCATCGGAGTTGACACCGGCTTACCATCACTCATGTCAAAGCGTCTCAGGAGGTCACGAGTGTACTTGCCTTGATGCAATAAGGTACCCTCCCGAGTCTGCTTGATTTGGAAGCCAAGGAAGAAGGTCAACTCGCCCATCATGCTCATCTCAAACTCGGTGCTCATGACATCCGAGAACTGTGAAACCAGAGCATGGGAAGAGTCGCCAAAGATGTCGTCGACATAGATTTGGACGAGCACAAGGTCATTGCCAAGCCTACGGATAAACAAGGTCTTATCTACTTTGCCCATTTCAAACCCATGACTCAACAAGTAGGACTTAAGCCTCTCATACCAAGCTCTGGGGGTCTGCTTAAGTCCATACAACGCTTTGGAAAGCTTGAAGATATGGTTTGGGTATTTGGGGTTCTCGAAACCTGGAGGCTGTCTGACGTAGACTTCTTCCTCAATGACTCCATTAAGGAAGGCACTCTTGACGTCCATCTGGTAAAGCTTGAAACCCTTAGAAGCTGCAAAGGCAAGCAAGATTCTAATGGCCTCAAGTCGAGCTACAGGGGCAAAGGTCTCCTCGAAATCTAGACCCTCAACTTGGGAGAACCCCTGAGCTACCAGTCTAGGCTTGTTTCGAATAACCACACCATCCTCACTCTGCTTGTTCTTGAACACCCACTTAGTCCCAATGATATTGTGACCTCGTGGGGGTTCGACAAGCGACCAGACCTTGTTCCTCTCGAAGTTTTCTAGCTCCTCATGCATGGCATTGACCCAAGACTCGTCAGATAGAGCATGAGAAACATCTTTGGGCTCAAAGGAGGCAATGAAAGCAGAATGGAGACAGAATTGAGATAAGCCAGATTTTGAGCGAGTAACACGCTCGAAAAGATCTCCAATGATACATTACGAAGGATGAGCTTTACGGATATGTCTAGGAGGTCCAGGATGAGATGAAGAAGTGGCCTCTACCGTGAGTGACGAGGTAGGAACAGAGCCACTAGCTCCAGAGGAAGCAGAAGGCATGGGCTGATCACCTCGAGGTGCGGTGGAAGAAGGCACCTCAAGGGGTGGATGAGGGACAGGATCAGGTAGACAACCATCGTCTCCATCGTCCTCGTCATCCACGAAGATGGTCTCGGACTACTCTAAAGAACCTGAGATATCGGGCCTAGTCCCCGGACCGGCCTCGTCAAAGGTCACCTCACAGGTCTCTACCATTTTGCTAGACTCGCAGTTTCAGACCCTATAAGCCCGCGAAGAAGTCGAGTAGCCTAAAAAGATCCTATCACAAGAGCGTGACTCGAACTTATCTAGGTTCCCGGACTTTAAGATAAAGCACTTGCAACCAAACACACGAAAATGAGAGACGCTGGGCTTTCGCCCATATCTCAACTCATAAGAAGTGCGGTGCAAGTGTGCCCATAGAAATACTCGATTTGAGACATGGCACGCGGTGGCTATAGCCTGAGCCCAGAACTTCCGCGGTGTAGAGCACTCATCAAGCATTGTCCTGGCCATCTCGACCAAGGTACGGTTCTTCCTCTCCACAACGCCATTTTGTTGTGGGACGTGCGGAGAAGAGAACTGGTGCTCTACACCTGTCTCACCACAGAAACTCTCGAAGTAGGAATTCTTGAACTCCGTGCCATTGTCATTATGGATCACTCGTAAGGCACCCGGGAGCTCAACAGAAAGCCTACCGAAAAGACCTCAGAAATGTGAAAACGTCTCATCCTTCGAGCCTAAGAAAAACACCCAAGAATACCTCGAGAAGTCATCGACCACGATAAGAACATACCACTTCCCTCCTGCTGACTGCACTCGAGCTGGTCCAACTGTGTCCATATGGAGCAGTTGTCCTGGTGCATCGGTTATAGTAACTGTGACCGGAGGATGGGAAGCGGCAACCATCTTGCCGTGCCGACATGGAGCACAGACTAGATCTTTGACCATCTTGAGTTTCGGCAGACCACGAATGAGATTGTGGCCGCTAACTTGAGTCAAATGGTCAAATCCAATATGACCAAGTTGAAGGAACGCGCGTAGGCTACGATAGCAGAAAATAAAAAATTTCTACCGCACACACCAGGACATCATGCTAAGGAGGGATCATAGATCGTTACCACTAGACGCCAGCCGCAATGAAGAAGAGTTGGAGAAGCCGATCCAACCACGCGCGCCGAGGTAGTAGTGGAAGTAGCCGATCGCATCAACGGATCGTCTCCTCCACGCGATCAACCACACCACGAGCAGATCCAATCGTAGTTTGTTGATGCCGATCAACGCCGCAACGAGCAGCGCCTCCACGGTATCCACACGTCCGGGCCGAACGCCGATCGCGAGTGTACCAAAGACTCGCGAGCCGCTAGGGTTTGGCTCGGGAGGTGGCGGCTAGGGTTTTGCTCGGGAGGAACAGAACGTACATCCTCTCGGCCCCGCCTCCAAATATATAGACCTCCTCACTTGGGCCTCGTGGACCGAGGCCCAATAGGAGTCTATCCGGATCTCTATCCGAATTGAGCCCACATCCGAATCACATTCGAATTAGTGTTCCAACCCGTTAAGTGTGCGACCACAGAGGTTCACGTATACTTGGTCGCGACCGGAAACACCTTTCCGGTCACCACATTAATAGCGGCCTCTAGCAAGACATATTAACCCCAAAGTATACGTAAAGATCATATCTACCAACTCGTAATGTTCTCATGTACGAATCCCTTTACCTCACGATATAGATTAAGCACAAGGCGAGACTGTGTCATCCTCTTAATAGCTCAATCACTCTCGATTCCGTGATGGATTATAAACTCGTGATTGACTCCTCAATCACATTGGCATGGCCATGCACTTTCATAATCCATTACATCGAGGCCCAGAGATATCTCTCCCATAAGGAGGGCAAATTCTATCTTGATCATTCACATCCCACTACATGTTTCATAGCAAACCCGAAGACTACTTTTATGACTACCCGATTTAGTAGTGGTTAGTAGTCCCAAAATAGGCTACTACGCATGTTGGGAACCATGATGATCTCAAGTCTAAGGATTCTACATAAACACTACTTGAGACCAACTAATGACACATGGAATCTCTGCAGTGTCTCATGGCGGGTCTATCCAACATATGTTCACTAACACATGTCCATATTATTGATTTGGTATCTCCATACCATGATCCATGAGACATGATCATCAATCAATACATATGCTGATCTTTGAATCATATTTGTTCCTCATATGATATATGATCAGGGATCATTTAGAAATAGCAACATTTTGGCATTAAGAGTCTCATGAATAAGTCACATACTCATTGATCAATAATGATAATGTCTATTTCAAGGAACAAAGCAATGTATCATAAACATAGTATGTGATATATATATAACATCTCCATATTGCCTCTAGGGCACATCACTAACAGAAACGCCTTCTCTCGTGCATCGTTGCGCGTTTTAGTGAGGACGAGTAGCTAAGTGTCAATTTTATCTACGAGATGGAACCTCCTGGTGACGCATAACTGGGCTAAAGTGAAGTTAGATAGGAGCAGGCAATATTTCCGGAGAACCGTGGGGGAACAGGATGTATGAGATGCCACGGTGAAGTAACGCCTTCTCTCGTGGATCGTTGCGCCTTTTTGTGGGGACTAGTTGCTAAGTGTCTATTTTTCTACGAGATGGAACAACCCGGTGACGTATAGCTGGGTTACGGTGAAGCTGCATAGGAGTAGGCAACATTTCCAGAGAACCATGGGCAACATGCTATATGAGATGCCACGGTGAAGAAACGCCTTCTCTCGTGGATCGTTGTGCGTTTTAGTGAGGACGAGTAGCTAAGTGTCAATTTTATCTACAAGATGGAACCTCCTGGTGACGCATAACTGGGCTACAGTGAAGTTAGATAGGAGCCGGCAATATTTCTGGAGAACAGGGTGGCAACAGGCAGTATGAGATGCCACGGTGAAGTAACGCCTTCTCTCGTGGATCGTTGCGCCTTTTTGTGAGGACTAGTTGGTAAGTATCTATTTTTTCTACGAGATGGAACCACCCGCTAAAGCATAGCTGGGTTACAGCGAAGCTGCATAGGAGCAGGCAACATTTTCGGAGAACCATGGGCAACAGGCTGTACGAGATGCCACGGTGAAGAAACGCCTTCTCTCGTGGATGGTTGCGCCTTTCTGTGAGTACTAGTTGCTAAGTGTCTATTTTTTCTACGAGATGGAACCACCCGGTGAAGCATAGCTGGGTTACGGCGAAGCTGCACAGGAGCAGGCGACATTTCCGGAGAACCATGGGCAACAGGCTGCATGAGATGCCACGGTGAAGAAATGCCTTCTCTCGTGGATCATTGAGCCTTTTTGTGAGGACTAGTTGCTAAGTTTCTATTTTTTCTAAGAGATGGAGCCACCCGGTGAAGCATAGCTGGGTTACGGCAAAGCTGCACAGGAGCAGGCAACATTTCCGGAGAACCATTGGAAACAGGCTTAATGAGATGCCACGGTGAAGAAACGCCTTCTCTCGTGGATCATTGCGCATTTTTGTGAGGACTAGTTGCTAAGTGTCTATTTTTTCTACGAGATGGAAGCTCCCAGTGAAGCATAGCTGGGTTACGGCGAAGCTGCACAGGAGTAGGCAACATTTCCGGAGAACCATGGGCAACAGGCTGCATGAGATGCCACGGTGAAGAAACGCCTTCTCTCGTGAATCGTTGCGCCTTTTTGTGAGGACAAGTTGCTAAGTGTCTATTTTTTCTACGAGATGAAACCACCCGGTGAAGCATAGCCACGGATTCTGGATCGGCTGCACAGAGCGAGCAACATTTCCGGAGAACCATGGGCAACAGGCTGCATGAGATGCCACGGTGAAGAAACGCCTTCTCTCTTGGATCGTTGCGCCTTTTTGTGAGGACTAGTTGCTAAGTGTCTATTTTTTCTACGAGACGGAACCACCCGGTGAAGCATAGGCTGGTTACGCGGAAGCATGACAGAGCGAGCAACATTTCCGAGAACCATAGGCAACAGTCGTATGAGATGCCTCGGTGAAGAAACGTCTTCTCTCGTGGATCGTTGCACCTTTTTGTGAGGACTAGTTGCTAAGTGTCTATTTTTCTACGAGATGGAACCACCGGTGAAGCATAGGTGGTTCTGACATTTCCGAGCCGCACTTTGGAGCGAGCAATATTTCCGGAGAACCATGGGCAACAGTGCATGAGATGCCACGGTGAAGAAACGCCTTCTCGTGGATCGTTGCGCCTTTTGTGAGGACTAGTTGCTAAGTGTCTATTTTTCTACGAGATGGAACCACCCGTGAAGCATAGTGGATTCTGGCCGCACAGAGCGAGCAACATTTCCGGAGAACCATAGGCAACAGGCTGTATGAGATACCACGGTGAAGAAACGCCTTCTCTCGTGGATCGTTGCGCCTTTTTGTGAGGAGTAGTTGCTAAGTGTCTATTTTTTCTACGAGACAGAGCCACGCGGTGAAGCATAGCTGGGTTACGGTGAAGCATAGCTGGGTTACGGCGAAGCTGCACAGGAGCAGGCAACATTTCCGGAGAACCATGGGCAACAGGCTGTATGAGATGCCACGGTGAAGAAACGCATTCTCTCGTGGATCGTTGCGCCTTGTTGTGAGGACTAGTTGCTAAGTGTCTATTTTTTCTACGAGACGGAACCACTCGGTGAAGCATACCTGGGTTATGGCGAAGCTGCACAGGAGCAGGCAACATTTCCGGAGAACCATGGGCAACAGGCTGTATGAGATGCCACGGTGAAGAAACGCCTTCTCTCGTGGATCGTTGCGCCTTGTTGTGAGGACTGGTTGCTAAGTGTCTATTTTTTCTACGAGACGGAACCACTCGGTGAAGCATACAGTTATGGCGAATTTAGAAATAGCACAGAGAGCGAGCAACATTTCCGGAGAACCATGGGCAACAGGCTGTATGAGATGCCACGGTGAAGAAACGCCTTCTCTCGTGGATCGTTACGCCTTTTTGTTAGGACTAGTTGCTAAGTGTCTATTTTTTCTACGAGAGGGAACCACCCGGGGAAGTATAGCTCGGTTACGACTAAGCTGCACAGAGCAGGCAACTTTTCCGGAGAACCATGGGCAACAGGCTGTATGAGATGCGACGGTGAAGAAACGCCTTCTCTCGTGGATCGTTGCACCTTTTGTGAGGACTAGTTACTAAGTGTCTATTTTTCTACGAGATGGAACCACCGATGAAGCATAGCTGGAGTTCTGGCGGTGAAGCACATCGCTGCGCTTTTAGAGCGAGCAACATTTCCGGAGAACCATGGGCAACAGTGCATGAGATGCCACGGTGAAGAAACGCCTTCTCTCTTGGATCGTTGCGCCTTTTGTGAGGACTAGTTGCTAAGTGTCTATTTTTCTACGAGATGGAAGACGGAACCACCAGGTGAAGCATAGGCTGGATTCTGTCGAAGCTGCAGAGATGGAACCTCCCGTGCAACATTTCAGGAGAACCATAGGCAACAAGGTGTATGACATGCCTCGGTGAAGAAACGCCTTCTCTCGTGGATCGTTGCACCTTTTGTGAGGACTAGTTGCTAAGTGTCTATTTTTCTACGAGATGGAACCACCGGTGAAGCATAGGAACATTTCCTAAGAACCATTCTGTGAAAGCTTTGCGCACCGAGCGAGCAACATTCAGGAGAACCATGGGCAACAGGCTGCATGAGATGCCACGGTGAAGAAACGCCTTCTCTCGTGGATCGTTGCGCCTTTTTGTGAGGACTAGTTGCTAAGTGTCTATTTTTCTACGAGATGGAACCACCCGGTGAAGCATAGCTGGAGTTCTGTGAAAGCCGCAGGAGCGAGCAACATTTCCGGAGAACCATAGGCAACAGTGTATGAGATACCACGGTGAAGAAACGCCTTCTCGTGGATCGTTGCGCCTTTTGTGAGGAGTAGTTGCTAAGTGTCTATTTTTCTACGAGAGCGAGCCACGCGGTGAAGCATAGCTGGGTTACGGTGAAGCATAGGTGGAGTTCTGGCGAAGGCCGCAGCTAAAGCAAGCGAGCAACATTTCCGAGAACCATGGGCAACAGTCGGTGTATGAGATGCCACGGTGAAGAAACGCATTCTCGTGGATCGTTGCGCCTTGTTGTGAGGACTAGTTGCTAAGTGTCTATTTTTTCTACGAGAACGGAACCACTCGGTGAAGCATACAGGTTATGGCGAAGTACGCACGGGAAGCGAGCAACATTTCCGGAGAACCATGGGCAACAGTCGTGTATGAGATGCCACGGTGAAGAAACGCCTTCTCTCGTGGATCGTTGCGTCTTGTTGTGAGGACTGGTTGCTAAGTGTCTATTTTTTCTACGAGACGGAACCACTCGGTGAAGCATACCTGGTTATGGCGAAGCTGCACAGGAGCAGGCAACATTTCCGGAGAACCATGGGCAACAGGCTGTATGAGATGCCACGGTGAAGAAACGCCTTCTCTCGTGGATCGTTACGCCTTTTTGTTAGGACTAGTTGCTAAGTGTCTATTTTTTCTACGAGAGGGAACCACCCGGGGAAGTATAGCTCGGTTACGACTAAGCTGCACAGGAGCAGGCAACTTTTCCGGAGAACCATGGGCAACAGGCTGTATGAGATGCGACGGTGAAGAAACGCCTTCTCTCGTGGATCGTTGCACCTTTTTGTGAGGACTAGTTACTAAGTGTCTATTTTTTCTACGAGATGGAACCACCCGATGAAGCATAGCTGGGTTACGGCGAAGCTGCACAGGAGCAGGCAACATTTCCGGAGAACCATGGGCAACAGTCTGTATGAGATACCATGGTGAAGAAACGTCTCCTCTCGTTGATCGTTGCGCCTTTTTGTGAGGACTACTTGCTAAGTGTCTATTTTTTCTACGAGATGGAACCACCCGGTGAAGCATAGTCGTGTATTCTGGCGGCACACAGAGCGAGCAACATTTCCGGAGAAGCATGGACAACAGGCTGTATGAGATGCCACGGTGAAGAAACGCCTTTTCTCGTGGATCGTTGCGCCTTTTTGTGAGGACTAGTTGCTAAGTGTCTATTTTTTCTACGAGATGGAACCACCGGTGAAGCATAGCTGGAGTTCTGTGGCCGCACAGAGCGAGCAACATTTCCGGAGAACCATGGGCAACAGGCTGTATGAGATACCACGGTGAAGAAACGCCTTCTCTCGTGGATCGTTGCGCCTTTTGTGAGGACTAGTTGCTAAGTGTCTATTTTTCTACGAGATGGAACCACCCGTGAAGCATAGCGGAGTTCTGCGGCGCTACACGGGAGCGAGCAACATTTCCGGAGAACCATCGGCAACAGTCAGTATGAGATGCCACGTGAAGAAACGCATTCTCTGGTGGATCGTTGCGCCTTTTTGTGAGGACTAGTTGCTAAGTGTCTATTTTTTCTACGAGGTGGAACCACCCGGTCAAGCATAGCTGGGTTACGGTGAAGCTGCACAGGAGCAGGCAACATTTCCGGAGAACCATGGGTAACAGGCTGTATGAGATGCCACGGTGAAGAAACGCCTTCTCTCGAGGATCGTTGCACCTTTTTGTGAGGACTAGTTGCTAAGTGCCTATTTTTTCTACGAGATGGAACCACCCGGTGAAGCATACCTGGGTTACGGCGAAGCTGCACATGAGCAGGCAACATTTCCAGAGAACCATGGGCAACAGGCTGTATGACATGCCACGGTGAAGAAACGCCTTCTCTCGGGCATCGTTGCGCCTTTTTGTGAGGACTAGTTGCTAAGTGTCTATTTTTTCTACGAGATAGAACCACCCGGAGGAGCATAGCTGGGTTACGGCGAATCTGCACAGCAGCAGACAACATTTCCAGAGAACCATGGGCAACAGGCTGTATGAGATGCCACGGTGAAGAAACGCATTCTCTCGTGGATCGTTGCGCCTTGTTGTGAGGACTAGTTACTAAGTGTCTATTTGTTCTACGAGATGGAACCACCCGGTGAAGCATAGCTCGGTTACGGTGAAGCTGCATAGCAGCGGGCAACATTTCCGGAGAACCATGGGCAACAGGCTGTATGACATGCCACGGTGAAGAAACGCCTTCTCTCGGGCATCGTTGCGCCTTTTTGTGAGGACTAGTTGCTAAGTGTCTATTTTTTCTACGAGATAGAACCACTCGGTGAAGCATAGCTGGTTTACGGCGAAGCTGCACAGCAGCAGGCTACATTTCCGGAGAACCATGGGCAACAGGCTGTATGAGATGCCACGGTGAAGAAACGCCTTCTCTCGTGGATCGGTGCGCCTTGTTGTGAGGACTAGTTGCTAAGTGTCTATTTTTTCTACGAGACGTAACCACTCGGTGAAGCATTCCTGGGTTACGGCGAAGCTGCACAGGAGCAGGCAACATTTCCGGAGAACCATGGGCAACAGGCTGTATGAGATGCCACGGTGAAGAAACGCCTTCTGTCGTGGATCGTTGCGCCTTTTTGTGAGGACTAGTTGCTTAGTGTCTATTTTTTCTACGAGACGGAACCACTCGGTGAAGAATAGCTGGGTTACGGCGAAGCTGCACAGGAGCAGGCAACGTTTCCGGAGAACCATGGGCAACAGGCTGTATGAGATGCCACGGTGAAGAAACGCCTTCTCTCGCGGATCGTTGCGCCTTGTTGTGAGGACTAGTTGCTAAGTGTCTATTTTTTCTACGAGACGGAACCACTCGGTGAAGCATACCTGGGTTATGGCGAAGCTGCACAGGAGCAGGCAACATTTTCGGAGAACCATGGGCAACAGGCTGTATGAGATGCCACGGTGAAGAAACGCCTTCTCTCGTGGATCGTTGCGCCTTTTTGTGAGGACTAGTTGCTAAGTGTCTATTTTTTCTACGAGACGGAACAACGCGGTGAAGCATAGCTGGGTTACGGCGAAGCTGCACAGGAGCAGGCAACAATTCCGGAGAACCATCGGCAACAGGCTGTATGAGATGCCACGGTGAAGAAACGCCTTCTCTCGTGGATCGTTGCGCCTTTTTGTGAGGACTAGTTGCTAAGTGTCTATTTTGTCTACGAGATGGAACCACCCGGTGAAGCATAGGCGGAGTTCTGCTGCAAGCACGAGACAGAGCAACATTTCCGGAGAACCATGGGCAACAGGCTGTATGAGATGCCACGGTGAAGAAACGCCTTCTCTTGTGTATTGTTGCGCCTTTTTGTGGGGACTAGTTGCAAAGTGTCTCTTTTTCTACGAGATGGAACCACCCGGTGAAGCATAGCTGGGTTACGGCGAAGCTGCACAGGAGCAGGCAATATTTCCGGAGAACCATGGGCAACAGGCTGTATGAGATGCCACGGTGAAGAAACGCCTTCTCTCGTGGATCGTTGCGCCTTTTTGTGAGGACTAGTTGCTAAGTGTCTATTTTTTCTACGAGACGGAACCACCCGGTGAAGCATAGCTGGGTTACGACGAAGCTGCACAGGAGCAGGCAATATTTGCGGAGAACCATGGGCAACAGGCTGTATGAGATGCCATGGTGAAGAAACGCCTTCTCTTGTGGATCGTTGCGCCTTTTTGTGAGGACTAGTTGCTAAGTGTCTATTTTTTCTAGGAGATGGAACCACCCGGTGAAGCATAGCTGGGTTACGACGAAGCTGCACAGGAGCAGGCAACATTTCCGGAGAACTATGGGCAACAGGCTGTATGAGATGCTACGGTGAAGAAACGCCTTCTCTCGTGGATCGTTGCGCCTTTTTGTGAGGACTAGTTGCTAAGTGTCTATTTTTTGTACGAGACGGAACCACTCGGTGAAGCATACAGGTTCTGTGAAGCCGCACGGAGCGAGCAACATTTCCGGAGAACCATGGGCAACAGGCTGTATGAGATGCCACGGTGAAGAAACGCCTTCTCTTGTGGATCGTTGCGCATTTTTGTGAGGACTAGTTGCAAAGTGTCTCTTTTTTCTACGAGATGGAACCACCCGATGAAGCATAGCAGGGTTACGGCAAAGCTGCACAGGAGGAGGCCATATTTTCGGAGAACCATGGGCAACAGGCTGTATGAGATGCCACGGTGAAGAAACGCCTTCTCTCGTGGATCGTTGCGCCTTTTTGTGAGGACTAGTTGCTAAGTGTCTATTTTTCTACGAGACGGAACCACCGGTGAAGCATAGCTAGATTCTGTGAGCCGCACAGAGAAGCGAGCAATATTTGCGGAGAACCATGGGCAACGAGTGTATGAGATGCCATGGTGAAGAAACATTCTCTTGTGGATCGTTGCGCCTTTTTGTGAGGACTAGTTGCTAAGTGTCTATTTTTTCTACGAGATGGAACCACCCGGTGAAGCATAGCTGGGTTACGATGAAGCTGCACAGGAGCAGACAACATTTCCGGAGAACCATGGGCAACGAGTGTATGAGATGCTCACGGTGAAGAAACGCCTTCTCGTGGATCGTTGCGCCTTTTGTGAGGACTAGTTGCTAAGTGTCTATTTTTTGTGCGAGACGGAACCACTCGGTGAAGCATACAGGTTCTGGCGAAGCCGCACGAGAGCGAGCAACATTTCCGGAGAACCATGGGCAACAGGCTGTATGAGATGCCACGGTGAAGAAACGCCTTCTCTCGTGGATCGTTGCGCCTTTTTGTGAGGACTAGTTTCTTAGTGTCTATTTTTTCTACGAGACGGAGCCACGCGGTGAAGCATAGCTGGGTTACAGCGAAGCTGCACAGGAGCAGGCAACGTTTCCGGAGAACCATGGGCAACAGGCTGTATGAGATGCCACGGTGAAGAAACGCCTTCTCTCGTGGATCGTTGCGCCTTGTTGTGAGGACTAGTTGCTAAGTGTGTATTTTTTCTACGAGACGGAATCACTCGGTGAAGCATACCTGGGTTACGGCAAAGCTGCACAGGAGTAGGCAACATTTCCGGAGAACCATGGGCAACAGGCTGTATGAGATGCCACGGTGAAGAAACGCCTTCTCTCGAGGATCGTTGCCCCGTTTTGTGAGGACTAGTTGCTAAGTGTCTATTTTTTCTACGAGACGGAATAACGCAGTGAAGCATAGATGGGTTACGGCGAAGTCGCACAGGAGCAGGCAACATTTCCGGAGAAGCATGGGCAACAGGCTTGTAACATCCTGATTTTCAGAGCCTTTTTTGAAGCTTTTAAAATAAAATTCACCATTTGAATTTTTTTTGGAATTAATTAAAGCTTAAATGGAATTTTTATGAATTAAAAGGATTTAATATGATTAAGTTAAACATTAACATTTGCCAAAGTTATTTTATTTGAGTTCCTTGTGTCTCAAGGAATTTTCTGGGATTTTTCTGGATTTATTTGCTATTTTCTAGAGCTCAAAAAGAATTATTTGAATTTCTGGAAAAAGAAAAGAAAAAGAAAATCCCGAACCGGCCGATGGGCGAAACCCACCGAACGGCCCGGTCCGACGCACGCCCGCCAGACCGCGCACCCACGGCGGCGCGCATCCGCGCTTCCGCCGCGCCCGCCTCCCTCCGCTCGATGGGCGACAGCGTGTCGCCATCGCGCGCCGCTTCGCGCTTCGCGCAAGATCGCCGCCGCGCCGCCCGACCGTGCCAGCGGCGGTGGGGCCCACTGCCGAGACCGAGTCCGGCGGGGACACGGCGTCCGTGCCACGTCAGCCCTTGCCGCCCGAGTATTTAATGCGCCTCGGTTCGTGCGCGCCCCTCACTTCCGCCGCCGCCGCCAGCCGTCGGTCGAGATCCGCCGCCGCCGTCGCCTTCGCGGTCGGTCGCCGATCCGCCGCGCGCCGCCGCCGCGTCGCCGCTGCGCTCGTGTTGCCGTCGCCGCGTCGCCGCCGCCGAAAGCCATTGCCGCCAGCCGCCGTCGCCGCGCCGCGCGGCCGCGCCGCTGCCGACACCGCTGCGCGTCGCGACGCCTGACGCGCGTGCCGCCACGCGTCGCCGATCCAACGGCCGCCGTACCCATCGCCACCGTTGATCGGATCTGATCGACGGATCGATCTTGCCACGCGTCGCACCCGACCGTCGAGATCCGCCGACGCCGCGCCCGCGACGCCGCCTCCGTGGACCCGACCCACCATGAGCCGCGCGCGCGGTGGGACCGCGGTCGGCGCCGGTCCCGTGACCCATGCGCCGTAAGCCACGCCACCCGCCACGCCCGAGCCACGTCGACCCTCTGCGCGCGTCGGCCGCCGCCGCACTGCTCCATGCGCCGAGTCCACCGTAGACCCAACTTTTCGTGCGCCTGGCCCACAAAGATGGTGCACTTTTCAATTTCCTCGATTTTCAGAAAAATCCAATTTTCCAAGAGCCCGTTCTCCTCGTCCTAGCTCCGATTGACCCCGTTCTTTTTTCTAAATTCATCTAAAATTGAGCTCTATCTTTTGGTTCAGGTTTGAAAGTTTTTGGAGTTCATTTGAATTTTATTTGAATTTATTTGTCTTTTGGTTTCGTTTTCTCTCTCGTTAGATCGCGCATTCAAAGGAGCAGAAGTTGGATTTGAAGTTCAAGAGCCGTCAACTGAGCAAGGCCAAGGCAAGTCGTATTATTTGATCATGTTGAACCCAGTTTGCAACCTATTATTTAATTATTTTGCTTTAAATTATATTGCATCGCTAATTTTATTCAAACCCTTGTATTGGTAGTTAATGACCAAATTGATTATTTCCTCCTTGATAATTTGAATGCCAGGATGCCATTGTCACCATAGGTTGGGAAACTAGGTAGTGATGCTATGCTACTATCACATTGGGTTGGTACGATTAGAATGCTTAGCCTTGCTTATTTTGCGAAAGGGTTCATCATCACATGTGATTAATTAATTTGACTTAATGAGATATTGAATTGTGGTTGGTGCCACTGTTATAAAATTTGCGCCATGGCGTTGGTGCGTCATTGGCTGTGGTTATACGAAATTGGTTTTCACTCGGGCGAGTGATCGTGCAGTAAAGGGGGAAGTGTTGGAGCACTTCGTGGGATGTGGTAGTCTCGCCCGAGAACACATAAGGACTTAACTTTGTGCGCCATTGATCTGAGTCTTACCGTGCAAACCACATGTCTGGTATGGGACAGACCTGGCTGATTAATTTGGGATGTTTCAATTTCAATCTCGCTGGGATGAACATGGTTGCTGATTTCCATGAGGCGCAAGGGGGGGTGTGATGCGAAACCCTAGCGGGCGGGATTGGGTTGGAATTGAACATTGTAAAGGCCTTGTTGTGATTTCCTTAGCGCGAGGCTAATCACATCATGTGGGTACAGTTGTGCAACCTCTGCAGAGTGTAAAACTATTCGAATAGCCGTGTCCTCGGTCATGGACAATGCTCGGTGATTTCACACGAGGTATAGTTATTCTTGGAAAATTTGTAGTTGGTCAGTGGATGGTTATTTCACTGTTGGTTTAACTTGTGGATGGGAGGTCCATAAGTGGTTGGTTTAGCTTATGGATGGGAGATTCATAAGTGGTTACTTCAATTCCTTTGATTATTATTTATTGTTTTACTTCAATTCGCCTTCAATCTATTTATGATAATTCCAAATGCTGTTTATGCAAATTAACCCTTACAGCCTTCCATTGGTAAGCTTTGCATACTATATTGCATCATTTGTTACAAGCGGCTTCTTGAGTACCAATGTACTCACGGCTTTACGCCTATGTTGCTCGGCTTGAGGAAGAGGAGTGCTACCACAGAGGTTCGAAGGAGAGTACTGACGACTACGGCGTTCTAGGCTTCGCTCCCACTCGATTGCCTGTGGGCATGTCGATTGGCCACTACGTTTATTTTGGATTTTCCGCTGCTAAGTTCTGTTAAGCCCCTAAGGCTATTGAGATTGTAAGCTTGACCATAAGGTCTCACTTTTGGTTATTGATTAATAATTTGAGATTCCCTTATTTAATATCGAGATTGTGGTGATGTTCACCTCTATGTTTGATCAGTGCACTAGCGTGATCTGGACTAGTGCAAGATACCAGAGAGTCGGTTGCATATTCGGGTCTCGACAGAGATGGTATCAGAGCTATATCGACTGTAGGACGGAGCCCTAGTTAGAATGGTCGAATTGACTTCTCTCGTGGATCGTTGCGCCTTTTTGTGAGGACTAGTTGCTAAGTGTCTATTTTTTCTAAGAGATGGAACCACCCGGTGAAAGATAGCTGGGTTACGGCGAAGTTGCACAGGAGCAGGCAACATCTCCGGAGAACCATGGGCAATAGGCTGTATGAGATGCCACGGTGAAGAAACGCCTTCTTTCGTGGATTGTTGCGCCTTTTTGTGAGGACTAGTTGCTAAGTGTCTCTTTTTCTACGAGATGGAACCACCGGTGAAGCATAGGCTGGTTCTGCGGCTGCATAGGAGCAGCAACATTTACGAGAACCATGGGCAACAGGCTGTATGAGATGCCACGGTGAAGAAACCCCTTCTCTCGTGGATCGTTGCACCTTTTTGTGAGGACTAGTTGCTAAGTGTCTATTTTGTCAACGGGATGGAACCACCCGGTGAAGCATACCTAGGTTACGGCGAATCTGCACAGGAGCAGGCAACATTTCCGGAGAACCATGGGCAACAGGCTGTATGAGATGCCACAGTGAAGAAACGCCTTCTGTCGTGGATCATTGCGCCTTTTTTGTGAGGACTAGTTGCTTAGTATCTATTTTTTCTACGAGACGGAACCACGCGGTGAAGCATAGCTGGGTTACGGCGAAGCTGCACAGGAGCAGGTAACGTTTCCAGAGAACCATGGGCAACAGGCTGTATGAGATGCCACGGTGAAGAAACGCCTTCTCTCGTGGATTGTTGCGCCTTGTTGTGAGGACTAGTTGCTAAGTGTCTATTTTTTCTACGAGACGGAACCACACGGTGAAGCATACCTGGGTTACGGTGAACCTGCACAGGAGCAGGCAACATTTCTGGAGAACCATGGGCAACAGGCTGTATGAGATGCCACGGTGAAGAAACGCCTTCTCTCGTGGATAGTTGCGCCTTTTTTGAGGACTAGTTGCTAAGTGTCTATTTTTTCTACGAGACGGAACAACGCGGTGAAGCATAGCTGGGTTATGGCAAAGCTGCACAGGAGCAGGCAACATTTCCGGAGAACCATGGGCAACAGGCTGCATGAGATGCCACGGTGAAGAAACGCCTTCTCTCGTGGTTCGTTGCGCCTTTTTGTGAGGACTAGTTGCTAAGTGTCTATTTTTTCTACGAGATGGAACCACCCGGTGAAGCATAGCTGGGTTACGGTGAAGCTGCACAGGAGCAGGCAACATATCTGGAGAACCATGGGCAACAGGCTGTATGAGATGCCACGGTGAAGAAATGACTTCTGTCGTGGATCGTTGCGCCTTTTTGTGAGGACTAGTTGCTAAGTGTCTATTTTTTCTAAGAGATGGAACCACCCGGTGAAAGATAGCTGGGTTACGGCGAAGTTGCACAGGAGCAGGCAACATCTCCGGAGAACCATGGGCAATAGGCTGTATGAGATGCCACGGTGAAGAAACGCCTTCTTTCGTGGATTGTTGCGCCTTTTTGTGAGGACTAGTTGCTAAGTGTCTCTTTTTTCTACGAGATGGAACCACCCGGTGAAGCATAGCTGGGTTACGGCGAAGCTGCATGGGAGCAGGCAACATTTTCGGAGAACCATGGGCAACAGGCTGTATGAGATGTCACGGTGAAGAAACGCCTTCTCTCGTGGATCGTTGCGCCTTTTTGTGAGAACTAGTTGCTAAGTGTCTGTTTTTTCTACGAGATGGAACCACCCAGTGAAGCATAGCTGGGTTACGGTGAAGCTGCACAGGAGTAGGTAACATTTCCGGAGAACCATAGGCAACACACTGTATGAGATGCCACGGTGAAGAAACGCCTTCTCTCGTGCATCGTTGCGCCTTTTTGTGAGGACTAGTTGCTAAGTGTCTGTTTTTTCTACGAGATGGAAGCACCCCGTGAAGCATAGCTGGGTTGCGGTGAAGCCGCACAGGAGCAGGCAACATTTCCAGGGAACCATGGGCAACAGGCTGTATGAGATGCCACGGTGAATAAACGCCTTCTCTCGTGGATCGTTGCGCCTTTTGTGAGGACTAGTTGCTAAGTGTCTATTTTTTCTACAAGACAGAACCACCCGGTGAAGCATAGCTGGGTTACGGCGAATCTGCACAGGAGCAGGCAACATCTCCGGAGAACCATGGGCAATAGGCTGTATGAGATGTCACGGTGAAGAAACGCCTTCTCTCGTGGATCGTTGCGCCTTTTTGTGAGGACTAGTTGCTAAGTGTCTATTTTTTCAACGAGATGGAACCACCGGAGAAGCATAGGCCGGGTGGCGCGGGCCGCAGGAGAGCGAGCAACATTTCCGGAGAACCATGGGCAACAGGCTGTATGAGATGCCACGGTGAAGAAACGCTTCTCTCGTGGATCGTTGCGCCTTTTGTGAGGACTAGTTGCTAAGTGTCTATTTTTTCAACGGGATGGAACCACCCGGTGAAGCATAGCTGGGTTACTGTGAAGGCCACAGGAAGCAGGCAACATTTCCGGAGAACCATGGGCAACAGGCTGTATGAGATGCCACGGTGAAGAAACGCCTTCTCTCGTGGATCGTTGCGCCTTTTTGTGAGGTCTACTTGCTAAGTGTCTGTTTTTTCTACAAGACGGAACCACCTGGTGAAGCATAGCAGGGTTACGGCAAAACTGCATAGGAGCAGGCAACATTTCTGGAGAACCTTGTGCAACAGGCTGTATGAGATGCCACGGTGAAGATACGCCTTCTCTCGTGGATCGTTGCGCCTTTTTGTGAGGACTGGTTGCTAAGTGTCTATTTTTTCTACGAGACAGAACCACCCGGTGAAGCATAGGAGGTTCTGTGCGCACCGCACGGAGCGAGCAACATTTCCGGAGAACCATGGGCAACAGGCCGTATGAGATGCCACGGTGAAGAAACGCCTTCTCTCGTGGATCGTTGCGCCTTTTTGTGAGGACTAGTTGCTAAAAATCTATTTTTTCTACGAGACAGAACCACCCGGTGAAGCATAGCTGGGTTACGGTGAAGCTGCACAGGAGCAGGCAACATTACCGGAGAACCATGGGCAACAGGCTGTATGAGATGCCACGGTGAAGAAACGCCTTCTCTCGTGGATCGTTGCGCCTTTTTGTGAGGACTAGTTGCTAAGTGCCTGTTTTTTCTATGAGACGGAACCACCCGGTGAAGGATAGCTGGGTTTCGGCGAAGCTGCACAGGAGCAGGCAGTATTTTCGGAGAACCATGGGCAACATGCTGTATGTGATGCCACGGTGAAGAAACGCCTTCTCTCGTGGATCGTTGCGCCTTTTTGTAAGAACTAGTTGCTAAGTGTCTATTTTTTCTACGAGACGGAACCATCCAGTGAAGCATAGCTGGGTTACGGCGAAGCTCCACAGGAGCAAACAACATTTCCGTTGAACCATGGGCAACAGGCTGTATGAGATGCCACGGTGAAGAAACGTCTTCTCTCGTGGATCGTTGCGCCTTTTTGTGAGGTCTAGTTGCTAAGTGTCTATTTTTTCTACGAGATGGAACCACCCGTGAAGCATAGGCTGGGTTCGGCAAAGCTCGCACGGGAGAGCGAGCAACATTTCCAGAGAACCATGGGCAACAGGCTGTATGAGATGCCACGGTGAAGAAACGCCTTCTCGTGGATCGTTGCGCCTTTTGTGAGCACTAGTTGCTAAGTGTCCATTTTTTCTACGAGACGGAACCACCGGTGAAGCATAGCTGGTTTCGGTGAAGCCGCACAGAGCGAGCAACATTTCCAGGAGAACCATGGGCAACAGGCTGTATGAGATGCCACGGTGAAGAAACGCCTTCTCTCGTGGATCGTTGCGCCTTTTTGTGTGCACTAGTTGCTAAGTGTCTATTTTTTCTACGAGACGGAACCACCCGATGAAGCATAGCTGGGTTACGGTGAAGCTGCAGAGGAGCAGGCAACATTTCCGGAGAACCATGGGCAACAGGCTGTATGAGATGCCTCGGTGAAGAAACGCCTTCTCTCGTGATCGTTGCGCCTTTTTGTGAGGACTAGTTGCTAAGTGTCTATTTTTTCTACGAGACGGAACCACCCGATGAAGCATAGCTGGGTTACGGTGAAGCTGCACAGGAGTAGGCAACATTTCCAGAGAACCATGGGCAACAGGCTGTATGAGATGCCTCGGTGAAGAAACGCCTTCTCTCGTGATCGTTGCGCATTTTTGTGAGGACTAGTTGCTAAGTGGCTGTTTTTTCTACGAGATGGAACCACCCAGTGAAGCATAGCTGGGTTACGGTGAAGCTGCACAGGTGTAGGCAACATTTCCGGAGAACCATGGGCAACACGCTGTATGAGATGCCACGGTGAAGAAACGCCTTCTCTCGTGCATCGTTGCGCCTTTTTGTGAGGACTAGTTGCTAAGTGTCTGTTTTTTCTACGAGATGGAAGCACCCGGTGAAGCATAGCTGGGTTACGGTGAAGCTGCACAGGAGCAGGCAACATTTCCACGGAACCATGGGCAACAGGCTGTATGAGATACCACGGTGAATAAACGCCTTCTCTCGTGGATCGTTGCGCCTTTTGTGAGGACTAGTTGCTAAGTGTCTATTTTTTCTACAAGACGGAACCACCCGGTGAAGCATAGCTGGGTTACGGCGAAGCTGCACAGGAGCAGGCAACATTTCCGGAGAACCATGGGCAACAGGCTGTATGAGATGTTACGGTGAAGAAACGCCTTCTCTCGTGGATCGTTGCGCCTTTTTGTGAGGACTAGTTGCTAAGTGTCTATTTTTCGACGAGATGGAACCACCCGGAGAAGCATAGTCTAGATTCTGGCGAAGGCTGCAGTGTGTAGGCAACATTCCGGAGAACCATGGGCAGCAGTCTGTATGAGATGCCACGGTGAAGAAACGCCTTCTCGTGGATCGTTGCGCCTTTTGTGAGGACTAGTTGCTAAGTGTATATTTTTCTACGAGATGGAACCACCGGTGAAGTATAGGTAGATTACGGTGAAGCCGCTCAGAGCGACAACATTTCCGGAGAACCATGGGCAACAGTGTATGAGATGCCACGGTGAAGAAACGCCTTCTCTCGTGGATCGTTGCGCCTTTTGTGAGGACTAGTTGCTAAGTGTATATTTTTCTACGAGATGGAACCACCCGTGAAGCATAGCTGAGTTACTGGCGCTGCATAGGAGCGAGCAACATTTCCGAGAACCATGGGCAACAGTGTATGAGATGCCACGGTGAAGAAACGTCTTCTCTAGTGGATCGTTGCGCCTTTTTGTGAGTCAGTTGCTAAGTGTCTGTTTTTCTACAAGACGGAACCACCGGAGAAGCATAGGCGGGGTTCACGGTGAAGCTGCATAGGAGCAGGCAACATTTAGGAGAACCTTGGGCAACAGGCTGTATGAGATGCCACGGTGAAGATACGCGTTCTCTCGTGGATCGTTGCGCCTTTTTGTGAGGACTGGTTGCTAAGTGTCTATTTTTTCTACGAGACGGAACCACCCGGTGTAGCATAGGTAGATTCTGGCGGCCCTGCAGGAAGCGAGCAACATTTCAAAGAGAACAATGGGCAACAGGCCGTATGAGATGCCACGGTGAAGAAACGCCTTCTCTCGTGGATCGTTGCGCCTTTTTGTGAGGACTAGTTGCTAAAAGTCTATTTTTTCTACGAGACAGAACCACCCGGTGAAGCATAGCTGGGTTGCGGCGAAGGCTGCACGGAGCGAGCAACATTACTTAGGAGAACCATGGGCAACGAGGTGTATGAGATGGCACGGTGAAGAAACGCCTTCTCGTGGATCGTTGCGCCTTTTGTGAGGACTAGTTGCTAAGTGCCTATTTTTCTACTGAGATGGAACCACCGGTGAAGGATAGGTGGAGTTCTGTGAAGCTGCATAGAGGAAGCGCGGTATTTTCGGAGAACCATGGGCAACATGCTGTATGGGTGCCACGGTGAAGAAACGCCTTCTCTCGTGGATCGTTGCGCCTTTTTGTGAGGACTAGTTGCTAAGTGTCTATTTTTTCTACGAGACGGAACCACCCAGTGAAGCATAGCTGGGTTACGGCGAAGCTCCACAGGAGCAGACAACATTTTCGTTGAACCATGGGCAACAGACTGTATGAGATGCCACGGTGAAAAAACGTCTTCTCTCGTGGATCATTGCGCCTTTTTGTGAGGTCTAGTTGCTAAGTGTCTATTTTTTCTACGAGACGGAACCACCCGGTGAAGCATAGCTGGGTTACGGCGAAGCTGCACAGGAGCAGGCAACATTTCCAGAGAACCATGGGCAACAGGCTGTGTGAGGTGCCACGGTGAAGAAACGCCTTCTCTCGTGGATCGTTGCGCCTTTTTGTGAGCACTAGTTGCTAAGTGTCTATTTTTTCTACGAGACGGAACCACCCGGTGAAGCATAGCTGGGTTACGGTGAAGCTGCACAGGAGCAGGCAACATTTCCGGAGAACCATGGGCAACATGCTGTATGAGATGCCACGGTGAAGAAACGCCTTCTCTCGTGGATCGTTGCGCCTTTTTGTGCGCACTAGTTGCTAAGTGTCTATTTTTTCTACGAGACGGAACCACGATGAAGCATAGGCGGTTACGGTGAAGCTGCACAGAGCAGCAATATTTCCGAGAACCATGGGCAACAGTGTATGAGATGCCTCGGTGAAGAAACGCTTCTCTCGTGATCGTTGCGCCTTTTGTGAGAACTAGTTGCTAAGTGTCTATTTTTTCTACGAGGCGGAACCACCCGATGAAGCATAGGTGGAGTTACAATGAAGCCGCACAGAGTAGGCAACATTTCCGAGAACCATGGGCAACAGTGTATGAGATGCCTCGGTGAAGAAACGCCTTCTCTCGTGATCGTTGCGCCTTTTTGTGAGGACTAGTTGCTAAGTGTCTATTTTTCTACGAGATGGAACCACTCGGTGAAGCATAGCTGGTTTCTGACAAGTCGCACAGAGCGAGCAACATTTCCGGAAAACCATGGGCAGCAGTGTATGAGATGCCACGGTGAAGAAACGCCTTCTCTCGTGGATTGTTGCGCCTTTGTGAGTCTAGTTGCTAAGTGTCTATTTTTCTACGAGATGGAACCACCCTGTGAAGCATAGTCGGAGTTACGGCAAAGGCTGCACGAGAGCAGAAACATTTCAGGAGAACCATGGGCAACAGTGTATGAGATGCCACGGTGAAGCGCCTTC
This sequence comes from Dendrocalamus sinicus, assembly GCA_036346575.1. Lineage (NCBI taxonomy): Eukaryota > Viridiplantae > Streptophyta > Magnoliopsida > Poales > Poaceae > Dendrocalamus > Dendrocalamus sinicus. The sequence goes on from CM070673.1 coordinate 27,601,210, forward strand.
TCGTGGATCGTTGCGCCTTTTTGTGAGGACTAGTTGCTAAGTGTCTATTTTTTCTACGAGATGGAACCAGCCGGTGAAGCATAGCTGGGTTACGGTGAAACTGCATAGGAGCAGGCAATATTTCCGGAGAACCATGGGCAACAGTCTGTATAAGATGCCACGGTGAAGAAACAGCTTCTCTCGTGGATCGTTGCGCCTTTTTGTGAGGACTAGTTGCTAAGTGTCTATTTTTCTACGAGACGGAACCACCCGGTGAAGCATAGCTGGGTTACGGGGAAGCTGCACAGGAGCAAGCAACATTTCCGGAGAACCATGGGCAACAGGCTGTATGAGATGCCACGGTGAAGAAACGCCTTCTCTCGTGGATCGTTGCGCCTTTTTGTGAGGACTAGTTGCTAAGTGTCTATTTTTTCTACGAGACGGAACCACCCGATGAAGCATAGCTGGGTTACGGTGAAGCTGCACAGGAGCAGGCAACATTTCCGGAGAACCATGGGCAACAGGCTGTATGAGATGCCTCGGTGAAGAAACGCCTTCTCTCGTGATCGTTGCGCATTTTTGTGAGGACTAGTTGCTAAGTGGCTGTTTTTTCTACGAGATGGAACCACCCAGTGAAGCATAGCTGGGTTACGGTGAAGCTGCACAGGTGTAGGCAACATTTCCGGAGAACCATGGGCAACACGCTGTATGAGATGCCACGGTGAAGAAAATCCTTCTCTCGTGCATCGTTGCGCCTTTTTGTGAGGACTAGTTGCTAAGTGTCATTTTTTCTACGAGATGAAAGCACCCGGTGAAGCATAGCTGGTTACAGTGAAGCCGCACGGAGGCGAGCAACATTTCCACGGAACCATGGGCAACAGGCTGTATGAGATGCCACGGTGAATAAACGCCATCTCTCGTGGATCGTTGCGCCTTTTGTGAGGACTAGTTGCTAAGTGTCTATTTTTTCTACAAGACGGAACCACCCGGTGAAGCATAGCTGGAGTTCTGGCGAAGTCGCTACAGAGCGAGCAACATTTCTGGAGAACCATGGGCAACAGGCTGTATGAGATGTTACGGTGAAGAAACGCCTTCTCTCGTGGATCGTTGCGCCTTTTTGTGAGGACTAGTTGCTAAGTGTCTATTTTTCGACGAGATGGAACCACCCGGAGAAGCATAGAGCTAGAGTTCTGTTACGCTGCGCACAGTGAGTAGGCAACATTTCCGGAGAACCATGGGCAACAGGCTGTATGAGATGCCACGGTGAAGAAACGCCTTCTCTCGTGGATCGTTGCGCCTTTTTGTGAGGACTAGTTGCTAAGTGTATATTTTTCTACGAGATGGAACCACCCGGTGAAGCATAGCTGGGTTACGGCGAAGCTGCATAGGAGCAGGCAATATTTCCGGAGAACCATGGGCAACAGGCTGTATGAGATGCCACGGTGAAGAAACGTCTTCTCTCGTGGATCGTTGCGCCTTTTTGTGAGGTCCAGTTGCTAAGTGTCTGTTTTTTCTACAAGACGGAACCACCTGGAGAAGCATAGCTGGGTTACGGCGAAACTGCATAGGAGCAGGCAACATTTCCGGAGAACCTTGGGCAACAGGCTGTATGAGATGCCACGGTGAAGATACGCGTTCTCTCGTGGATCGTTGCGCCTTTTTGTGAGGACTGGTTGCTAAGTGTCTATTTTTT